>OZ038481.1:36586337-36613837 GCA_964036315.1 Acanthosepion esculentum | reverse complement strand
GTGCAAACCAGTTGCAATTCATCGGAGAATGTTAGCTGTGTATGGTGCTACATGTTTCAGCCAAAACAATGTCTACAATTGGGCTAAATTGTTTAAAGAAGGACGGACCAATGTTGAGGATGAAGACACGCCTGGGAGGCCTACAGAAATGAGGTCTCCTGAGGTGATCGAATCAGTCAATGACTTCATTCACTCTGACAGAAGGGTGACAGTGGATGACATTGCAAGGACTTTGAGTTTATCTGTTGGGACAGCACACAAGGTCAGCTGCCGGTGGGTGCCAAAGATGCTTACAGCAGAGCACAAACAGCACAGCAGCCCAAACGGTGCAGACCATCAACAAGCTGGGCTGGGAACTGCTCCCTCACCCCCTTACAGCCCAGACCTTGCCCCTTCAGACTTTCACCTGTTTGGTCCCTTGAAAGTGAGAGGCACGAAGTTTAAAAGTGACGATGTAGTCAAAAGTATTGTGAGCGACTGGCTGAGACATCAGTCCAAAGATTTTTACGCTGAGGAAATACGGAAGCTTGTGCACAGATGGGAAAAGTGTGTGACACTGCTGGGAGACTACGTTGAAAAAAAAAAAGAAAGAAAATATGCTTCTATCTGTATTAGAAGTTCTTATACCGAAAAATTCACCTTATTTATTGAATGACCCTTGTATATTATAATTACATATATTAAAATATTTAGAGCACCAAATTTTCAATCGCAGTACATACCAGCCTCCCTCAAGTTTTTATCTTTATAGAATCTAGGGTAATTTTTAATTGAGTCTGACATTTGTTTGTATTCTTTTTTCTGTTATTCATTGAGAGACATTTGAATAAGGCCGAAGGGTACATTGATCGAAATATATTGATCATATTGTGATTATAACAATCACACTATGCACGCTTTTATCAATACGTCAATGTATAATAATAATTCCTTGTCTCGGAAAAACGAATAAATTAGTTCATGCCTAATTTTCTAAACGAGTGAAACATCCACACATTTCTTGATGTTTAATTTATCATACTGTGATTTCTATATTGAAACAATAGTCATGTTTTATCTGAAGACTGCGTTGCACAAATCTTGGCGGATTCAATGGACGCATACTTGCTATGGAATTTGAACACAATTTGACTTCTCAGTTCACAGTGAATGACACTGCGTTGCTATCTGTTCATAGGCGCCCTTTAAAGATTTTAAGAAAAATCCGCTAGCACATCTGTAAAAATGTATTTTTCAAAGATATGTGGCATTGAAAAACATTCCTTTGAAGATTCTCACTCTTGATTTTTAGTTTCAAAGACGTAGAAACAGAATGAGAGACATAGCAAAAATGTGTGAAGAAAAAACTGTAAACATCCTTGTATGAGAACATGTAGAAACAAAACAGTTTTATCTCGTTTAAACGGAGTTTCAATTAATATAAGTCAACGCGTTTGAACGTTCTACGTCAGTGGATCACAAACGGTACGGCTCGCTTCAAAGGTGCGGCGGAAAGGATAGCAGGAGAAGCGGAATGATTGAAAGACAATCAAAGATTTAGAAACAGGTCCCATATGCCAAAAATAAATAGGATATCAAAATTTTAAATATTATTATGGATTCCGTGTAATTGCATGCATGGTTCAAGTGTAAATAGTTATAAATAATTATTGACCGATTTTATCATTATGATATTTCTGCATTATACTGAGTATTAAGAATATAAATAGGGTCCACAAACTGAGGAGGAGAGTTATCAATGATAATGTTCTTACTTCAAATCCGGAGTTTATCTCCCTTTAACACTCTGTTTTTTTTTTTAATTTTTAAATGTACTTTTTAACACATGAAATTTGTTGAGGCGCGAATATTCATTCCGATAATGCGGCCCAGAGAAAAAAAAAAGATTGGGAACCACTGTTCTATCTCTTGCACTGCGTGTTTGAATCTTAAGTGCCTCATGTTATTTTTTTTTAAATGGTGTATCACAAATATTATTATCATCATCATAATGTAATGCTTTGTATTGAGACGGGATAATCCGTCTATAGATAGTACATCCTTTTTCTCTCCCGGTTTTGAAATCAGTTCATATTTGTTGTACAAGAATAATTTTGGACGCGGAAATAATCCTGTGCAGTATTTTTCAACTCGTAGTGAGAACACTAACCTTATAATAATCAATAACAAACGCAGATAAAAAAAATAATATTCATTCTGAACATAAACAGGACGCCATAAAACTGAAAATTATTTGGAATCACATTAAAAAATTATCATAGGTTACAATGATCTAGGACATATTCGCAGTTACTTGGGGGGAAAGAGTTCAGCGAAATTTCTCGTGTATTTTTAGACCGAAGCTATTTTTTTTTTTTTTTTAGTTAAAGTATCGGCCTTGACACAGCGTCGTGTGCATACATTTTTACACCGGGAAGAACAGCTTCTTATTGCACACTGTAGAAGGCGTGTTTTATTTTTATTTTCTCTGTAGAAATAATTTGTTAACAGCTGACTTCTTATATTTGTGTGTTTTGATTCTCTTTCTCCTCAGGACATCATCAGACGAAACAAAAGATCACTTGTAATGAAGAAATCCAGTGTGTTAAAAAAAAAAAGAAAAGAAAGTAAAACAAGCGGAATTGATACAATTAAGAGAGAAAAATATAAAAAAGCGAAATGTGCTAGTTACCACGAAACGAGAAGATGAACAGGAATAACATTTGTAACTAGAAAATGAATGCATTGTCGATGAAAATGTATGAAGCCGGAGAAAAGTCCAAGGAGAATGGGGAAAAGACGAAAAAGATGAAGGAAAGGAGAAGATATCGATATGAAATAATAAAAAATATATATTTTGGAAAAATAAAAGGAGATACAGATGAAGAAAACCAATAAGAAAGAAAGGGACAAGGGGATAATGAACGAGATGAATTGGTGTAAGAGAGAGAGTGGGTGTGTGTAAAATGAAAACGAGGAAAAATATTAGAGATTTAGGAAGAGAGGAAGAATGTGAGATGTTCAGAAGAACATGAGAAATAAAACATAAAAAGTGAGGAAAAAAATTAAAAAAAGAGAAATAGGAGCCAAAATAGGAGAGACGAACAGAAAATAAAATATATGAAAGCGGGAAAAGACAAAAGATATAAGGAAAAAATAGATAAAAGAAATTAACAGAACATAATTTAAGAAAAATCATTTGAGAATTTTCCTCTTTTAAATTATTTTTCTAATTTTATGTAATAAAATAAAAAGATAGAACGTGAAAATTACAAAGAAAAAAGGGTTAATTTGTAGATTAGGAACCGCGCTCAGTTTGCAATAAAAAAAAAATTCCCGAATACTTACATTCAGGTGTATATATACATGCTTCATTCGAAAATGACTTGATAAATCTGATAAAATCTACCGTTTTGAAGTCATTGACAGTAAAATTTCGGATTCATTCGCGTCGTTGTCGGCAGCCATTACTAGCGTTGTTTGCATACATTCGCTGCGGAAGAACGTAATTAACGACCGTTTAATTTTTATTTTACTAATCTTACCAGTCTCAAATTACTGCGCAAGAGAATTATATTGCGTGCGCAATGATCAAGACAAGAGAATAGTCCACTCATAGCTGTCCGCAGCAAATGTATGCAAACAGTAAAGAAAGACGGCGAAGAAAAGAAGAGTAAAGAAAAGAAGAATAAAGAAAGGAAGAGTGAAGAAAGACGGGGAAAAAATAAAGTATAAATTTACGAAAAAAAATATAATATCAAAAGAAAAACAGAAACAACAAATAAATAGGAAATACTGAATAATGACGAATAAGTGAATTAAAAATCAATTCAGAAAGAAAAGGCCAAAGAAGTTTATTGGAGAGACAAGTAAAAGACATTTCTAGAAGAAAAGGGAATCCTGAATAAAAAAAACAAACAAACAAAGACTAAAACGTGAGGCAACCAGTCAGAGAAAATGGTTAAGGTGAATTCCATGTAGAAACAAAAGAAACATTGAAGTCGCTCCAAATACTGGAGATGGTGTGGAAATTGAACAAATGAAAAGATGGTGGTGGGGTCGAATTTTTTTTATTTATTTATTTTCTTTTTAAATTGTAATAAAAAAATAAAGAGAATTTAGTGATCGAAAGCCGAGGAGTTCCTTGAAAAAAGAAATATGTAAAAAAAACAAAAAAACAAAAAAAAAAACTCCACAACTCAACAATTATAAAGAAAATAGATAGAAGACAAAAAAAAAGATAGGAAAGTGTCGAAAGAAAAAAAAAACCGAGGGTTGAGATATCAAATGAATTGTACTTTTATGTTTGACAAGAATAGAACAAAAAAGAAAGAAAATGAACGTGAGAAAATGTACAAAAAATATCAGAGAAAAACGACAAACTGGGAAACTTAATAATAAATAAATAAATAAATAGCGTTAAATACAGTAAAAAAAAAAGGAAAGGAGAAACCAAAATGATTGAATAAAAAAAGACAAAACATCACAAAGGAAATGAAAGCAAAGTAGTTGAAACGATCAATACAAAAACCTAGAAAAATACTAAAGAATTTCTTGAAAGAAAAAGAAATGGGGTGTTGGAAATATCTAACAAATAAGAGAGAATTACAAGAGAAGCACATTCAAAAGTCTATAGGGCGAGAATAAAAAATGCGAAAGAAGAATTAGTGAGTAAAGAACCGTAAACATTAAAAGCTAAGAGCAGGGAGGGGAGACAAAGGAAGCCATTTTTCTCTAAATCAGAAAAAAATAAACAGATAAAATGTCTGCTCCACAAGAAGTCGCGCAAAGAGACAACGTGAATATCACTAAAAAAATGTCTTATGAAGAAATGGTAAGGACAGATGGAAAATGATAATAATAATAATAATAATAATAATGGCTGTAAAATCGAGTTTTCGAGAATGTGAAATGAAATTGGCGAACCGAACATAAAAAAGAAAGAAGTATACTATTGCTGAAACATGTGGATTTGAAGACCAATATTAGTGAGTTCAATCCTCAATTGGTGCCTCAAAATATGTCTGCGACAAGTTTTCGTAATAACCCATGCTCTTAACTGTCCCAGGACTTTAATATGAAATGGAGTTGCGCGTATGGTTAAAATCATCATCGTTAAATTAAGTTGGAAAATCTACATTCACCTGCAGGATATTTTAAAAAAAAAACAGTTGTCAGTGGATTGTAACCCAGAAGGAGTGCAGGAAGGTAAAGGTATCATCATCGTCTTCATCATCAGTAATAATGATGTTGATTATTATTATTATTATTATTATTATTGATGATGATGATGATGATGATAGTGGTGGTGATATTAGCGTTAAATTCTTCAAGCGTTCTTTCATTAATATGTGCCGATAAAAAGTTTATTTTAATTATTTTTAAAAAGTTTTCCTTCTTTTTAGAACAAACTGAATCTTCATTTAAAAATCCTTGTTACTCTTTGTATCACCGGAACTAGTAAAATAACTTCTACAATTTTTAGCACGTTTTTTTTTTGTATGACACACATTAATTTGGAAAATCTTGCAAAAATAAAACTAATTGTCGGATGTTAATGAAACTTTCGGAAACTATTCACAGATGATCGAAATTATTATTAATATCTTTTTTTATTAAAGCCATGTCAGAAATATTTTTTTTATATTTATTACCCACCCCCACAACTAAATTTATGAAAAGGCTAGAAATTCGATCGCGTCTGGTTTAGTGATTACAATAGTTAAAAGCACAAGGCTTTGAGGAATGCAAATTATATTTTCTTTTTGTTTTTAATTGGACCCCCCTGCCTGAAAATCAGCTCTGAATTGTAACATACAAAACTCAATAAAACAAATATATTATTTCATTTCAAATGCTTTTATTTGCTTTTAGTTGTTTTATGAATATGGACAATATTTTCTGAAAGCAAAAAAGTTTTCGATGAAAAATGAATTTTTAATACAATTATTTGTTATTTTTTAATTATAATAGATATTTACATTTAAGTTGTTAAAATATTATAAAATCAGGTTTTGTAAGTGTCCTTATGAGATAGATCTTTTTTTTTAGTGCGTTGTAAATTGTATCGTTTTGACTAATCAGAAGATCCGCAGTAATTAAGAAATGTAATTTTGTGTTTATAATCGTGCTCTAATTATAAAGTACGGAAGACCAACCAGAATACAATTAAGTTGCGTTATTTGAGTTAAGCATTGTTCTCCGCTGTTAAGGCATTTACTTTTGCGAAACATGTTTGGAGAAGTTTATTTGATTTTTCAATTTCAACTTAGAAGGGTACCTACAATATTAGTATCATCTTATGAAATTTATATGATCTTATTTTTATATTAATCTCAGTTATGACATTTTTTTTATAAATGAAATATCAAAATTAATAATAAAATGAATGAAAATACAAATAACACAGTAAAATATAGTAAATGTACATTAAATTATAGTATTTTATGTACATTTCTGATAAAATTTCATAAGGTGGCTATAAATTAATTAGATACCTTTCTTATGAAATTTAACCTCATTCGTAACAGTATTATTTTAATTTCTTTATGATATATTTTCCATAAAGCATCGTAAACGTAAAAGTGAAAGCTTAGTACATAAAACAAAAACAATAGAGCGCTGAAAGTTGTCCTTAAAAATAACGAGGTAAATAATTTGTTCACTTAAATGTACAATATTTCACTTTTCTTCTTCCGTAGAACAAATTATCCTCACGGAATCCGTCAATATGTCATTCATCACCTGTCAAATGATGCGAAAGTTTATGATCTGCTTTGTTTTATTTTCAAATTACATCTTTTCAGCGCAGAATCTAAGATAACCTTGGTTCAAAATATTTTAAATAAACATTATAATTTCTTATTTTCTTAAAATAAGTTTTGTAAAAATTATAATTGATATTTAAAAGAATTTCAAACTGAGATTTTCATTGATTTTATAAAATTTTAAAAAATGGTCAATTTTGCTGACTCAAAAAAAAAAAACAAGATTTTAACGAAATTTTCGGACGCGTTAGGAACGATTAAAAAATGTAAAAAAAAATACCCCCAAAATACTTTGATCTTTCCTCTTAATAATAACATAAACATTTAGACGATAAAATTTTGTTTTCGTCAAGTTTGGCGTCTTTTTCATCATGCTACACTCTTTTGTTTTAGCGATCTCGTGGAGGTACCTACTTTAGAAGGAACCGAAAACTCAATCTTAATCAGGGAACAAGTGGTAAACCACATGTACTGTTCAAAAGACCGGGGGTTTAGCCTGAACAGGATAATAAATAGTACATAAAATTTCAGAGTTCAGACGAAGACGTTAGATATGAAGTAGACTTTAGAAAAAAACAGAAATCCATTCCTAAACAGGGAATAATAAACTTCTACTCCTGTTCAAAAGAACGGGGAGGTGGGGGGGAACCTATCTACGCCTAATGAGGGGAATAATTAAATAAACACTTAGTAAATAAAATTTGATTTCTTCCTCTGAAAGTTAATTTAGGCATTAATTAACCGAACAATTATTTATATGTAGTTACATTAAACAACCTAATTAATATGAAAATGAGTTCATTAAAGATGAAATTTTTAACTTATCAAATGGATTATCTAATTTACAGGGAATGTGTAACATTATTTAAAATCAAATCCTCACATGTTGATTTATGTAATAGATATATTTTAGTCGGATTTTTCGTCGAGATTCCGTATTCAAAATCTTAGCTTTTGCTTTGATTTAATTAGGAAACTACGAATAATTTAGCAAGTGATCACCGAAACCTTTAGGTTATCTAATGTTGCTTAAATGCAAGAAAGAATGGGAAATCTAAAAGTGCCGATAATCGCCTTCACTACAGCAACCATTCTGTAGAAAAAGTCATTAAAACATATCGTTAAAGAGGACAAAACACTAACACCGCTGTTAAGCAAAAGCAGTAAATAACATTAAAAATTACAGGTTTCTTTGTCTTGTCGAATGTCAGTTTTCCCATTTCTTTTTCTATTTTTACATTTAAAAAATGCCTTCAGAATAATTCAGTTTCCCCCAGTGTCTCACGTCCTACGTTAAGATTTATTTGTCGCCGTAATCAAATTCGCTTTTATTGAATATGCTTGCCTGAGTCATCGGCTACAGATAAGAAAGAAAGATAACTAAAGCATTGGACATTGCAGGGTCTCTGGGTGTTGAGAAAACTTCCAGTGAGAGAACTGTCTGCAGCTAATGTTATTTAGATGGAAGTGGCGACGTTAGACCTGTATAGGTATTGCCTCATACCGCGATTTCTAGTGAATGGGGAACAAGTAACTACGAGAGGACATTTGTTCAGTGCTGAGTAGCAAAGATTGTTGTTCAAAATTCTGTCATTTTCATTTGTATCTAAGTATTGCAAAAGTTCACAACTATCCGAGATTTAGTGAGGATCGAATTCACAGAGAAACTTTTTTTTTCTGGAAACCGAGCAGAATTATTACAGAATGGAAAAATTCCGTCAGAGAAAACATAACGTGCGCCAAAATGCTATGCAAAGTCCAATCTCCTATATAGAAATGAATACGTGCTCAGGTTGAGTATCTGCTAACTATTCGGAAAGAGAAATTAGCATAAAGAGTTCGAATTCCGGCCAAGTCAATTAGCCCTATAAGTAATGTCGAGAATTCGAGAGCAAAAGTTTGAATATTTTCTGTATCACAGAAAATTTTAAAACCAATTATATATATATATATATATATATATATATATATAAGAAGAAATATAGTTTTAACGTGCGTTATATTTATGGGATAAAGTGCTCAATATAAAAGATAGAGAGTATGTAAATATAAATATAAAAGTGAACGTTGAAGTCAACACTCAGAGGCGACAGACCGTTTCATGCTAGACACAAAAAATCCAACATTCGCGGCCTGACGATTGCCCCTAGCATGAAACAGCCTCTCGCCTCTGAGTATTGACTTCAAATATCAGTTACTGGTAACTATTTGTATATTATTCAAAAGTAAGTTACTTTATCATAATTGGACAGTACACTAATATATATTATTTTTTCTCTTTTTTCTGCCTTATCCATTTCATTTGTTGCGGTTGTTGAGTGATGTGCTTTCTGTTATTTGGCACTGTTCTTTGTTTGTTTGTGATTCTGTCACATCAATTCACGAAGCTCGAAAAATTATTGTCCTGACGAGGAAGTATAGTCATCATTCTTTTCAGTTATCTAGTACAGTTTGTGATCTTGTAACGCCATTCTACGAAATTCTAAGATGAATGGTCTTTGCTGAAACATACAGAGTGATCTGAAAATCATGTCATTCCCCCACCCGCCCATTATAAAATTTTCTATTTCAGATGGCTGACACAAGCTCCTACAGGTTGGAAGAGAGGCTGCTTGCAAGTGTATGGACAAATGGTCGTATGCTTTCTGGCAAGAGCATGGAGGATGTGCGACATGACTTCACTGCACGATTAGGCAAACCAGCACCTCCGGAGAGGACGATACTGGTAGTGGGTGACAAGTATTCTGGATCATCCTGTACACGTTTCACTCGCTCGAGGCCATTTTAACCATCGATCTGAAACAGCCGACTCTATAGCCGATAGTTTAGATATTCTGGAAGAGTTTGATGCACAGCATGGTATCCATGTGAAAATCTCGATCTGACAAGGGTATCAAAGAATATATTCTGCTTCTGTAGCAATGTGCAGTGTTGAGCGAAACTACACCCCTCCTGTGAAACCTGTTTTAGGTTCAGTTTTTGCTTAACTCTTATAAGTGGTTTCTGTTAACCGACCCATACACTAGTGTATCTGAAGCTGTTAGCATTTTCTAATTTCACATCCTGATTTTTTGTGATTAGTTTAATGTACGAACAATCAGTGTTTTCTTTCCAATTCCATGTCAATGCCTCTGTTTTGGTTTATCTAATCTCCATCTTCTTAGAACACATAGTAGCGGACAATATGATTCTTGTTTCAAATATGAGTGCCGCCATATTCGGCCGAGCATCCGCCATTTTCTGTATATTGGACTCGGGAGAGAAATTACCGAATGTCTCATAAAATAATTTATCACGTTCTCATTTCAATTTCTTCCGAAGAACCTGGGTTCTTTCAGCGAAGAGAATACTAACAGCTTCCAAAAGGACATAGATCGAAAGCTTGGATCTAAGGTAAATATAACTTTTCATTATAAGTGAGTCTATCAATAATAATTTATCTAGTTAATACTATTGTATACTGATATATTTTAGTTTAATTCATACTTGAATTTGCAGACAATATTGAGTCGACTTTATACTAAAGTCTGTAGATAAACATTGGTCGAGTTATACTAGAGTATATAGGCAATATTGGAGGTTTATAATTGTTTTTGCAAGCATGCACACGGCGGGTGGTTCCATTACTGCGGGGGTCTTACCTCTTTTCAGGCAATGCTGTTGGCGTATTTAAGTTTCACTGACAGGATAGTAGACACTAGGTTAAGTGATAATGAATAATGCACTCTTTACATAACTAGGTTTTATAACGGGTGTCATGCATGCCAGTTTTTGATAAATGGCCGCTATAATCATCAATCATAAAAGCTTTCTGTATTTTCGGGGAAATGTTTCTTTCAGTAGACCTATTTTCAAATTGCAGACAAGGAATGGTTTTACTGCAGATAATGAATGATAAAATTTGATATATATTTTTCGTTTGGAAATCTATATAAACTAAAATCTCTGACATGATTTCTGAAATTTATTTTGTTTTCGTTTTCTTTTGTCATTGAGATAACATATCTTATGATAACGAATCAATTGCAGTTTGTGCTGAATAGAAAACTTGCATGCAATATTTAAAAAAATACTCGTATTTATTCATATAAGATAAATACAAAGTTTCGCTCAGTAAATCTAGTATATTTCTGTTGTGGTGTCTTCCCTCTAATGAGTCCATTGTAGACTCTTCCCCTTATTATAGAATTAGTAGGAGAGTAAGCCTCGGGGGAACAGTGCCATAGCCTGTTCTACTGTCTAAACTCTCTGCCTTGAGCAGAGAGGAACCCGGATGAGGTTTTACCGAAGGGTAAAGTTTCGTCCGAGGAGGTAGACAGACCCTGAACCCGTTTGTGTGGGTTCTAAGGGAATATTTTTGGCCGAGCCTACGGGCTCGGAGAACCCACGATAAACTCGGCCTTGTGCCACATACATCCCTCGTGGGGGGGGGGCTGTTAAATATCATATGCCATAGCCTGTTCATTACTGTCAAACTCTCTGCTTTGAGCAGAGAGGAAACCGGACGAGGCTTTACCGAAAGGCAAAGTTTTGTCTGGGGAGGCAGACAGTCCGTGAACCCGTTTATGTGGGTTCTAAGGGAATATTTTTGGCCGAGCCTACGGGCTCGGAGAACCCACGGTAAACTCGACATTGTGACACATAAATCCCTCGTGTGGGGGCTATTAAATATTAACTGTGATATAGACTGAACGCTGGTCAACCAACACACACTCCCAAGTGGTGTAATACTCTTCTGTTGTATTTACTGTTCAATAAACGATTTATCTGCAACCTTTTGTTTTGCTATTTCTTAACCATTTACATGGTCACAACAATTTCTAAAATCGGGAACAGCGATCGAGGGAAACAGTGTATCAACTGCAAGATCTATGTAGACTAATAAAAGGTGTTCCAATAACTTGGACTGATTTTAATGTGAATTAAGTTTAAGCCTCTAATGATCTTTTTCTTTATCTTTCAGATTTGGCGGACATTTCGGAAATATTATTTTTCACACATAATTGCCATGATCCAATAGTGAGATAAATAAATTTTCATCAATAACACTGATTTATTTACTGCTGATTTTGATCCGTCTTAATGAAACACCCTTATACATAATCCGACGCTTCATAACTGAAAATCAAAATTATACGTGATTAAAACACAATACTCTTTTCCTTATAAGAGGAAATGTATATATATATATATATATATATATATATATATATATATATATATATATATATATATAATAAAATCATAATGATATCAAAATACATAGATTATAGAATTTAATGTCTATCAAAGTATACAACGATAAGTATTGAACTTTATTATTTCTAAAATAATATATATAAATGGTGTTCGAATAACTTGGATCGATTTTAAATGTGAATTAGTTTAAGAGATTCTTTTTCTTTTTCTTTCAGATTTGGCGGACATTTGGACGATATTATTTTTCACACATAATTGCCATGACTTAAATAACATGATCCAATAGAGAAATAAATACATTTTCATCAATAGCACTGATTTATTTAATGCTGACTTTGATCCGTCTTAATGAAACACCCAATATTTGTAACTCATTCTTTTAATAATGCCTGGATTTTCCCTATAAAAAAATGGTATCTACAAGAAATATATAAACGTGCATATGCGTTCATTATTAGTATTTTTTTTAACTTTATAAGTTATATACTATTATAGTTTATTAACGTTTAAAGAGTAAAAAGAGGTGTAAAAAAACAAACTGATGCGTATATATTTTAGAGGTGTTCTATATCATGATTGCTGAAAATATATCTATTCGTTATTTACAATTTAAGAGTAAATGATTAATTACGGCTTAGCCTCGAGGAACAATGGCTGGAAGCACTCGACGGATCAGGAAGCCGTGAACGAATTGCGTAAGCATTAAAACAGAATAGAATTATTAAAAATGTAATATAATGTCAGTGAATTCTTATTAGTCAATAAAACAAAAAACAAAATAAAGTAATATATGAATGATTTAAACTAGCCAATGAGAATGCGAGAGAGAACTCACGGCTATATTGTTAAAGAAACTTTAAATTGCACATTATCTTCGTGAGAACGCCGAGGAATATAGAAGAGGCACAACAATTATATTCATCAAAAATGCCTGCAGCAGCAAATTATTAATGGACAGAAATCACAGAATTTGATGTGTAATGAAAATCTCAATTATTTAATATAAACAGCGACAAGCTCGCGCACAAACACACACACACACACACATACACTGATACTCCAAATGACATAGGATAGCTGATTAATCAAGATGTTGACGTCAACTTCAAAGAAAAGGTTAGCAAGTAAGCTCATATTAATACTGGAGAAATGTGGATAACAGGTGTTACGCTTTGATCTCAGACCTATAGGAATGAGCTAAGAAAAACTTAACTCTCTTAGCACTTCTCGGTCAATGAATAGGTCAGTCAGTTATATTCCATGCTTAGGCGATCATGTATCTTTCGATACATGACTGACGAGGCAGATTTTTTTTCCGCAGCAGACCAGTTGCGATCCAAGGCTACAGAACCCGGTCTGTCCTGCCTCTTTAACTATAGGTGGGGGAGAGGAAAAGAAGAGGATTCATGACTTTCGCAAGGTTATTAGCACGTAAGTGAATGTAATGGATTCGAATGGAATCCGAACTTGACTTTCCGATTCCTCAGTCCGAGCCGATTTCCCTTACTCCACCGTAGGTAATATTCCTTTATAAAAAAAAATAAAAATACGAGTAATATTAAACTTATTACAAGAAATTAAAGCAGATGCTACACACTGATCCCATTGTCTATGACCAAGGAGAGAAGGAAAGCATGACTCGATTACTACCGCTCGGTTAACGAATGATTAATATTTCCTTTTTGAAAACGGGTAATAGTAGCATTATCGATACGATCAGTTAAGAAACGCAGTAGCCCAGCGAAAGGATGAAGCATCGATTCAGAAAGCGTGTTGAAGGCGTCTGGGTAGAAGTTGAACCATGACCTCTTGATAGCTATCGGCAGCTCATGGCTCATGGGAGAATACAGTGTGAAAACCATTCAGTCGATGCCTCCAGAATGTTCTCAAAACATGATTCTAGAAAATTTGAGTCCAATCATACACAGTGTTATCCTAATGTAAACACCAATCATTGTTGAAGTACATAGGGGGCCACATGTGGGTACATGTTTTCACGAAAAACTGTAATATAGATGTCACCGGTCAATGACATGTTTTGGCAGACCAGAGGACACAACCAATGTTTCGTGAAGACATTTTCGACCATTATTGAGCCATCACTAAACTGTAAAGCGACTTGCTGACAACTGACTTCCATGGCCTCATGGGGTCTGTGTCAACCTAACACGTACTATCAGCTGGGAAAAACAAAAGCAGTAACTCATCGGTCCATACTACAGGATGCCAGTCATCCAGGTTCCAAATAATGAACTTTCGGCCTTACTCTTAGTGTCATAGTTATACTGGTAGGCACAGTATAAATATACGCATAAATAGTACTAGATTGCAAACAATGTCCCATCAATTTATTGATGTAACAGTAAGTACAATAGTAATAGTTCCTTTTCTCGTAATTCTTGCTTTTGGAACACTCTTCCGACTCCTGATTTGCAGCCAACTTTGGTGTTCAAGAATTTAAATGCAAGATCAATCTGTCTTTCTGATTACTCTTCTGTTGTTACAGCTCCTTCCTAATGAATGTTTTTTGGGGGTTTTTTTTCAAATTCTTTCACGATCAGTAATCCCTTGTGCCTTAGTGTATGCTTTAGTGTATGTTTGGGGCAAATTTGAATTTTAATCGTATATGCAATCGTTCAATATATATATATATATATACATATATATATATATATATATATATGTATATATATATATATATATATATATATATATATATATATATATATATATATATACATACATACACACACACACACACACACACATATATATATATATATATATATATATATATATGTATATAACATTGTATAATTTTATATATCAACAAAACTGTAAGTCAGACACAATCGTGATGGAGAGAAAGAGAAAACAAAGAATACAGATGATTTCGGCTAGGCTGAAAAAAAGAAAAATATGAAAAAAATTCTTACAGAAAAGAACTATTCTTTCAAAAATTTGAAACGACATGCGTTTCTCGTTTCCAACAGATGCGTAGACGTGAATTTGATGAAATCCTAACGGATGAAACGTGTCACAAAGAACTTTCCATTTTTTCATATATATATATATATATATATATATATATATATATATATATATATATATATATATAATGTGTGTATGCGTTTGTGTCCAAGTTGCAATGATTTTCTTGCTAGTAAACTTAAAGAAAGAGCGGATAGAAGCCAAACAGTCTAGTTGAAGTAACTAAGAGACTGTCATATAAAATGACAAAGGCTGGTGCAAGACAACAAAAGCATTTGGCAAATGCGACAAATTTGGAGCAAAATCATTATGAACAGAGTACCTCATGATTTCTCCATCTAAGTTTTATGGATATGGAACCCCGTCTAACATATTAGGTTTAACGTAACATACAAAGTATTTTCATGTAATGGAAGGCACAACCACAAGTAGGGCATCAAGGGCAAATGATGCTTTGGAACGCTTATACTTTGAAAATGGCGCGACAATCGACCACACACACAGACACGCACACATACATACATACATACATATATATATATATATATATATATATATATATATATATATATATATATATATATATGAAGAAATATAGTCATAAAGTGTGCTATATTAATGGGATAAAGTGCTCAATATCAGAGATAGAGCGTGTTTAAATATAAAAGTGAACATAGAATCAACACTTAGAGGCGACAGTCTGTTTCATGCTAGATGCAATCATCGGGCCACGAGTGCTGTTATTTTTCTCGGCTATTTATATATACGGGTCAGTGTTGCATTGTGGGTAGTCTATTCATATATATATATATATATATATATATATATATATATATATATATATATATATATATATATATATGTATATATATATATATATATATATATATATATATATATGTGTATATGTGTGTGTGTGTGAATAGACGCTTCATTTTCTTCCAGTACGCAGACCGGCAGACGAAATCTTCATTAACATAAATACAATTGCTCCCAGTTGTACTAAAATGTGTGAATGGACAAGTAAATGCCATAATCACTTTTAAAAAATAACTCTACTGTTAACCCAACAGGTTAATCACTGATTTTTATTAAAACTATACTTAAGAAAAAATGTTAACCAAAAGTACACTGGCGGCTGTATAAGGGCAACGAGAAGAAGCAGAGTATAAGTATTGATATCCTACTTGGTAATCTGAATAGATATCGGCTCAGCAGTTGATGTATCTTCATTAAAAAGAAAAAAAGAAAAAAAACTATGGACAATTGTGCTGCCGAATGACATGAAAAGTCTGTTTACATGAAACATTGCTTTTCCTTAATTGCGAGAAAAATATCCTAAAAATTATATGGCCATTAAAAATCATTTCATCTTACTGTGGCTGACTAATCCTTCGCTATGCAGTGGAAATATTAATACAAATAAAGACAAAAAAGATTCCACCATATCTTAATTTTTGGGAGGTCCGCCCCCTTCAGGAGAGTGCTAACTCAATGGAAAGGAAAACAGTTCAAATGTCCTAAATAAATAAATAAAAATAGACATAGAAGCATTAAGCGAAACTCAACTACCTTGTATTGGATAGATTTTGGAGAAAGGGGAATATTGTATATTTTGTGGTCAAGGAACGTCGGGAATGCAACACGCTATTCAGGTGATGGGTTTATCATCTGAACTAAGATAGCCAATACACTGACATCTTTACTACATGTGGTGAGTGATCGTTTGATCACATTAAAACTTTATCTTGCTGATGTTACTACCTAACTTCTTTAATAAGTTGCTATGATCTAACAAAAAATTCTGAAGAATCTGGGATAAACGACTTTTTACGAAGAAAATCTTCTATTTTGAGAATTATAAGCTATCATGATAAACTTTTGAAAGTGAGGGACTTCAATGCTAGAGATAAGTCAGGTAATGAGTCCTAGGGAAGCTTCCTTGTTTCTCATGGCTTTGAGACAATAAATAGCTTTGGACTTTGCCTTCTCTCTTTTTGCAAAGAAATTGGCCTCCTTATAACCAGCACATAATTTCAACAACCTAACCACTTGTATGCACCTAAGGTCAAAAGAATGACATTTGATTGACTGCCTATTAAATAAAAAAAGCCTTTGACTTCATATTCATCATACTTCATCAATTCTCTAATCAGGTGAAAAGCATGATTTCAACTTCGGGTTGGGCATAGGAATCTCAATGCAAATGTTCTGTAACGCATAAATGTTCAATCTTTTGATACTGAAAATTTAGATTGTACCGACAACTTGGCGTGCAGCTTGAGTGAGTTGAAATTACAGAAAAATATTGAAGAATCGTAGATAAATCTTAATGAAGCAGCACATTACGCTTCACTTGAATTCATTGGGACAACGTTAAGATTGTCTTGATGCAAAAAATAATGTCAATGACTAAAACATGTGAGGTATTCATAAGGTACGGGTTAAAGACAAAAAAAAAACTTCATAATCGAATAAACTATATTTAGGCTGTAGCAAAACCTATCAGTTGGCCTTATGAAAAATGAATGAATGGTAGTCGTCATCAAAAGCAGCTGCTTTACAAGACACTGTTGATAAAAATGATATAAAAGTCCTTCTACGAGGGGATAAAAATATAATTTGGTTTGTACCAACCAATAACATGAATTCTCACCATTATTTGCATCAAAATAATTTACTAACTGATAAAGTTAACATTCTTAATCCCTGGAAAGAAGTCTTTAAACCTGTTTTAAATTCTCCATCTGTTTTGGATCGAACTGCCATATATTCACTTCCTTTAAGACCGGAATCTTCTGAATTAGAGTTTGATCCAATATATGTTGTAGTGAAACGGCTGCAAAACAAAAGGTATCTGACAAATTCACTGTCAATGACACACTATCAACATAAATGGACAAGTATACAGCTGATGTACTTGCGCGTATGACCTTGGATTTATCATGAATTGGAAGCATAGACAGGTTCCTTATAATTTCCAGATGTCTCCATTACTGATATATCTAATCGAAAAGGTAAACTGAATTGTGGGATAATCAATTGTGGGTATGTTGTCATTCCCTGTGGCAGGCAAGATGTTTGCTCGAATTATTCTCAATAAAATAATGTCGATCCTGTTTATTCTGTATCTAAGTTTGGTTTTGGGCATCATACATATGATATATCGCTTTCAACAGACAGCAGAGAAATGGATGAA
Organism: Acanthosepion esculentum; assembly: GCA_964036315.1. Classification (NCBI taxonomy): domain Eukaryota; kingdom Metazoa; phylum Mollusca; class Cephalopoda; order Sepiida; family Sepiidae; genus Acanthosepion; species Acanthosepion esculentum. Next base: position 36,595,702 of record OZ038481.1, on the reverse strand, counting down.
AAAAAAAACGGTCAGGTATTTCTGTTCTTCATTGATGCAACTAAGGATGTTGACTCCGTTAATTATATTATCTTGTGGTCAATGCTGATGCAAATTGGAATTTCTTATAAGAAGTTCAATGTTATAATTGAATTCATGAAAACATACAAGCTTTGATTAAGTCAAATTGTAGTTGTCGAATCATTTTCATGTTAATTATGGGAAAATGTAAGTTTTTTTTTTGTCTGCGTTTTACTTTCTCTGATGTTGGAGTAGGCCTTTGTCGATTATAGTCATAGGCATTTTGTTCGAATTTAGAAAAACTTGTCTTTTTTAATCACCAAACATCTAAGGCGAAAGCTGTTACTAGAAATAACTTTCTTTTCGACTTATTGTTTGTAGATAATGCTAGCTTTTTTCCAGAAAACACAAGTCATAAACTGGATTTTTCCCCTGCAGCAAAATTGGTTTGTCTAAAAATGTGTGAAAAAACACATTTAGCGCACCAATATATCAAATCTTTGTAGACAACAAGTCTTTAAAGTAGGCAAACTTCTTCGTATACTCTAGGGCTTCTTTCAATGATGAAATAAAAAATAGCAACGCTCAGGATATTGATAACTTTGTAGGGCTGTAAGAAAGTTGTTAGAAAGTGAGAGGTTTGGAAATTTAAAAAAAATGTCAGTTCATCGTACAGATATCAGGATAACGTTGCTACGTAGGTCCAATCGTGGACACCGTATAGAAAGCATATGACACAGCTAAGGTACTTTCCATAAAAGACGTCTTAGAAATATAGTTTGCTTCACATGGAAAGACATAGTCTCAAATGAGCAGTTCTTTGGTAAATATTATATACAAAGCATTGTGGCCTTCTTCGTGCAGTCTCAATTAAGATGGACTGGACATGTTTTTAGGAGGAATGCTGAAATCCAGCCGATAATTGATCACTTAGTGCCAAATTCAGGTAAGGATGCATAACGTAAGAAGACATCTTCTTAGATACAACCATAAATTATGAGAAAATCTCTCTCTCTCTCTCTCTCTTTCTCTCTTTACACACACATACAGACGCACGTATATATATATACAGGGGTTGGACAAAATAATTGGAACAGGTGCAAATTCCACTCCGATATTTCAAAGACCTATTGTATTAAGAAATTTAACTAAAATTTCGTAATTGCACTTTATATCTATTGTAAATACGTTTATTTATCTAATTTAATATCTTTGTCTTATTTATTTTTAGAATTTAGTAAAATTTAAGATAAATGCTTGACTTCTCTGAGTTCGAAAATTGGAATTCGCATGGGAGGAGCCTCGATCAATAAGGTTGCTGAACTGTTTGGTTTTTCAAGAGCTACCATATCAAGAACTATGACGCAATTCGAGAAACAGGGCAAAACCTCTAGCAATTTGGGCCTGACTTGCAAACTTACTGACAAGGACCGACGTGCATTTAAACGCAATGTGGCAAAAAAATCATCGGACTACTGCGGCCAAAGTGACTGCTGAGATGAATTATCATCTGAATAGTCAAGTTTCTACTAAAACTGTTCGTCATGAGCTCCATAAGGCTGGATATCATGGAAGAGCCGCCGTAAGAAAACTTCATCTCTTCATTCGCAACATTCAGAAGAGGCTGAAGTGGTGCAGAGATCACAATACCTGGTCTGCAGACCAATGGAAGCAAGTCATATTTTCAGACAATTCCAGTTTTTCTCTTTTCTCAACTTCAGGATGATTTTTTGTGTGGAGGCAGCCCAAAGAAGCTCACAACCTTGACTGCCTTCTTCTAACAGTGAAGTATGGAGGTGGATTAGTGATAGTTTGCCCCAACATATGGAAATGTCTTGGTCCAATAGTTGCCCTACATAGTAGAATCAACAGCAAAGATTACCTGCACATTTTGGGAGATCATGTTCATCCAATAGGCCAGATTTTATTCTCTGATGGTGACTGCTTCTTCCAAGACGATAATGCTCCAATACATACTGCTCGAGTGGTTAAGAACTGGTATGAAGTGCATGAAAGTGGACTAGAACACATGGAGTGGCCTCCCCAATCTCCAGATATCAATATTATTGAACATTTGTGGTGCATTTTGGAGCCACAAGTTAGGAGCCGCTATCTTCCACCGTCGTGTCTTAAAGAGCTGGAGCAGGCGTTAATGGAAGAATCGCTAAAGAATCCTCTGGATGAAGTCAGGAAGCTGTATGATTCCATTCCTAGATGTATTAAAGCTGTACGTGAGGCTAAAGGAGGACCAACTCCATATTAAATGAATTTTCTTTGAATTTAACAAGGGTTTCAATTATTTTGTCCAACCCCTCTGCATGCATATATATATATATATATATATATATATATATATATATATATATATATATATATATATATATAATAGAGGATGTCTGTGTGCCTGAGTGATACATTTTCAATCGAGATCCATCCAACCTACTTGACCAAAATGGCATATACATTATACAATGTAAGAGATAGGCTCTTAGCCTAAATAATCGATATTTTAAAAAAAATCTGTATTCGATAAAGACGATCGAAAATCGATATATTCAACTTTTTTTCTTCGATTTCGATCACACTCGGCATAAATGTTACTTATATCATGACGAGTGCAAAGATACCTCATTTTTATGTCTTTAGCAACTAGAAGAATTAGAAAACGCTATTGTATTGTATTTTCAGTTGACATTTATGAATACAGTAGCGTTTTCTAAATTCTTCTAGTTGCTAATGACATTTTGTTTATTGTTAATAGTCACTTTGTTTTCAATACATTTACTTCGTTTTTGCCTTGAAAAAGCAACATTAGACGAAACGCGTCGGCTAATAATACAGTTTTCGTATTGTTTTTTTACCTATAAACATATTGTCTTTTTCTACAGATTAAATCTGAGAAAATTTTTCACACACACACACACACAGACACACACACACACACACACATACACACACACACACACACATATATATATATATATATATATATATATATATATATATATATATATATATATATATACATATATATTATATTCTGTTATATATGATATTATATATACATTATATATACATTATATAGTCCATTAAGTCACTGTATATTCCATTAGATATTTATTATATAGTCCATTATTTCATTATATATACATTATATAGTTCATCATTTATTCATGTTTATTAGCTCAATTAAACTAAAAGAAAAATACTACAATTAAAGATTTCTTGACATTACTTTCAAGGTTTAAGAATTTGGTTACAGCTGCTTCATTTGTTTTTCTTTTTAGAAGTCTACAAAAAATAAAGTTACTTGCAGAAAAAAAACACGCTTCTCATAGCACATTAAAGCTCATATTGCCAAATCAGATATATTCAAACTTTGTTAGATGAAAGTGAAGCTTATCTTTGCAACGCTCTGTATATTTATGTATATGTATTTGAGCGTGTACTTGTGTATTTGAGCACGTTGTGTTCACAGATTTAATGTATATCTCAATTGGTAACACATTTGACAAAAGATTATAATCAAAATAATCTCAGAATCTTAATTTATTTGACAGACACTTCTTCGTTATACCTTTCTTTAGCAAAAAGGAGAATTATCTTTATATATATTTATATAAAGCTGGATATACAAAGGGCCTTATTTTCGCACCCTACAGTTCCGACCGCCTGATTATTGCGTAAAAACGTATGAAATTTGCAGTCGCATTCGGTCACTGCCGAAACGAAATTTGGTTTAAAATATAATAAAGCTCTGTCATTTAATGTGGCATAGAACACACTTTTTTTCGTGTGTGCAGCTTTATCAGACACGTTTTTGAAGTGATGGATGTTTTATTTATTAATATGAAATATTATTATCACTTTAAACGCAACTTTTAGTAGATAACCATATTTGAGTAGTTACTTACTCCCTTTATTTAAACAGTGCATTTATTGTTGTCTACCATCTTGAATATTCGAGAAATCTCATAAAATATTTTTCTTTAATAAGATTTATCAAAAATTCAGGTTAGTAGACAAAAAAAAAATATACTGTTTAGAATAAACAGAACGTTTTTTATATTATGAGTTTCTAATAAAAATAACAATTAAAGTGATATATATATATATATATATATATATATATATATATATATATATATATATATATATATATACAAGGTAAGCAAAAAAGTTCTGTCCGTTTTTAAAGGAAAAAAGAAGACGCTTCACAGTATGTATAACTTATATTTAGTCTTCGAATTAATCGCCATCGGCATCCAGCACCTTCTGCCAACGTGTTTCCAGCTGTTCAATGCCCTTGCGGTAGAACTCCGGGGGTGGGGGTTGACGCAAAGAAGTCCATGTGGGCTTTGCGCAAGTCTGCTTCATTGGTGAAGGATTTCCCACGAAGATGATCATCCAGGGAGTGGAAGAGGTGGTAATGGGATGGCGCAAGGTCAGGTGAATAAGGTGGATGGCAAAAAGGCTCCCACCCAAGTTGCTGTATGGTATCCCTGACCACTCGCTCGACATGCGGCCTAGCGTTGTCATGGAGAAAAAGCACACCTTTGCGATTCACCAGTGCTGGATCCTTCTGGCGCAATGCCTGTTGCACACGTTTCAATTGCTGCCAGTATAGGTCTCCAGTGACCTTTTGGCCCGTTGGTAGCAGTTCATAATGAACCACTTGACGACCTGTCCACCAGACACAAATCATAATCTTGCGTGGATGCATAGGCGGTTTTGCAGTGTGAGGGACAGCATCCTGAGGAGACAACCAATGTCTGGAACTCTTAGGAGTTTCGTACAGAACCTACTTTTCGTCACTGGTAAGCACTCGATTGAATAAGGATGAGGTACGGTGGCGAGAAAGCAGCGATACACAGGCTGCCACTTGTCTCTTGTGGACCTCCAACAGCATTTGCTGAACCCACTTGCTCAGTTTATACGTCTTCCTTAGGCGGGGCAGGTGAAGTCTAACTGTTTCATCGGAAACGTTGAACTGTCTTGCAAGTTCATCACACGTTAGACTACTGTCCTCTTCAATGGCCGCCTTCAGGACTCCGACATTCAAGACCTTTGGTCCTCCACTGCGAGGATCATTATGGAGAGACAAATCTCCCGACTTGAATATTCGAAACCAACGCCTTGCAGTACGTTCATCCACAGCACTATCCCCAAACGCTTGACATATGCGGCGACTTGATGCAGCTGCTGATAAGCCCACTTTGAAGTCGTTAAGCAAACCAGCCCCGAACGAGATCTCTAGACAGTTCCATCCTTCTCACAGATGTTCGGCTTATAACTGATGGCCGGGCACGGTGCGCGTGTTTTTTATAACGTCTGATGTTCCTACTTCCGGCTGTCCGAATTTGAAAACAATTGCTACACGCATTTCGTATATATTTCAACTTCATTCAATGACTAATCAAAAAACGGACAGAACTTTTTTGGTAACCTTGCAGATGGGAGAATGTCACAGATAATCAGGGAAAATACATTGTTGACTGAATCTGTAATTAAATGTAACATTTAGTCACTTGTTTTCTTTATTCAAAATTCGGACAGAACTTATGGGATGACCTGATATATATATATATATATATATATATATATATATATATATATATATATATATATATATATATATATGAAGAAATATAGTCTTAAAGTGTGCTGTATTTATGGGATAAAGTGCTCATTATCAGAGATAGAGCGTGTGTAAATATAAAAGTGAACATAGAAGTCAACACTTAGAGGCGACACTCTGTTTCATGCTAGATGCAATCGTCTATATATATATATATATATATATATATATGTATATATACTATTCAAACACCGTGTTTCGCTTCTTTATGGTAGGCCTGTTCAAGAATGAGACACAAATCCGTGTGTAAGGAAAGTACTATGGAATTTGACGAAGAGATAATTAATATCTTTTGAGATGCAACGCCAATAAAGTATTTTTTTGCTTATTGAAACTGTTAAAAGCCAAAACAAATTTATTTATTAATACATTTGCATCTTCTTCAAAATCCAACCGCACGTACCATAGACACAGGTTTTTCTCTCTCATTCCGACCTGAAAACGATGACCATAATTAGAGGTAGAAATGACTACCTAAATTTTTTCATCATCTACATTTTTGTTAGGACATTAATTTACAACTTATTCATTCCAGTGTGTATATGCGTGTGTGTGTGTGTCCGCGCGCGGGTGTCGATGTGAGTGAGCACGTGCGTGTAACACTAGAGTCATATAACAAATTTTATAAACAATCATTATAAATACATAGTTATGGTATAGTATATTTAATGGAAAACGCATGATATATCAGAGATAGACTCTATGCAAATATAAAAATGGACACTGATGTCAACATCTCCTGAAGATTGCGTTCAATCAGGAACAATGGCCGTTAACCTGTACACACACACACACACACACACACACACACACACACACACACACAAATAATGGATTATTATAGTATCAGTATTTTCATTTATAAGAGTGAAAAATATGTGCGATATTTATATATATATATATATATATATATATATATATATATATATGAAGAAATATAGTCTTAAAGTGTGCTATATTTATGGGATAAAGTGTTCAATATCTGAGATAGAGCGTGTGTAAATATAAAAGTGAACATAGAAGTCAACACATAGAGGCGACAGTCTGTTTCATGCTAGACAGTCTGTTTCATGCCTGACGATTGCATCTAGCATGAAACAGACTGTTGCCTCTAAGTGTTGACTTCTATGTTCACTATTATATATATATATATATATATATATATATATATATATATATATATATATATATATATATATATATATATATATATACAGGGTGACCCAAACAAACGGGAATTTTTTAACAATCCAATAAAACCAAGAGTGATTGAAGAAAAATATTTAATTCATAGTAATTGAAACCTTAAAACTTAAGAAACAATGATGAAATTTTCTTTTTTTTTTTAAATTACGTCCTGTAGATGGCGTCCTCCTGTACGAATGCATTCTTGAAATCTGCTGTTGAGATTCCTCATTGACTGCTGCAACATCTCAGCTGGGATACTGTGAATTTCATTCTCGTTACTAAAATGGCGAAATGTTTACTTGCTCAAAGTCACTGTCTCGCAGTGTTACCACTTCCCCATGTCTGGCAATACGCACTTCAAAAATTCCCGTTTTTTGGGGGTCAGCCTGTACATATCAATAATTTATAACGCCCTCGTGTTTACGTACATGGATTTATTACACATACATACATATACACACACACATACAGACATATATATATATATATATATATATATATATATATATATATATATATATATGTCTGTATGTGTGTGTGTGTATATGTATGTATGTGTAATAAACAGACATATATATATATATATATATATATATATATATATATATATATATATATATATATATATATATATATATATATATATCTTCAGTTGCGTGGATAGTAGATTGTAACCCCGGGTTTCACGCTTTTGCGCTCAACAGACAAATTGTTTTAATTTTTTCCCCACCACCCCACACACACAGATATATACATCTATCTATCTATCTATCTATCTATCTATCTATCTATCTATCTCTCTCTCTCTCTCTCTCTATATATATATATATATATATATATATATATATATATATATATATATATATATATATTATGAAATTGACGAAGTCCGAAAATTATTTAAAGACATTTTTATGTTTAACATTGTTTTTATAGATACAAGTATTTAAGTAAATTCAGGCCGGTAAATGTTATTGAATACTGTTTATTATAAACAGAGCATTTACTTAAATACTTGTATCTATAAAAACAATGTTAAACATGAAAATGTCTTTATATATATATATATATATATATATATATATATATATATATATATATATATATATATATATATATATATATATATATATGTACTTTTCAATTATTAAATTAAAAATTATTTGTTTTCTACATTAATTTTGACTACATATACTAAATTTATTATTACTGTTTTGGTAGGAAATTCTTGACCAGCATTCGACCTGTCTCCTTACAGGGCAACAAATTGTTGGTGTAGAAATAATCGCGTTTGGCAAAGTCACTCACTTAGAAAATTTCCATCGACTAAAATGCTTGATTAATTTAATATATGACCATATCAAGTAAAGATATTGTTTCTTCCGATATGAGAGTATAAACATTGAGTAACTGAGTTCTACAACATCGGAAAGACTTTTATGAATTTCTCTGCAAACATCCCGTCCTCAGTTCATGAGATCAACGGAACATAGTAACAAATGTTACAGATATTACATATAAAGTGACATTTAAAACATTTTTACACACACACACAAACAAACAAAGAATCAAACAAACACACATACATACATATATATATATATAGTACGCAATAAAATGCAAAATACCTCATATGGAGAATAGGTCTCTTTCAACCGACGAAAACTTCGTCAGCCTTATTTAGCTCCAGTAAAGACTGAGTTAGATGAGATAATTTTGGAGTTTATTGGGTACTCATTATTTGGTGTGTAATAATAAATACATTTAGCTCTTTTTGTGAATTAGTTTATTAGTTTGTGAATATTTTATATTACTAGTATCCATTTGGATTATATACCAACGGATGTATTACCTTTACTATATATATATATATATATATATATATATATATATATATGAAGAAATATAATCTTAAAGTGTGCTATATTTATGGGATAAAGCGCTCAATATCAGTTGATAGAGCGTGTGTAAATATAAAAGTGAACATAGAAGGTAACACTTAGAGGCGAATGTCTGTTTCATGCTAGATGCAATCGTCAGGCCACGATTATATATATATATGAAGAAATATGTCTGGCCACGATATATATATATATATATATATATATATATATATATATATATATATATATATATATATATATATATATATATTTTAAAATAACTAATATAATACAATTAAAATATGATATCATTAGATTATCAAAATAATGAGATCACATTTTTCCCAAGCCTGAGTAAAAAAAGCTTCGGAAAAAAATAACATCTCATTTTGAATAAAGATACAAATACATAGACACGAATGCACTTCACTTTTTATTTATTTATTTTTTTACTATGATCTGTGGTAGATATATTTGTATTTATTAAACGTTTTAGGATATTTTCGTCTTGTTTATAATTAGAAACTATTTCATTGTGATATAAAAGATTAATATATTTGGGGTTAGTTGAAGATATATTATATTTTATTTGATCACTATTAAAATTTCTGATAAAACATGTTATTTGTTCAACAACAATATAATTAGGAAAATTA
>OZ038481.1:36553837-36583837 GCA_964036315.1 Acanthosepion esculentum | reverse complement strand
ATTCTGTCTCCTTATTCTTCTATGTACCGTGTTCCTTCAAGACTTTGATCATTTTGGCACTTCACAATTCCTTGTCATTTGTAGCGCTAAATATTTTTTCATTTTTTTTATCAATTCTAATTTATGTTCTACCATTCATTCACTTATGTTCGCAAGTTATATTATGTTTTGTTTTCACCTATCCGTCTTGCCTTCACTATGCCCTGAAAGTATCAAACATTCCAAGCCCTCTTTCGTCATTATGCGCCCTAGAAGTTTCAGCTGATGTTATATCAGTGTACACCTTTTGTTTCCATTTTCTCTAAGACTTTGCCTTTGTTTACATGTTGATTCATGCCATTCTCAGTGTCCTTCTGCACTACTACTTTTGCTTCAAGTCTGAACTTCATCTGTGAGGAGATACCCATTATTTACTGCCATATACGAGGATTTTTATTACATAACAGTTCAGTACACATTACTTTCTTTCTAACGAAATGTTTCTCTTTCTGAAATATGACTTAATAGCTGTTGTTCCCTGGTCCACCCAGACTCAGTGTGTTAGCACCTGTTAGTGGTCCCAACTATATAGTGAAGCCGCAAACAAAAATCAACAATATATTTTTATAATAAAGTGGCCAAAAATACATTTTTATAGCAAAATAGATGTAGAGAGAGAAGAATTATTTCAGTGAAGCTTAAGTTATGATTTTAAAGAACCGATATTTAAATGAGCTTGAAAGATCAAGATTTTTAACAGAATTCTCATCTGTTCACAAGACCTTTTTAACGTGTATATATGGAATCAGTTCAAAATAGTTCCTCTTAACTGCTGCTGTTCCCAAGTCTATCCTTACCAGGGGTGGTAGTACCTGTTAGGGTCCCTGCTATGGGCAAATAGTGAACCCTCAAACAAAAATCAACAATATATTTTTTATAATAAAATGACAATCAGTGCAACACAAGAAATATATAAAATACATTTTTATAGCAAAACTAACAACAATAGATTTTATCTACAAAATACATATGTAAAAAAAGTGGCTTTACTCTGAAAGTATTAAATCATGTTCAAACATCTATAGCTAAAAGCATAAACTTCCGTACAAAATATTTCGATTTTGCCATAGGGGTTGATATATCTCTAAAAACGTCAACAAACCAAACAAACAACATGAAAAAACTCTTTCCTGACATTAGTGTATACAATATCCTACAATTTTTTTAATGAAACTGTATTCCAAGCTATATCTTCAACAACCTAAAAACATACACGCATATCACCACCCCTCGTAAACCATGTTCGAACAAACATGTATAGTGATTTTCCAAGCGTAGCTTAGATGTGCCGAAAGTAGGGAGCACCTAGTGAGAATCGAACTCACTACTCAGTCGTAATTGTTCTAATGAGACAAGATAGCTTACTATTGCACCGCCTCGAGGTGCCCGCCACATACAGATGTATATGCACAAAAGCTGAGTATCATCTACCATGTATTAAATCTTGGCAGGAGAATAACGCGTATCATATTTTTATTACTTCAAATTCTCCAAGAATATTAAATTTTAGCATTAAATGATCCATAAGGAGGTGATATAGCATTAAAAAAACAAATCAATTGTTTATTTATCATTGCCTGTTTCGTAATAGATTGCTTCACTTTCGGAAGCGCACTTTCGCTATCGCAATGCTCGTTCGGATTTCAGTGTCACTCTTTCAGTGTTCTGTTCAAACATTTTACTGATATCTCGTGTTGTAATTGTTTGATAGAATTGTTAGTGTTAATATTTAAGTGATTAAATCACGAGACACGGGGTAGTAATGGATAGCGGCTCGTATTAAGGAATCGGAGAGCCGAGTTCGAATTCCAGTCGAATCCATTACTTTCACTTACCTATTAATACCCTTGGGAAAGCTATGAATCCTCTTCTCCCCATCTCAGCTATGGGTAAATAGCAGGAGAGTCTGGGGTCTATAGCATTGGATGGTAACTGGTCTACCGCAGAAAGAATGGTAACCTACTGCGGGAAAAAAAATCTGTCTAAGTGATCTGGCACATAAGTGACTGAATTAAAATTTAAAAAAAACAACAAAGTATCACAGAGTTTCTAGATTTCCGATATAATAGTCTCTTTGCACTCAAACGGCTAAGTACCTGATTATCAATATGCCGTGAATATTGATTTTTTCCCCTAATGTGCATTCTTACTATAAAACAACTAATTAATGGTGACGTTTTCCTCTTCATATAATTTCAGCTGAAAAAATTACTATGTACCAGAATAAGTACGGCGCAGACAGTAGCAATGCAATCGATGAATGATTACAAATTTTGCACCGCCTAATTCATCGTCATTCATTTCTATGGCCATATTATTTAAGGAGACCGCGAGACATTGCAGATTTCCCCCGGAGTGGGATGCGATTTCATATTTTCCCCGAAGCTAGTTGTACATTTCCTATATAGCGTAGATTGTTCTCGCCATCGAAGTATTTATAATCCCAGGGAAATAAAATGCAATAATATGTAATAAAACTAGAAAATAGATATCGTTCACCGTTTTATTGAATATCGTAAAATATTCCTCGGGTTTATTGAATAAAAATGAATGGCATTTTTGTTTTATATTTTTGAGATTGGTTTTATTTAACGATATTTTTACCAATTGGTTTCATTATTTTCTTAGTATATTATAGTTGAGTTCATCATTCAATTCTCTCAGTAAATTTTATCTTTCATAGCAAATAAAAATTCTAGGTACCCTTTGCAGTATTCAAAGAATTGATCTTTTTTATTTTTTGGTTCATTAAATACATTTTGTACGGCCCAGAATAAATTGTAATGTGATGATGCAATAACTGGTAAATTCGCCACGGGTCTGAACACTTTACAAGTTGTAACAAAGAAACGTGCAGTCTAGCGTTAACATAAAGGAATATTAAGACCTTTCTGAAAATACAAGATGGCCGTCTTATACAACACGTTTGTATCAAATTGAATCAACGTGATTCACACAAGAGATACTGTTTTGCTCATCTTACCAATGCCAACGGCTAGCCCTCAAGTTCTAAACGAAGACATATTACTTTTCCCATAGTATATAATCACCTGATCATGCTGTGTAGCGTGCAGCAAATCATATAATATGCAATGTTATTTCCAACCAAAGTGAATTATATCATATTGAGGACTTGAAAACAGTGCGCTGTCTGGGAATAGTCAATCAACCATTGCAATTCTGCAGAACGTAATAAATGAAGATACCTAACAATAAGAATATTATATTATATATACCAGTATCCACATTATGTACTATATAGCTTTTATACTTGTATATATACTAGAAACTATCTCTCTCTCTCTCTCTCTCTCTCTCTCTATATATATATATATATATATATATATATATATATATATATATATATATATATATTATGTCATTCACAGACAGTACTGTTTCGCTGTATCACAACTCCTCAGTGCAACTAGACTTCCGAATGCCTCAAGCCAGGATTGAAACACAACTAATTTGGTGTCAGCCATAGCTATCTTCACTCGGTAGAGTTACACAACTAAATCTGGCGTATTGTTTTTACAAATGTAAACAAATGCTAATCAGCCAAATTGCTCCATTCATTTTACTGAAGAGCCTTGCATATATATATATATATATTTATATATATATATATATATATATATATATATATATATATATATATAGAGAGAGAGAGAGAGAGAGAGAGAGAGAGAGATAAAGAGAAAGCGAGAGATAAAGATAGATAGGGGGACGTAGCCGAGTGGTTATAACGTTCGCTTTCTGACGATGAGTATCTCGTCATGGTCGACTTCTTGGTGTTATCGGTCTGGAAGGAGCGATCTTAGCGTGCGGCACATTTGTAAAGTGCTTGAAAACCGTACCGAAGGTTGACCCAAGCTTTGCCTTCGATTTGCCTTGTGAGCTGTCGATAGCTGTCACCGAGGGTTTGAGCGTACTGGTTTTCATCAGATTGTTAATCACGCTCGAAACTGTAACTATGGTCTACTTAGCCCAGTTGCAGTATAAACCACAGGTGGGCTCTTTCGGTGTTGAAAAAACACACATGTGACTGAGCAAGCGTCTGCATTAGGGATTGGCTAGCCGCCCTAGTAGATGGGCACCCTCGAATACGAGTGGCCAGCTATATATATATATATATATATATATATATATATATATATATATATATGTGTGTGTGTGTGTGTGTGTGTGTGTGTGTGTGTATATATATATATATATACATACATACATACATATATATATGTAGAGAGATTTTATATATATATATATATATATATATATATATATATATATATATAAGACTTAAACATTAATATTCCATGTTCATGGAATATTAATGTTTAAGTCTTTTTATTATATCCTTACTCTGTCCTGGACATTGAGTCTACCTGGATTCTACCCACTTGGAATTATTTTTGATACATATATGTATGTGTATGTATGCATGTATGTATATATATTTATATTTTAGATATATGATTGCATATGTATGTGTATATTTACCACTAATATTATCAATATATCAATATATCTATATATATATATATATATATATATGTGTGTGTGTGTGTGTGTGTGTGTGTGTGTATATATATATATTGTTATAACTGTCAATTGGCTTATTGCATTTGCAACGTCAATATACTTCTTGAGTCGTCAATAAAGTCTTTTCGTTCCCTTTCACTCCCTGTAAGACCCTGAGTCTAACGAGCATTATCTCCTGGCTTGAGGGGGGGGGGAATTATTTTAAAAAAATATTAACTTTGTTTGCTAATCGGTCAGGGCAGCATTTAAATGAAAATTTTCTACTCGATCGGAAGATGGATGTGTTAGTGTCCTTCTACATTTTCTTAAAATTAAATATCTGCAAAAAGACTAAAATATACATGCAATATTAATTTTATGAGAGACCTAATGAGGTTTAATGGTTGCCTGTAACGAAAATGTAACTGGCGTAAAGAGAAATTTCGAATAGCCTATTTTGCATTAATTAACTTAGCTAAAGGCACATGGTACAGTGGCTAAAGGTGTTAGTTAAATCCCGTGAAAGTACCCAAAGATTGCGAGGACACATGGCACTGTGGTTATAGTCGTTAGTTAGATCCAGTAACAGGACCGAAACAGTGTGAGTTCAATACCCGGTTAAGGCAGTAGAGAACTTACAGAGGAAGATTGACAGGAGATAACTGATAACTGACATCCATTAAAAACATGACACATGGGACTAGAACAGTCTACCCCAGTGAGCGAAATAAAGGGTTCAGTTCGACATTGAAGGTACAAAATTTTGTAACAGAAATAAAAGTGTGAAGCTTGATATTACCAGGCATATTAAAAACGGGCGAAGCAACCGGTTTCGCTCCCGCTCTTTAGGCTTCCAACGGGAGTTTTAATTCAAATTAAACAACACAGAAAATGTACAATGAAAAAGAAATGTGGAGGAGGAGAAAAAATATGAGCAAAAGGAGCTAGAGACAAATGACCGAGTCCCAACAAACACTCACGCTGCTTACACACTGTTTAAGGTGAAATAAAGTGACAACACAGTGAACCGGTCAACGTTATTTATTGTATAAAAAATACAATTATGGCACAAGGCCAAAAAAGGGGTGAAGAAGCTGAGGCTGGTCTTCACTAACTATCCTATACCTAGGTAATCCGATTCACGACCCATTTACTCATTACAATTTGTCCATTCACCACAAGAATTTATCCATCACCAATCAATCCTGCATGCACCATAATATCGCATCCTCACACGTGATGACCTACAAAACGCGCCCCATACCATAAAAATTTAATGATAATAATAGATACTTAAAATTCTATGATGAAAAATGAGAGGGAAGGGAGATGAACCTAATAACAAACTAAAATTAACATAAAACAACTAAACATAACTGATGTTAGTAGGGTCCGTTCAACCCTCAAAACAGAGAGGCCACTGTATTCTGCACGTGGGAGAAAATCAAGTGACTCTCTCGGGAAGTGGGAAAAGGGTAAAAAAACCCTGACGAACCGACCTGGATAGCGCAAAAGCGCTCGAAAGCTTCCCGTTCACCTGTACCTCAGCACTGGGGGAGCGATACAGGAGACTAATCCAGCGGCAGGAGTCGGATGCGAATCCGGCGGTCTGCAGGATACCAGCAAGGTAGCGATGGTCCACCCTATCAAATGCCTTGGACTGATACAACTTGATCTGCGCGGCTTCATCGCCGTCTTTTACACCCTCTATGATCGTGCGGATCAGATGAAGGTTGTTCTGAATTGTTCGGCCCCTCACAGAACAAGTCTGCTCCGGACCCAACAGAGACTGATTGGTCTTAATGGTACCCCATCCTTATGGATTTTTGGGAGTCATACAGCCGTTGACGAATCGAACCGGGCGGACGAATTTCATTGGCAGCTTCTTGTGGAATCACACCAGTCTTTACTAACTTCAGAAGTAATTTCTGAAATTTTACTTTAACTGAAGTAGTTCTATCACATGTATCTGCTGATCCTAGCTTGGTAAATTTAGAAGTATCTTCCAAAATCGAAGACATCTTAGGTACGTAATCAGCTCGGTCTAAAATGACAACTCCAGCACCTTTATCTGGTCTGGAAATTATCAGATCATAATTGTTCCTCAAGGTATTAATCACACGCTGATATTCAGCTTTCCATTTCGATTCCGAAGTAGTTAGAGAGGAACTAGAAAACCTGTGTGCGATTCGTTCACGGATGTATGGGCATCCCCAAAATCCACGAGGATGGTGTAGCATTAAGACCAATTTTATCAATGGTTGGTTCAGCCCAACACAAGGTAGCCCATTGGCTCTCAACGCTTTTGGAACCTGTGTTGCAGTGCTTCAGTGGATTTTGCATAAAGGATTCATTTTCCTTTGTCGACTGTATCCAAAATTTGTCTTCTTCGTGCAAGTTCATGTGTTCCTTCGACATCTGTTCTCTATACACGTGTGTCCCTCTTATGGAAACTATTGATATTTGCTGTGATATGCTTTATCACAGTTCTTTGTCTCCACCAAGTATTCCTCAGTCTGCATTTGTTGAGTTGATGAAATTTACCACGTCTTCTGTTGAATTTAGTTTCGACAGATTGACGGGGTCGCTATGGGTTCCCCTTTGGGTCCAGCACTTGCTAACATATTTGTTGGCTTTCACGAAGAACGAATAAGGAAGAATGCATTTTGTCCTCAACTATATTGTCGGTGTGTTGATGATATTTTTTGTTTATTCAACAACGATGTTGAGGCCGATCAGTTTCATTCTTTTCTAAATGGTATCCATCCAGCACTAAGGTTCACCGTTGAGAAGGAATCCAGTTGTCAATTGGCCTTCTTGGATGTATTAGTACATCGAACACCAACAAGTTTTCTTACTTCTATTTACAGGAAACCAATTTTTGCGGGATTGTACACGCGTTGGGACTTCTTTTTCCCCACAAAACCTAAGATAAACTGTTGTGGTAGAATCCACCTAATTTGCATAGTGGAGTACCGACTATATAAATATGGTTGGTACCGGGAAGACAGGGGAGGCGGATCAAGAGATTCAACTAGAGACTCTGCCCGACTGCGACTTAGTCAACACATTCTCCAGGAACGGTCTTCCCAGGAATATACAAAAGACTATATGTAAATATTGCGTACACTTTCTTGTTTCAATACATTTTGTTCTAAGTACATTTTGTGTTGCATTATTATTCCATGCATTAGTCAAGTTTCAACATAAACATTATCAGAACCCTCCTTCATAGGGCATTAAAGATCTGTTCAGAGTCCTTCTTGGATGATGAGATCAATTTTGTCAAGGATACCCTATGCAGTTTAGGTTATCCGCCTGACACTGTTCATTCGGTCATCCACAATAAAATTGAGGAGTTCAGAAGTGCCAAACTCTGTGTTGTTAAAAAGTGCCCGGTTTATCTAAGATTGCCT
The DNA here is from genome assembly GCA_964036315.1 of Acanthosepion esculentum. Taxonomy (NCBI): domain Eukaryota; kingdom Metazoa; phylum Mollusca; class Cephalopoda; order Sepiida; family Sepiidae; genus Acanthosepion; species Acanthosepion esculentum. The sequence continues at coordinate 36,575,858 of OZ038481.1, read as the reverse complement.
TGGTTTGCCTGCTAGAAAACTTAAAATCTGCTCTCCGGCAATGTTCGAACCTAAATCACCCTTTATAGGAGAAATACCGTATAACAAGAGAGAGCTATGAAAGAAGGGTTTATTGTCACTTTTACATTTCCCCCATGATGGTCATTATAATATCCGTAAGATAATAACACCGGACGGAACGGGATGGCAGAAATTAGTTGGAATGACAAACACGCTTTGTTCTCAGAGAAACTTCTATACTACTCAGACATACACAAAACTATGGTGACTCTCCTATTGTGAACTATAAATGAGGTTCAGCATTGGATGGTGCCTTTCGTTTTACACTTATGCCTGTTAGAAGAGGGTATAGTAAAGAAAGAAAATCAAGTAAGGCAAGACATATTTCATTTGTGCTTTTTTATGTGGGATACTAGCCCAGCCTTGCTGCGGCCAACAACGCCACACTGAGAGATGACATTTGTTAAAGCAGGATATAGCGTCTCTGCTTCAGAGCTTGACGAAGCTGGCCATGGTGCTTCAGTCTGCTGTCTTCAAAAGCCTTTAACTTAATGAAACCTGTCTTACGCCACTCCTTTCGGTTTCACATATATACATATATACCGGATGTAACAGCAAAATTCTCCAAATCGTGTAACATCACACAATAATACTCCATCCTACAAAATATTTAATATATAAAACAAAACACTAAACTAATTAAGTTTCTTTTTTCCAGATTTTCATATAGGACGTTTAGCAATTCTTGACACCATTTATCGTAAGAATCACTGAAAACCCTCTGAGTTATTTGGGTAGAAATAAAACAGGTTAAACTTGTTTTATGTCAGCTCAACTATGTCTTCCCAAATGAGCAATGGTGAGAGGAAATATATCATTCATGCCTTCAGTAATGGTACCAATATTCATAGTCTGACTTCCGTCTTCAAAGTCCATTCGAGAACCAACATGAGAACGGTGAATAAGGTTAAAAAAGAGAAAATAGTAGAGAGGAAAACTGGATCAGTTGGTTACAACAGCAAGAAAGTCCATCATTTCAACTTAGAGCTAAATACATTATTATTCTTCAAAGTAGAGTCCAATAAACATCGGAGAATTCCAGTAAGATATTTTTTTATCATTTCTAAGATACAACGGTTCAAATTTAATCTAACAACTACAGTATTGCTGTTACATGACTTGGACTCTTTTGCAGTTACACCCGGTATACGTGCCCGACGAAAAAAAAATATCACATATATCTACACGGCAAAAGATGGTGTAAAGAGCAACAAAAATGAAGGGTCTTACATATAATATAGAGAAACTCCTGCGTATGGCAAAGCCATGTTTAGGACTCTAGATTCAAACGAGCCAGATTCATCTACTATGTCCTAGGCGAAGACATATTCCACGAAGGGAAAACATTGACTCATGGGTTTTCCCAAATTCAGGATTGCGAATCGGAGGTTCTTTCTATGTCCGGGAAAGATATATTCCTAAAGGAAAACGGCATCATATGCTTGTAATCTGCTGGGAGATGCAGATTTATCCTCAGCCCGGGCCAAATGGCTAGAAAAGCAGTCGCACGGTTTGACTGCTGTCAATAAAATGAATGACTGGCGACACTTGTCACTGTATGATGTGACATCACTAAGCGGTATGTCACGTGACGCATGTAGCATATCTCCCGCAAAGGGAGATAATCACATTCTGTAACTTTACATCGGTTTGATCAGTTTAATGTTTGAATTCATCAAGATGTCAATTTAAAAATAAATCTACTATTTATTTATTTTTTTTAGAAATTAGAAAACATTATCTTATCTTAAGCGTTTAGACATTGCCGTATAAATTCGTTGTGTAAATCATAATTGTAAAGATAATGGTACTGGCAGTATTAGCTGTTTCCTTATAAGGAAACATTTGACATGCATTGTCGCAGCAGAAAGTACTGCTTTTAATTGAAATTAATAAAAAATATCTATTTAAACAATTATCAAGGAAAATAGGTTTCTCAAGTCCAATAAATGTCATCGCACTTTCCAGTATCGATTTATCAGAGAGTGTATCTGAAACATTGCCATCTTTTTGTCATCAACCTATAAACTCAAAATGCTATTTTCTCTTCTCAAACGAAACTTTGTAGATTTAATAGCAGCTACGACAGAAGTAAATAATGCGAACGCAAAAAATGAACGCGCAATACGCTCATTTTACAAAAGATCTTTACTAATTCAGCTTTGGTTATTTTCACTGAAACCCGTTTGATTATGCAGTTCTCAAATTGATAAGTTCACTTCAGAAATCACATCGTGCTGCCATTAGTAAAGATGCAATTTCCCTGTCTGCTGGAAATTAAAATAGAAAGAATCCGTTTACAGGATAAGAAATGGCCACATCCGGTTATTAAGCATCCGGTTGTACGAAGGACAGGATATTATATTTATTTTATTCCTTTCGAATGATTGTATTAATAGTAGGCTATTATTTATTACAGATTAATCAGCCACATGTTATCACTGTCCAAGCAAAATGGCAGAGCAATTCCATTTGACTTATTTCTTTCTTTAGACACGCACGTGCGCGCACGCGGCTTGTCTTCGACTTTATTTCTAGTAAAAGCATCAGTTGTTTTCTTATTCCAATATGGCCAGGGCAGGTGAGGCTTTTTAGGTCTGCTAAATACTTACACAATCTTACTCACATATTTTATAATATATTTACATTGTAAGATTTTAAAAATATATTACTGATAAAAGTCCTACTAATTAGCCCATAGCTAGGCTAAGAAGAGATGGATTCATATCTTTCCCAGGTGTATTTGTTTGGAAATGAATATAAAGAATCCAACTGGAATTTGAACTCGGTTCTCCAGTTCCGAGCTGTTATCCATTACACCACTCAATACCGAAACTTAAAGTTCCTAATATTCCCAAGCGGTCATCCATCTAGGTACTGCCCAGGCTTGACGTTTCCGTGCGCAAATGTGGGGATGTGGGGATGTGGGGGCCTATTTGAGAGCAATCGGAGAGTCGAGTTCAAATTCCAGTAGAATCCATTACATTCACTACTTGCTAACAATAATCTTGGGAAATGTATGAATCCTCTCCCCCCCCCCCGCAAAAGATATGGATAAATAGCAGGACATACCAGGTTCTATAGCCTTGGATGGCAACCGGTCTACCGCAGAAAGAAATGGCAACCTACTGCGGGAAAAAATCTGCCTCGTCAGTCATGTATCGAAAGATACATAATCGCCTAAGCGTGTATCACGCATGGCACATAACTGACTGACTGACTTTCAGTAACGATTGGATGAAATTTTATATGACGTTTTATTCCCCCAAATGAGGCTGAGTCTTTTCCACATTCTCTTTAAATAATGTATGATATAACACACAGGCACGCACGTACGCACACACACACACACACACACACACACACACACACACACACACACACACACACACATATATATATATATATATATATATATATATATATATATATATATTGAACGATAAAAATTATTTAAGAAAAATTAATTAAAATCTTCAGCCATACTGGGTTGTAGATTAATAATATATGATTTGTTCCTTTTATGACATCTCACTGTAAGTCGATTATTTAATGTTTTTCAAGGCCTGCCATATTTAATCAGGCGCGACCACATTAATTAAACATTAGTTCTAACTCTGTCTAAACAGTCTTGGTGATATCAACATGAAAACTCTCACGGTCTTGTACAAGATTCTGCGGAAGATAATTGCTAATATCATGCACTGCATTTCCCCGGAAAAAAAATGAAGGAGAATTTTACAGTAATTTTGCGATAAGTTGGTCTTTTTCTGCGCACTTCTTACATAATCCTCATCCCTCAATTGCCGTCTGTGCCCTGGTCATTCATATTTGGCCCCTTCAGCCTAAGGAAGATGTCTTGGTGTCCGATCCTCCTTCAACCAAATCACACTAGTCTCCACTCGCACACGAACACACAGGCACGCACGTACGCACACTGATATATATATATATATATATATATATATATATATATATATATATATATATATATATATATATATATTGAACGATAAAAATTATTTTAAAAAATTAATTAAAATATTCAGACATACTGGGTTGTAGATTAATATTCTTACGTTTTTTTTATTATTATTTCATTTAGATTCCTCGACTAGTTTCGGCCAACATGGCCATCATCAGGAGAGAAAAATGGTTCTGCTTGTTGGTAGCAGTAAACTACAGAAATGAATGTCTTGATGGAGAAAATGAACTTTTGTCTGTAGTTTTCATTTGTTTTTTTTTTATCTTTTTAACATGAGTTTATTAACATTCCTTGTGTTGGTCAAACAGTCTCTTTTAAGTTGTCATTTGAGATAAGAGCTGGATGGATTCATGCTGCTTTGAATTCCCTTGGTCAGTTTGGCAGTTTTATTGGTACCTGGAGAGGGGATGGTAAGTGTGTGTGTGTGTGTGTTATTTAGTTTAGTGTGTGTATTATTTAGTTATTTAGTCTCTGGTAAGTGTGTGTGTGTGTGTGTGTGTGTGTTATTTAGTTTTTAGGGAGTGAGATACTATGATATATGTTAGCTTGTATGTTGCTATGTGTGTGTGTTATCATTTGGCTCATTAGGAAAGTGGGTGAGTATGATGTGTGTAAATGTGTATATTCGTGTGGGTGTGTGTATAAGTGTGAGGCCTCAACACCTCCGCAAGCATGTCTGTATTGTATGAGTGTGAAATGTGGGTAGGTTTTGATTTGTAGGGTTATGTATTACTACTATCTATATTGTTAAATTTATGGTTTAACCCGGCTGGAAACAGCGTTTGTAAATGTCGTATCCACTTATTTTAATGGAACTCTAAAATCTTTCTAATGTTATCTGCTTTGGGCTTTTCTATTCTCTCACATGGGTTTTGAAGTCGTGTTTTTCTATGCGGAAATGCGTTCTACAGTTAATGTTGTTATACAGGTAATAATTTTTCATGGGGAGTCGACGTAATTCGATTGCGAAAATTCTTAATTCTGTAGTTAAAGGGCCATTCAGATTTTCCTACATATTGTTTCCGGCATAGTGTGCGTTCTAGGAGGTAAATTATATTATGACTTCTACAGATAGAGTCGTGGTAGATTTTGAAAGTAGATTTAGTGACTGAGCTAGTGAATGAATTCGTATGTCTAACGTGGTTGCAGCATAAACATCTTTTGTTGTTACATGGTTGGGAAAATCCTGTTGTTTTTGTTGTTAGTTTATCACGGATTACCTTGTCCCCTATATATATATATATATATATATATATATATATATATATATATATATATGGTGACCAAAAAAACGGGAACTTTTTAACAATCCAATAAAACCAAGAGTAATGGATGAAAAATATTTAATTCATAGTAATTGAAACCTTAAAACATGCCATTTAAGAAACAATGATGGAATTTTAATTTTTTTTAAATTACGGCCTGTAGATGGCGTCCTCCTGTACGAATGCATTCTTGAAATCTGCTGTTGAAATTCCTCATTGACTGCTGCAACATCTCACCCGGGATACTGTGAATTTCATTCTCGTTACTAAAATGGCGAAATGTTTACTTGCTCAAGGTCATTGTCTCGCAGTGTTGCCACTTGCTCAAGTCTGGCAATATGCACTTAAAAATTTCCTGTTAAAATTAAACTATAAATATCAAAACAAAAAATCGGACGGAAAATAGTTATAACTGTTATATAACGTTAAAAAAATTAATAAAAATAATATACTGCGTTACTTAAAAATCGAAAACCAAAAAGAGAAATATACAGTGTAACAAATAAGTAGCAACAACTATAATAAATTGATCTAAATACATCCAAATATATAAATAAACTAACAACCGATACCGACGAACTAGCCGTTTAGAAAAAACAAATAAAGATAATCAACCGAAATAAATAAATTAAAAAATTGTTCCCACCAAAACAAAAATAATAGTCAGAACAAACCACAACATTCAACCCCAAAATTCAACAAATAGCTTTAATCAATGACAAATAAACAAATATATAAGATAAAAAATAAAAATGAAAAATAAAAACAAGCAAAACAATTTGACCCAAATAAATAAGCAAATAAACGACTTCCGGTAAATGACCGCCATAATAGACTACCAACAATAAGCTATATAAACAAATTTTTACTACGTTAATAAAATACACCGATCAAAATAAAAAATAAATATATAAGATATAAAATAAAAATAAAAATAAAAAAAACAAAACAAAAAACAAGCAAAATAATTTGACATAAATAAACAAATAAGCGATTTACGGTAAAAGTAACCGCCAAAATAGATTACCCACAATGCACCACTGACCCTTATATATAAATAGCCGAGAAAAATAACAGCACTAGTTGCCTGACGATTGCATTAGCATGAAACAGACTGTCGCCTCTAAGTGTTGACTTCTATGTTCACTTTTTTATTTACACACGCTCTATCTCTGATATTGAGCACTTTATCTCATAAATATAGCACACTTTAAGACTATATTTATTTATTTATATATATATATATATATATATATATATATATATATATATATATATATATTTATATATATATATATATATATATATATATATATATCGCACATATAATACCGTTGTTAATAAAACTGTGCTCGATGTAATACAACAGAGATATTAAGTATATATACTAATAAATATAGATATTATCACTCACTGTATAATATTTGAACTACGCTAACAGTGTGTTAACCACATATTGTCATTAAAATTTAAATTACGTTGTGTATGAAAGCTTGCGTTGTGCATGAATCTCAGAGTTATAGTATTTTGAAGATTTAGACAAATCATTCTAGTAATCCATATAGTCTAGAAGAATACTCTACAGAATCCTCAAAGCAGTCCTCAGTGAAGAAGAAGAAACTAAATCGACTCGATACAGCGCCGCAACAAATTCCATGGTGATACTCATCCAAGTATCCATAACCCAACGGATTGTGCCCCAAGAGCCACGTGTTTCCTTTCCCCGAACCGAGGCCTATTCCTCCAGTTGGTATGACGCTTGCGTTGTATCGTATCCGGACTCGATTCTCGGTAGTGGTTGCACACTGCTGATGAGTCCCAAAGATCCCATTCTGTAGCGGATTCTTCTAGAATCTATGAAATACTCTATATATATATATATATATATATATATATATATATATATATATATATATATATATATATATATATATATATGGTGGAATGTATGACAAAATGGAAAAAATGCACATGTGAAATCTCGCCAACATAACAAATTTAACCTTAAAGGACGAAACGCATCACGCGAAAACTTTTTTCACTTTGTCGTCATTTTTTTCACCAATATTATTCTTGACATATAAAAATCCGTATATCGTTAACTTATATATATATATATATATATATATGTGTGTGTGTGTGTGTGTGTGTGTGTGTGTGTGTGTGTGTGTGTGTGTGTGTGTGTGTTTATTGGTATTAAATAAAAAACTATGTAAAAGTTGTTCTTTCACTTTATGCTGTCATCTCATTCATTCATTTATTCCTGTCATTTTACCGTCGGGATGACGACTTGTCTGTTGTCACTCGCGCATTCTTTAAAGTGTTAGAGTTCCAAATGCCAATATTTGTTCGTAATTGCAAATGTATATAGTTCTTTCTAAACGGAACCGTTGCATAGTTTGTCGTATTGCAGCATACGGACTTATTTGGACCTCATTATGTTCCACAAAGTCGCCCTAATTATGTAACATGACTAGGTGATCGCTCCTACAGTGAGGTTATTATTTAGAGGGCAAAAACGCATACAGTTTTCACTTAGCTTAACAGGCTATCAGGTTTTTTTCTCGTCAGCTACCGGTATTGTTTCATGGTTCAAATCGCCTTGTTTATTTTTCAAAGATTTGGTTATCCGTTTCCCATTCATTGAGCAACAATAGAACACTATGTCACTGAGTTCGTTACACGATCGTAGTCCATTAACTTATTCCCCTTTTTATTTTGTTTTCTTATCTTGTTTTCTTCATAGATTCGTACGTATGTTCCCACATTGTAAAAAGAGGTTCTTGTAACTTTCTCTGATGTTTGTCATTTTGTGTTTTAAATAAGTTTTCTTCTTTTGCGTGATCTGATTTCGGTGTATATAGCATTTTCAGGGCCATATTGATTGCCTCTCATCTCAATATCTCAGGAAGAAGTCTTACATTTGCGAGTATCGCAATACACATTTTCAACTGTTAAATAATATCAGTCGTAGTTTATGGCAGTTAATGGTGGAAAATCTGATCACAAATTTAGAATTGAAGCAAAATATATGTGGTTCTACAGGAGAATTCCGAAAATACCATGAACTGAACATATAAGGAACGACGATCTGTTTAGAGAAAATTGCCTTCACACAGTCTTGTGAGTATCAAATTTTCCAAGCCTTCTTTCTTCAATATGTGTCTTAGATATTTCAACTCTCTGTTCCAGAAATTAGTTATAAAAGTGATTTTTGTTTCTATTTTCTCTAAAAATTCATTGTTGCGAAGTATTAACAAAAGTATTTAAAAACAGAAACAATGTATTAAGAAACAAAAAAAAACAAAGCCTTAAGAACCAGAAAAAAACAATGTATTAAGAAACAGAAAAAAACAAAGCCTTAAGAAACAGAAAAAAACAATGTATTAAGAAACAGAAAAAAACAATGTATTAAGAAACAGAAAAAATCGTTAGAAACAAAGAAAAGTATTCTGAACTGTTACATTATTTACATTATTCGGACTATTGACTCCTGTCGACATATTTATTACAATGTTTCGGACTTTGTACGCTCCGGCCTTCTTCAGGTGGTTAGAATGTCGAACTGAACCCGTTATTTTGCTCACTCGGGTAGACTGTTCTAGTTCCACGTGTCATGTTTAATGGATGTCAGTTATCAGTTATCTCCTGTTAATTCCCCTCTCGAAGTTCTCCACCGTCTTAACCAGGTATTGAACTCACACTTTTTGGGCCCTGTCACTGGATCTAACTAACGCTTTTATCCACTGTGATATGTTTTCTTGAAGTCACCTGTGTATTAATTTCTGGGTATTATAAACCTAATGTCTTCAGCAAACATTTTTACCAGTATTCATATTGCAATTTTTGCTGTATATAGTCCTCCTATATAGCAATGAATGCTGGTCAATCTCCTTGCAGATGATGAAGAGACTTGGAGTAACAGAAATGTGGTTCTACAGGATGATGGTCAGAATACCATGGACAGAACATGTGAGCAACAACGAAGTTTTAGAGAAAATGGAAGCAAAATACACATAACATAATATTACAGAACTCTTTTCTTTGATTATATCTAGTTATTTTCTGTTTCTTAATATTTTACTTAGGTTTGGAAAGCATTTTCCGCTATCGCAATACGCTTTCGGATTTTGGTACCGCATTTCCGTCTTCTTTTAAAACACTCCCCACCTATTTCAATTTTTCATCTTGCATGATTTTGGTACTTCCAATTTATAACTGGCATGTTGAGCTGTTCTTTTTGCCGACACTATACATTCTATCTTCTTACAGAGGATGTTTATTCCTTTCATCTTTATTTCGCTACCTTCTGTAGTGGTTCCTGTGGGCGCCAACAATGGATCCTGGTAAGAGTTTTAATTCTCTCAGGGTCGCCTCAATGGAAGAGCTGAATAAATTCGCTGGGAAAATATATCCTTGTTTTATACCCTTTTTTTATTTTCTATCCGTATGCAGGTGGCTTGTTCCTAATATGATTTCTTTTCATGGGAATATGTAAAGAGACTGGACTATGTCCGCAAACTCTTCCTGCTAAGATTAATGAACTCAAGCAAAGAATCACTTCCGCACTGGATAATGTTACCAGAGATATGCTACAGCATGTTTGGCAAGAGCTTAACTACTGACTTGGTTTTTGCCGTGTCACAGGCGGTGGCCATATTGAATACTTATAAAATCGGTCCCATAATATTATGTTATGATGTTCAACACATAAACCGTTTAATTTCATTGAGTTAGACTTAGTAGTTTTAAAGATAATTGCTTTTAAAATGAGGTCAAATTTGGGGGGACACCCAGGATATTTATTACATCAATTACTTGATAGAATTTTTCTTCATGAATTTTCTTTGTTCTTCATGGTGACGGTGCACGAAATTTTAGTTTAATTGTCAATTTATATTTGATAATGCTAATATGTTGCATTATGCGTAATTAATTAATGGACTTTTATTTCTAATCCGACATTAATTATTATTAAATAAACGTTATATTTTAGTGGAGACACGTGTTTGGTGACGCAAAATATTGTTATTAAGATTCTCACATACACAGGTTAATAGATCCGCGTGCATTGTAAAAAACAGAACAACTCAAACAGATGTATCTACTGAAATACGAGATTTTAAGCAATAAGAAATTAACTATAATTACCTAATCTTGTTAGGAATATGATGGTAGATCGTTTAGGAGTCAAAAACTCCTACAAAAATAATGGAATATGGGAAAGTGATGCATACAAAGACAGATTGTTCTTTCGAGTCCCATTCTACATCTACTTAGCCACGGTACGTCTTTTCTAACAACAAAAAAGCTGCCATTTTTTAAAATGAGATATTGAGATATTTAGCCGTAGCTGCAATCTAAATTTGTTTGAAGACACTTGGAATGAGACTAAAAAGCATATGATTTCTGAATCTAACCAATGAACATAAAGTTCGGCCGAAAAAGAGCGGATGAAGACTTTGCATACTACGCTAAATAATATGAGATGTTTATAAAATTCCAACCAGTATATGTTAAACTATTTAAAGCAAAGGGTAAAACCTATAACAAGGTGGGAAGTAAAAACTTTCGTGTGACATGTTTCGTCGTTTAGGACTTCATCGGTTAAAGTAATTTTTACGTTGATGCAATTCCACATTCAGATGAAGGAAAGGGGAAGCTAAGAGTTTTACTTTTTCCTTCAAATATACGTTTTGAGTATATAGTCGCACTGATTTCATTGAATTTCGTTTTTGGTTGAAGTTTCTTATATTATTAAATTAGAATGTGATTGCAGTTAAATATAGATTTGTTTTATACATATATATATATATATATATATATATATATATATATATATATATATATATATATATATATATATATACTAGTAGCATGGCCGGGCGTTGCCCGTGCTTGATTCAAAAATCATACGACTCATACAGCAATTGCTATCACTTGACTTAAAATATTTTTGCCCTTCCTTGCCTTTAAAGGAGTGCCTTTTACCCTGCTGATGTTGCTACATGCCTTACTTCTTGCCTATCTCACACTGCGAATTTTTTCTAAGCTCTATACTAAACATTAAATATGTTACGAAAAAAGAACTAAACAAAATGAACACAAAACAATCAGCTTTAAAAATGGACTCGTAAGTGGAAAAATCGAATGAAAAAAGAATGTTAACAACAAATATTTTTCCCACCCAACCCAGTTCTGCGGAATCAGAATCAACGTTGAGTTTAAGCAAACGAATGAGCCAATGGGAGTAAAGTGCAATGCAGATTTAAATTTTTCCCACTTGTGATGAATGCAGCTATCGATTTTTTTTGCATGCTACCATGCTAGTTAACATTCGTGTAAGTCACCTGTTGGCTCTCACGCTGGCCAATAGAATCTTCCTGCCTATTCGTGGCAGCCAGCTATAGGCTCTCATTATGGCCAGTAGAAAATGGCCGCAAACTACATGAAAACTTAATGAATTATTTCCACTATCGATGGGAGTTGGGAAATACAAAGTCGGTCTTGGAACTTCCACTAACTTGGAGCATGTGCATGTAAATTTTCGCGCAAATCCGTCGAAAATTGCGGCCGTGCATTCGTTACACACACACACACACACACACACACACACACACACACACACTGCCTTTTATTTATATATATATATATATATGTATATATATATATATATATATATATATATATATATATATATATATATATATGAGAAAAATAAGTTGAAAATTCATTTGGAGTCATTAAGAATAGTTATTTAGAGTAAATTTACCGGTTTCACAGTTGTAATATGTTCAAAAGTTAAATTGTTATCCATGATATGTCACGTATCTTTTTATCATGAAGTTTGAGAATTCTTTCTGTTTTATGCAAAAAAAATGTATCCGATTGCTATCTTTTAAAAATGCAATCTGATTGGTTGATTTTGCTCAGTAGTAATTTTGGCACCAAATTTGATGATCATAAGTTATTGTCGTCAAAATTGGGAGTGTTATAGTTCAGTGAGTATGGCTAATGACAGCAGTACGTACAGGATGACAAGTTGCTAAGAAGTTCAATCCAACAAAATGTTAAGTAGTTCAAGTGTCAGGAATTCTTAATTTAGTGGACCTTACTGGGAATCACAAAACGTTCAATATTAATTTTTTTGTTTTGGTGTCAATGTTTATGTTTGTTTGCCTCTGTGTGTGTGTGTGTGTGTGTGTGTGTGTGTGTGTGTGTGTGTGTGTGTGTGTGTGTGTGTAAATGGTTTTAATGTTTTCTACTATGTCAAAATTTTCAGGATAATGTGACATTATGCAAAAAGATAATTGTAATAATAATGATAATGGTCGCAAAATAAACAAGAAATACACACACACGCGCGCGCGTGCGTGCACTCACATGAATTTCTTCTTTGTTTCAAGATTTTACACTTGAAATCGCCAGATGTAATATATATTCTGATATTCTCTGCTCTCGTATCTTTCTCGTAAGTCTCTAGATTGGAACTCCCATACAGCTTTTTGCTTCCTAGTCATTATAATCTTCAAAAGTTTAAACGCAGCCTCTCCTTGTAGCCCTTCATATTTACTGTCATTTCTATTAAGTAACTTTTCCTCAGTCTCCTCGGTTTCCTTTGAACTCATCTACACTTGCGTCTTAGTGGATTAATCTCCTTGATTGGGGTGAAATTATGAAAAATAATATCCAGAAATTTAACATTTTCCTGCGTCTTTCTATACTAGTCGTGTGTGGATTAGGACTTTTTAAATGCCTTCAGGCTAAAAGTGAAAACAGATGAAAAAATAAATGCATTTTCATCATTTGATGTTCTTTACTTTGTAGGAAAAAAAAAGCAATCTACAAATAACAAAACAGATATATGATATAGAGATGGTACCAGAGCTGAAAAATATTAATTGTATTATGTTTCCTGGGTTCAGAGATAGAAAATTTAATTTTGAAGAGCAGGAAAATTCGATTATACCTGAAGTCTTTGATGATGACCAAATCGAAAAACAATAACATTATACAGGACTTCACAGAGATAATTCTCATTTCTGATATGAGCGCTTCAAGGAATCTGAATACAATTGGATTCGTTACGATGGATGCATTGTAATATTTAATCGACGGTTCATCTTGACTGTCTCGTAAATTACAGGCTCTTTTCAAAAATAATTTGCATTTTGCGACTGATATCGTTTGCGACAATGTACCAGATATAGTAGGCCCTGATATACAAATACAGATTTCTGGATTTGATCGCGCTTCCAGCATTTCAGTGTTCATTGTCGCAGAGATACTGAGGTTCTGTATGACGTGGGGTGGCAATGAATAGACCTAATTACTCAGGATCACCGCAGGGAAAATGAACTTCGTGTAATCAGCATCAGTGTAATCATCTGATGAATTTCTTTTTCACCAACGAATTGTTTGCATTTCTGTAAAATTAGGTCTTCTTGGGGAATTAAAAAGATGGACTATCCATTCATTATCCAATAGAACATATACTCATTCAACACACATCTGAGATTGGTCTCTACCACATTATAATTTTCGCTCTAGCCATCGTTGTTAATAACTGCTTACATCATTTCTGATGTCAAGGCTTAAAACTCATTTCATTTTCGGGCTATATTGTGAAAGCTCGTTATCTACCGTCCGAGGTATGACGATAAACTACATCCGCGTTCTGGGTATGACGATAAACTACATCTGCGTCCTGGGTATGACGATAAACTACGTCCAACTGCAGGGCCTCTGATAATACGTTGTTGGAAAAATAATGTTGCCAGCTGGACAATTTTGAAAAAAATATCACCGGCTATATATATATATATTGTTTTTTTTTAAAGAATAGTGTTGCCAGCTATACGTATTGGATAAATATTACCAGCTATATGATTTGGGAAAAATAATATAACCAGCTACATGTTTTGGGAAAAATAATATTATCAGCTATACATTTTTGAAAAAAAATAATATCACCAGCTATACGTTTTGGAAAAATAATATTATCAGCTATACATTTTGGAAAAATAATACTACCAGCTGTAGGTTTTTTAAAAATAGTATTACCAACTATACGTTTTAAAAAAAAATATTATTACCAGTTTTTCGTTTTTGAAAAATATTACCAACTATATATTTTTGAGGGAAAAGACATTACCAGCTATACATTCTTGAAGAAAAAATATTACCAGACATTAAAAAAAAATTTCGGCATTAAATTACCAATTGAGGTTGATATTCCGTAAAACAAACCAAACCAACCCAATCGTTATCTACGTGTTACTGATGGTGGTTGCCATGTCAACACATGTGTACTGGAATAAATGATGGAAACATTAACGGCTAGACTGGCCGAAAACGTGCCCTAAATATCTTGACCAGAGGTGTTTCACTAAAACTGTGTGTGGTAATATGCAAGGAACACTGGTTCTATTGAAATCCACATTCAGTACAGGGCGTACTAGACGCTTATACAGAGAGAGAGAGAGAGAGAGAGAGCGAGAGAGGGAGGGAGAGAGAGAGAGAGCGAGAGCGAGCATTAGCATTCTTTAGTTTCTGGAATAGAATTGGGGTTCCTGCAGTAATAATAGATGACCAACTGAAAATTTTCGCACGTTAGACTATATCTATATATGCGTGTATAGGCATTTAATTGTCTGTCTCAATATATATATATATGTGCATTCACCACACACAGGCGCGCACACACACACTCACAAGAAGCCAAACATACATATATATATATATATATATATATATATACATATATATATATATATATATATATATATGAAGAAATATAGTTTTAAGTTTATGTTTTAGGGATAAAGTGCTCAATATCAGAGATAGACGATATGTAAATATAAATACAAAAGTGAACATTGAAGTCAAAACTGAGAGGCCTCTGTGTGTTGACTTCAATGTTCACTTTTATATATATATGTGTGTGTGTGTGTGTGTGTGTGTGTGTGTGCGTGCCTGCATGTAAGTGCGTATATGTAATATATAATACATATGGTATATTGTAGCAAGGGATATCGCTTAAACAACGCAATGTATTCATGCAAAGCCATTATCATATATATATATATATATACATATATATATATATATATATATATATATATATATATATATATATATATATATATATAAGACTAACGATACACACAGAGACTCAAACATATATGTGTCTGTATTTGAATAAAGGCAAAAGTACACACACACACACACACACACACACATATATATATATATTTATACATATATATATATATATATATATATATATATATATATATATATATATATATATATATATATATATATATATATATATGCGTGTGGCTCATGTATTGGATCTGGTAAATTGTTGCAAGGGATATTATTACTTAAAGGGAAATATTCTTGAAAAGACATTTTTATATATAAATATATCGAAGAAAAGTAATTTCGTGTATATTGCTATATCCACGATACATTAGAGCTTGAAAATTCTCATAAAGGATTGAAAAATTAAGTGAACACGTATATAGCCGCATACAACAAGAATAACAGGAACTCAGTTGGATTCTTCTACCCTTATAAATATATTCGGTCGACGATGCGTCAAACGATCAGTGTCTATTTCGATCGCTACGAAACGTATTCATGGGGAAAACCTGATTCAAGGTTTCGTCGAAACCATCATTTTTTTAAAAATATCTGCAGATTAATTCAGTTGCTCAAACGGTAACGAACTGCCGCTTGCTACTGGCATTGTCATGCAATTGAAATCCATTATTTTAGAATAATGTTCATATACAAAAATAATTATGAAATATATATATTTATATATGTATATATATATATAATTACATATATATATATATATATATATATATATATATATATATATATATATATATATAATATGAGTAAAAGTTTGTCAATTAGCGGGTTGATGTTATTTTCAGCCTAAATAGCAATCTATCTATCTATCTATCTATTTATCTCTCTCTCTCTCTCTGTATATATATAATATAGAGTAGAGTTTACTATTATAAAATTTATTATATAATAATATCTAATATAATATAATATATGTATATATATATTATAATATATATGTATATATATATGTATATATAAATAAAAAGGAAAGAACAGTAAGATATAAAATCCGGTGTTCTTATAGATATTTTTATTTTTACACAATAGTGCTCTATGTAAATTTAAATTTACAGGGCATTAATATTATAAATTAATAGATTTAAAATATGGTTTTACCGCTACACAGTGATAACCATGTTTCAGAAATGGAAGATAAAGCCCCTGAATTTAATTTTGTTATTAAACCAAAGACATTAGTTCCATTTCCTCATCAAGCGAATTTTGGAGTAACTTACTTTTTAAAATTTACGGTTGGTAACGTAAATTTTAAAAAGTAAGTTACTCCAAAATTCGCTTGATGAGTAAATGGAACTAATGTCTTTGGTTTAATAACAAAATTAAATTCAGGGGCTTTAGCTTCCATTTCTGAAACATGGTTATCACTGTGTAGCGGTAAAACCATATTTTAAATCTATTAATTTATAATATGTATATATATATATATATATTTAGCATATATATATTTAGCATATATACATACATACATATATATATATATATATATATATGTACTTCGATTTATATACAAATACACCCCAAACCCAAACACACACACACACACACACACACACACACATACACACACAGATATATATATATATATATATATATATATCTGTGTATATATATATATATATATATATATATATATATATATATATATATATATATATATATATATATATATTGATCCTTCTGGTACATTTTTGCAAGTGATATGGCTTACACATCATGAAATGTTTTTGTAAAACAACTATAACGAGCACACACTCACACAGAAATCAGGCTTGTATGTGGCTGACTCTCTCTCTCTCTCTCTCTCTCTCTCTCTCTCTATATATATATATATATATATATATATATATATGGGAGAGAGAGAGAGCAGGAAAAATGTGAGAAACCAATATAGATAGTGCTAATCTCTCTGAGAAAGCTGAAATTATGAGCACATTCTTTTTAATGCAATTCATAACACTCTATCCAATTCCCTTTGCATTCATCTATCAATCACTTTTAATATTACTTCTTACAGCTGAATTCCTCATAACAATAACCCACCTTTTCTGATCCTTCTGTAATCTCTCGCTATATAAATGTAGAATCTTTTTTTTTTTTAATAATATAGAAATCGTCATATCAATTATATCATGTAAGTGATAAGTCTGCCTAACGTAAGAAAACTTGTTTTTTCTTACATTTAAAAAATGTCACCTCTGATAAATCATTTTTTCAACTTGGGAGGTCAATAACAAAATTGTGCTTCTTTTTTTTTTCAGAAGATTCTAAACGCTGACGAGTATCGCATTCCAGTAGAAAGAAGGAGAAGCACATAAGCAACAGATTCAGAACAGCTGTTGATTTCTTGTGCAAAACATGCCTTTGGCTTTCAGCGCGCTTAATTCACCGTTGTCGCATTTCCCTTGTCATTATTAATCAGTAATATGGCGATCTTGTCTTGCCTGACAACAAAGACAATCCTTACATTTGGATAATTCCTTTTGCATAAATAAGATACACATTACTCCTGTAATGATGTAGGAACGGCGAAAACTTTAAAAAAATCATATATAACAAAATTCGCTGCAACGAAATGTCATCCATTTAATTTGAAAACGAATATACAGGTTCTCCTATATCAGTGTCGTATAAAATGTTCTTATTTAATGCGCGTACATAAAATTATAGCCCTCCTTGATTTCCTTTGCTTTATTATTTATAAATTATGATTATTCCTTAGGAAATATAGTGGAGTGTTTGCCCATCGTTTCCTGTAGCGTTTTCATATTCAAAGTTGCTCTTCTTGATAGGCTACACCCAGAATCTACTAAGCCCAGTCTATGCCGGGAGGGGAAAATGTTTAGATGATCTCACATCCTGAATCAGTATATCTTATGCTAATCAAGGCTCCGTTCGGAGGTTAGGGTGTTGGAAAGTTACGCCGAAAGGCCTTTAAAAAATAACATCATATAACTGAACAGTTATCTTTGATGCCAGTTGACAACCTCTTCACACAGGTTCAGACCTTTACAGCTAAAACCTGTCATGCCACTTACACAGAGGTGAACCATCTACATTTTTTCTGTACCACATTGGTAAGAAGAAGGTTCACGTATGGAGAGTTTCTTCTCAATAACTGCTACTCTGTGGAACAAACTCTCGAATAGATGCATCCTCAATCATTAGAAACTACTTCGAGTTTTGGGCCACTCGTTATCTACATTCTCAATTAGTATCCCTATACGTTCCTTTTTTGTGAACTAAAATATAGTATTGGGTTGGTGTATGATTATCAGGCGTTTTTAAACAATAGTCATTATGAAAAGAGAAATATAACAATGCAACAAAAACATTTTTAATATGATTAGCGACACGCATTTTTATAACCTGAAAATAAAATCATATTTTTATTAAAAAAGTAAATAAAACAACAATTTTTATTATCAAATTAGTCACCTACAAAAACGCCTGATAATTATGCACCAACCCAATAATTGGTCTGTAAGTGTTGCTGAGTATTAAGAAATGAAAATATATCACCGAAGGAGAGGACTGAGAAAGCAAAAATTTGAATGCTCGTTTCAAATTTTGTGATATAAAAACAAATTATTTTTCCACTACTAATTCATATAATTTTTGGAAAATAAAGATCAACTTTTCCATGCCTCACCACTTTAAGAAAGAAAGGAAAGTAGAAGTCAAGTTTTCGTAATCTGCTATGTAGTTTTTATCGTCTTTTGATTAAGAACAAATCGACTGAACATAAAATGATCATTTTAACTGCAGAGCATATCTTTAAAAATGGTGCGCTCATTATTGCAATGAATTATATCGCATATTCTCGTATCTATCTATCTGCATATCTGTATATATATATATATATATATATATATATATATATATATATATATATATATATATATATATATATATCACAATCCGTTCATATATATTTATCTATTTATTTGTATGGTAATATTTATATATCTGTCTATTACAGTGTGTTCATAGGTATTTTAGTCTGTAAATTGCATATATATATATATATATATATATATATATATATATATATATATATATATATATATATATATATATGGCAGTCTGTTCATATCTATCTATCTATCTATCTATCTATCTCTATCTGTCTCTCTCTTTCTCTACATGTATATATATATATATATATATATATATATATATATATATATATATATATCACAATCCGTTCATATATATTTATCTATTTATTTGTATGGTAATATTTATATATCTGTCTATTACAGTGTGTTCATAGGTATTTTAGTCTGTAAATTGCATATATATATATATATATATATATATATATATATATATATATATATATATGGCAGTCTGTTCATATCTATCTATATATCTATCTATCTATCTCTATCTGTCTCTCTCTTTCTCTACATGTATATATATATATATATATATATATATATATATATATATATATATATATATATATCTGTTCATATCAACTGTTATCTACGTTCTCACTGGGTATCCCTATACCTTCAGTGAATATTGAGCAGCAATGTGAATAAACACTCGTTTAAAAAAACCGTAATTGTATACACTTACGTGCTAATTCTCTTGGGAAAGGTATGAATCCTCTTCTTCTTCTCCCAGCTATGGGTAAATAGCAGAACAGACATGATTCTATAGCCTTGATTAGCAACTGCTTTACCGCAAAAAGAAATGGCAACCTACTGCGGGAAAAATCTGCCTCGTCAGTCGTGAATCGAAAGATACATGATCGCCTAAGCGTGACACATAACTGACTGAATCGTTTACACGAAATTGTTTATGAACGAAAATATTGGAAGGTGTATCTAATTGGTCCTGAGTATTAAAAAAATGAAGATATATCGCGGATGGATCTGTCTTGGAGAGTACAGTCTGAATGATAATTTCAATTTTTGCAATATAAATATCAGTCCTTTTTCCATTATTACTTCATCTTGAAAAACGGCATATGTGTTATTCACTGAAATAAAGAGTGGCTTCGTCTTGCCTTTCCACTTTAAGAAGAAGATAAGGGCAGATTTGCTTTTGTTTCCGACAAAATCAACTTGCAATCTGCTATGTAGTTTTTTATTCGATTAAGGACAAATCAAATATACATAAAATCATAATTTTAGCAGTAGAGCATATCTTTAAAAATGGCATCGCTCATTATTGGATTTATAATGTATCCTGAATTATATAGGATATTTTCCTGTCTATTATAATCCGTCTATATCTACTTATCTATTTAGTACACTCTTTTAATATTTATCTATTAATCTATCTATCTATCTATCTATCTATCTATCTATCTATCTATCCCTCTCTCTCTCTCTCTCTCTCTCTCTATACATATATACATATATATATATATATATATATATATATATATATATATATATATATATATATATATATATATATATATATATATATAGACATACATACATATATATATATAATCATTTATTTGAATATTACAACATAAATATGTTATAAAATCACTACAAAAATAGCCATTTTCTTTCAACACCTCTGGTGTCTTATCAAGTGATGATGTAGAATATAGAATAAATGTATTCTATATTCTACATCATCACTTGATAAGACACCAGAGGTGTTGAAAGAAAATGGCTATTTTTGTAGTGATTTTATAACATATTTATGTTGTAATATTCAAATAAATGATTATATCTGCTCTACTCTGTATTGAGCACTCTTTAAAGAATAATAATTGTTGGTTATTGGATTTTACTCCGTATATACCAATCCCACACTTGGGTATATATATATATATATATATATATATATATATATATATATATATATATATATATATATATATATATATATAATAAAAAGACTTAAACACTAATATTCCATAGATCCAATTCATCTGACCTACAGATTCAAAAAGAAAACAGTTTTCATTTTGAATCTGTAGGTCTGATGAATTGGATCGTTCTTACGATTCCAATGGAATAAATTATGGCCATGGAATATTAGTGTTTAAGTCTTTTTATTATATCCTTACCCTGTCCTGGACATCGAGTTCTACCTGGATCATATCCTCTTGGAATTATTTTTATACATATATGTATGTGTATATATAATTGCATATGTATGCGTATATTTACCACTAATATTGTCTATATATATATATATATATATATATATATATATATATATATATATATATATGTATATATATATATATATATATATATATATATATATATATATATATATATATATATATATATATATATATATGTATGTATGTGTGTGTGTGCGTGTGTGTGTGTGTGTATGTATTTGTATTATAGTCTGGTGATATTTCTATATCGATCTATTGCAGTCTGTTCATATCTATCTATCTATGTATCTATGTGTGAATATGAACTAAATAACGACATATTAACCACTGTATACGTTTGCAATACCGTGAATACACAGATAGGCAAATACATATTTATTTTAATTTATTGTGCAAAAAAGACAGTACTCAATGTAGTTAAACAGAGCTATGATGTAT
>OZ038481.1:36533837-36548837 GCA_964036315.1 Acanthosepion esculentum | reverse complement strand
CTAACCACACTGATGAGCTGCGAAACAGTCTGTCTGTGGATGGCATATATATATATATATATATATATATATATATATATATATATATATATATATATATATATATATATATATATATGTGAAGAATTTATTTCTACTAGTATACTTTGAATGATATTGTTGTCTCCGAAGCAGCATTTAAGTGTCAAAGAATAGAATTCCATTATATGAAGGCTGTAATACAATCGATTTTTCATTTTATACATCAACCATTAAAATTATCTATTCTTTTTGTGTAGATGATAACTGTAGATATGATTAGAAAAAAGTATGTCATTTAGCATTCACGATTTTTTATTGACGGTACCAGATTTCATAAAAAATGACCTTTCTTCTATTCCCGTGTTCTTTCATTTCACATCCATTTCCCGTGCCATACCCTCTTCTCTGTTTACACTAGACTTTCATTCTCATTAATTTCAGATTTTTTCATTTTACTTTCTTAATTTTCTCTTAATCTTTTTCATTTTATCATACCAGGTTTTTATTTTTATTTTGCACGGTGTCGACTTTTGTCTTCCCTCAGTTAAAACGGGAAAAAATTTACTTTGATATCTTTTTTTTTATCGCTTTTTACAAAGTAATGTGACAAGACCCCATTAGTGAAAAATGAGTTTGGAAAACACTGTAAATTAGTGAATGTTTTTTACTCCATCTTCTCTTCATCATCTGAGATTTTACCTTCACATTAAGACTTTGTTCTATTATTTTATGTATTTTCTTTTCGTCGCCTTCATTTTTATCCTTTTTTTTAACTCCTGTTTGACTTCTCCATTATTCCCTCGTTGGTCATATATATATTTTTTTCATCTAATTTTATTTTTCTTCACTTTTCCTTGGTTTTCCTTAGATTTTTTTTTCTAAGTTAATTTCGCGCCTTTTTGTTCTCTGTTTCTTTTTGTTCCTTCATTGCTTTTCATTATTTTTTTTTTTTACCTCATTACATGAATCCTCCGATTCAGGTGGGCTTACATTCATTTTTATGTTTTTTCTCGCTTCTTTCTAATTTTTCCTCTCTCTTTTCCGTTTTCTTCTTGTGCTTCTTCTTTTTTCTCTTTTTTCTTTTTCTTTACTTTCTTACTCTTCTTCTTCATTTTCTTCTACCTCTTTTTCTCCTACTTTTTCTGATAGTTCTTCCTATTGCTCTCTATTTTTCTTCTTTTTCTTCTTCTGCTTCTTGTTATTCTTTTTCTAGCTCTTCTTTTTTTCTTCTTGACGTATTTTCTCCTTGTTGCCCTTTTCATTTTTTTCTTCTTCTTTTTGTTTTTCGTTCTGTTATTCTTGTTTTTTCTTCCTCGTCTTCTTCTTTCTCTTCTTCAGCTTTCTCTTGTTTCTCTTTCTCTTCTCCTCTCTCTCTCTCTTTCTTTCTACCTCTTTCTCTTCTTTTTCTTCCTTCACTTCTTTCTCTTTCCCTTCTTCTTTCTCTACTCCCTCTTTCTCTACTTGTCTTCCTTTATCTTCTTTTTTTTTAATAAATGCTTGTCCTTACCAGTCCGCTGTGTTTTTTTCCTCGCACTAATGATGCCATCCATCACATCAATTGCGTGTTGTTCACGTGAAACGAGTAATCCATATTCGCTCAAAGATTGTTTGGTCACAATATTTCAGCCAGAGGTCATTTCCGACATGAAACAACCACCCCGCCTTTCTTTTCGAATAAGGCCAATACAAATATCCACAAATTGAGATTACAAGATGAAGCGATAAGACGAATGAAAAAGAAAGTGAAACAATGTAAGATAAATGAAAGATAAATGTATGTACTACCTTTTCTAAAAACCGAGTATCGACATGAATTATCTAAATAGGAATTATTGAATAAACATACAATATAGATGGTCAGCTACGGCCATTTTCCCATTTTTCGACTCAAGCTGCTGAAAGTCGCTGTCCCAACAAAGAAAAAATAATCGGAACCAGAATGTTAGACTTTAATTTAATGAGTGGCCCAAAATAATAATTCACTGTGACCCACTGACTTAAACCCCTTCTTCGTCTTCTTCTTCTTAAAAAAAAAGAAAATGTAGGGTAGAAATTGATCCTATATATATGCAGAAGAAGGAATATAGCAATGCTAGATTGGACATGATATCGTCAAGGGAAAAGACTTATATACATTTCTAAAGATTTATACAGTACTTAGTCGGGACAGAGATCGATAAAGTCCGCTCGATAGATTGTCAAGTCAAGAAGAACAAGCATATATACACGCACAGACAAATAAACATTCACATTAAATGGAAAGAAGTGTTTGCAAATGCAAATATGATGTGGAACTGCACCGGATATATTTTCTCGGTCGAATCACACACACAGACACACACAAAAACACATTTAGGGGAAACCTCCACGTTGTGTAATGGTTGTCAAGCTTTCCCCACTAGAACAATTACGACTGAGAATTGAATGCGATCCTCACTGGGTGCACCATGTTTTCGGCCTTGAGACACATCTAAGCTACACTTAGAAAATGATTATACATATAGATTAAGATGGCAAAGAAAAAAACTCTAAATGAAATCGACTAGATTATATGCCAAATCACACAACCCCACCAACATATATACATATATATATATATATATATATATATATATATATATATATATGATTTTAAATTTAAAATTCCCAGCGTCTCTCCTTCGTGCGCATGAGTACACACAAAAACCGATGAAATTCTAAACGACGAAACTCGTCTTACGAAAAGTTGTTTCCACTTTGTTATACATATTTCCCTAAAATTGTTCTTGATATGTAACAAAGATTATATATATATATATATATATATATATATATATATATATATATATATATATATATCTAGAACAGTATTAAGGAAATTGTATGAGAAAATGGAAAAAAGTTTATTTGTGATGCGCTTCAACTGATGAAGTCCTGACGGATGAAGTGCGTCACAAATAAACATTTCCCATTTACATATAAAAGTTTTTAGGTAAATATAAGGCCCAAGAGCCACTAAATAGAGGTAGTTACTGAATACGACTCATTTAAGGGCATAATGGGGAAGTAAGAAGTGTATATTATGAGGATATATAGGATAGATATAGGTTGACCTTTGATTTGAAGAGGTTAAGATTGTAGTCATTGAGAAAGCCTCTTATCAAGACTGTTCTTCAAACTAACAATTCTGATGAAGAAGCTGGCTGAGTGGAACTTATTCCTTGTCAAAGTACTCTGATTTGCATTGGGAATATTTCACGCAGTCATCAAGGCATGTCCCTGTCTTGGCTGTGAAGGTCTGAACTGGTGAAATTAAGGAATGTAACTCTTTTGAAGCTTTGATATAGTAATACCAATAGGGTAGTGAGAGTCTAGTAACGTTTCGCTTGTGGGATACGGGTTTGCGTATGGAAGATAATTCATCACCTACAACCTTGCCTAATGACTACTGAATTTTATTAGTGTGGTTAGTGATTACATAATCACATAAATACGCCATTGTTGACCTGTTCTGACATTTATAAACAGAAAGCATGTGGGTGTGTGCGTACTTTTTGTGTGTGTGTATTTATATGTGTTTATGTATGTGTTTGTGTATGTGTCTTAATTGAGAGTAAGAAACTGAATATGTCTACATGGATATTAACACACGTCTACATGGTAGAGATGCTGAAAATTTATCATTCCCGTGTCCCCCCAAAATTTAAAATATGAAACTACATCTTTTGGTAGGGGATCCCTTATAAGGGCATGCTGATATGTATTTTGAGTAACTCCTTGATATATTGTGTTCTTCAGGTGTTAGAATTTTACAAGTACACTCAGATCATTATATTTGTTTGAGGGCATGAAACCTCAAAAGCCAATATGTCGTAACATAAGTCATAAGAATTGGTCAATTGATCTTGGAGGTAATTCAAAGTCACCAGAGATCAGAAAACAGCTCAGAATGCCATTCTATCTAAATGAACCAATTTTCCCCAAAATCTAAATATTTACTTGCCTAGAGATTTACTAGATATCCAGTTGCGTGGTTGAACATGGGTGGAATTCGATGTCGCCAAGGGTCATCTAAGAACACAGCTTTCTACTTTTAGGCAATTAGAACAATTCTGTCGTTAATGGTGTGGGATATTGAATTTCTGCAAAAGTATGAAACCATTTTTGACCTTATAATTAGTAGATCATATCGGACAAGATTTGATCTCTGAGTTCCATGGAAACTATTGAAGGTAAAATTAGTTTAGAGCCGTTATGATCTTCATTGCTACCAAACAATTATATTCTTGTAGTTAAACTAGTAAGTAGTAGAGTGACTCCGACAGATAAATTTCAGAAGGTCGATGGTCCTCATCGCATTGGAAGTTACCAGACCTCAAATTCGAATTAATATGCTTTCACAAAAATGAAGGAAATTTGAAAAAGATAATTTCTTCCTTCTTTTTTGTTTGAAAATATCTTGCAATTCAGAAAATATTTTCAGATAAATCTAAAGCTTCTTGGATTAAGCTTAATTATTTCAGCTGCTTTGAATACAAAATAATTGTACACCCCAAGAAACCATTGCTTTTTCAAACAGGACTCCAAACTTTTCATAAATGAACGCTTTTACTTCACCGAAAGAAATGTTGCTGGCTTTTAAAAATCAGGTAATATATTTAGATGACATGATTTATCCAGCTGTTTTAAAATAATTTTAATTTTCTTGAGCGCAAAAATATTTAATTTTGTTATTAAACCATAGACATTAGTTCCATTTCCTCGTCAAGCGAATT
This sequence comes from Acanthosepion esculentum, assembly GCA_964036315.1. Classification (NCBI taxonomy): domain Eukaryota; kingdom Metazoa; phylum Mollusca; class Cephalopoda; order Sepiida; family Sepiidae; genus Acanthosepion; species Acanthosepion esculentum. The sequence continues at coordinate 36,544,062 of OZ038481.1, read as the reverse complement.
TTGACGAGGAAATGGAACTAATGTCTTTGGTTTAATAACAAAATTAATTTCGAAGGCTTTAGCTTCCATTTCTGAAACATGGTTATCACTGTGTAGCGAAAAAAAAACATATTTTAAATCAATTAATGTATAATATTAATGCTCTGTAAATTTACATTGAGCACTATTGTGTAAAAATAAAAATATCTATAAGAACACCGGATTTTATATCTTACTGTTCTTTCCTTTTATTTATATATACATATATATATATATATATATATATATATATATATATATATATATATATATATATATAGATCCATGGTGCCTCCAGAACGACGGATCCCATACCATACATACATACAATATATGTATATCAATATCAATGTATGCACACAGTTATTGATATATATATATATATATATATATATATAGATAGATAGATAGATAGATAGATAGATAGATAGATAGATAGATAGATAGATAGATAGATCCATGGTCTCTCCAGAACGCCAGATCCCATACAATGCATACATACAATATTAACATACATGCATACATACATACATACATACATAGTGGCACCCCGAGGTGGTGTAATTGTTAGCAAGCTTGTCTCGCTAGAATATTTACGACTGAATCGTAAGTTTGATCCTCACTGGGTGCCTCATACATTAGGCCCTTTGGCACATCTAAGCAACGCTTAGATAGATAGATATATATATATATAGATAGATAGATAGATAGACAAACGGATTTAATGGGAAATATATATTTAATACGCAAATTATTATTCGTTATGAAGATTAATTTACTGATTATAACAGAGCGAAATATAATTGAATGCCAACAACAAAAATGTCTTCTTTACTTGATATATAAATTTAATCGTTCATTTATCACCGGTGAGATAATAAATGGCACTTTTCAAAACCTCCTTCAAAACAGTTATCTCTTTATTCAATTTTTCTAACCATTACCAGGCATAGACAAAAGCCACCGTGAGCGACACTCCAAGAAGCTCTGAAAAGCTACATGGCGTGAATTCACCCCACTGTGACGATAGCATCTCAAGAACCAATTCAGAAATATCTTCACCGTGTTTTACTTTCAAGTGACCACCCAAAGATTAAAAAAAAAATATCCGGAACATCTGCTCGTAAGCAGAATTCAAATGAAATCTAGCAATAAGCATCGGTCATAGCATTATTATACTTAAGATGTCTTCTTATATATATATATATATATATATATATATATATATATATATATATATATATATATATATATATATATATATATATATATATATATATATATACAGAACATTAATAACGTCTCTCCCATCACGCCTTACTGGAGATATCTGTTGAAATTAGTTTTACAGATGTTCGTTGGACGAAGTCTACTGTAAAGGGAGCACGCACAGAGTGACGAACTCGCAGAATCTGGCTAGATTTGTACCGATTTTTGTGTGATCGCTTTTAATATCGCATCTTTAGGTGGACAATTAAGTCTTCGAACAATAAGCTCTGCAAAGACCTGATATTTTCAGAGTTTGAAGTTGATACCTATATCTGAATAAAAGCTTTATTTCAATGAATATCTTGCTGAAATAATGATATATAAATTCGTTTTATTTTAAGAATTATTCTGTGAAATATATATATATATATATATATATATATATATATATATATATATATATATATATATATATAATATGGAGAAAACAACTGAAAAGTTGCAAATTAAAAGAAAAAATGAAATGTTATTTTTGTGAAAGTATTTATTTATATTTTTTTAAATATTTTTTTATATATATATATTTGATATTTCAGATCTGCCCCGATCTTTCGTCAGAAATAAATTAAATAACTGTATTCAGAAGTTTGTTTACAAGTAGTGTCCGTCGCGAGACGCGGACGTCACGTGATGTGGAATGCAACTGTGTTTGAATATTTCTAACGTAAATCTAACGATAATATTTTAGATGTTGTTTAAAACGTTTTTTTTAAATATTATGCTATATATATATATATATATATATATATATATATATATATATATATATATATATATATATATACATATATACATATATATATATATATATATATATATATATATATATATATATATATATATATATATATATACATATATATATGGCAACTGGTCTAGGAGAAGTACAACTCTGAATTCAAAACCTGCTGAGGGTCGTTTGGGGACCTTGTAGCACTCGCTGCACCAGGTCCCTGTATTCGTCCCTCCAAAAAGTGTGGATGGCCTTGCACAAAGCCTTCACCACTATAATTAAATCTCATGTGTCGGTGTCGGGCTTTCAGTTTCTAGGAACTGATCTGACTGAACCTCATACGTCGAATTCGACGGCAGAGTCGATCATATATATATATATATATATATATATATATATATATATATATATATATATATATATAACATGAAATTATATTCTGAGGCATGATATATTTATGGGTTAAAGTTCTCAATGTCCGGAACAGAAAGTTATGTAAAGATAAAAGTGGACATTGATGTGAACACCCAGCGGTGACAGACTGTTTTCATGCTTAAACACAATCTTCAGGCCATCTTCACACACACACACACACACACACACACACACACACACACACACACACACACACACACACACACACGCGCGCGCGCGCGCGCATATTGTTGTCATCCACAGACATACTGTTTCGCTGTATCACAGCTGCTCAGTGTGGCTAAACGCCCGGTTGGTTGTAGCTAGGATCGAAACCAGGCTGAATACACACACACACGCGCACGCACGCGCGCGCACACACACACACACACACACACACACACACACACACACACACACACACACACACATTCACACACACACACATATTTATATATATATGTCTAAGGTAGCTAATAGCAACGGCGTGGATAGAAACTTAAACAATAATGTTAATATTTTTTATAAAAATCAGATGAACAAAAATTATAAACAGGATGAATGCAGAATTAATAACATTATAAAATAAATCCACAACACTAATTGACAATAGCCACAAACTAGATAAATTATTTATTATAAAAAATTTAAAACCTATAAAACTTATAGTTAAAAATAATAATTCACTTACTAGAACAAAATTAAATAGGGCAAATATTATTTACAAATTTAAATGTCCATTAAGGAATTGTATTCCTGATCAATCAAAATTCGTAAATAGTTATATAGGCCACGCTACAACATGTTTGACACGGAGATTAACTCTACACCTTTCTGACAATAGCTCAATTAGATCTCATTCATGGAGACCTACTGGATACTATCCGAAACATACTTGTCGACAACACTAATATAATAGCATCATCTACATGCAAAACAAAAATAATGAAAGTCTTATTAATAAAAACAAACACTTAATAATATTAACTTTGAACATGCACATAATATCTTGACCGTGTTTTGAAAAAAAAAATGCAAACATTTTATAAAACATACATACGACAAACTATTTCTTATTTTAACAGTTAAAATATAATCCTTGAAAATGGCTAAATGTATAGCCGAAAGCGCTCGGATAAAAAGAACATTCGGACAATTTTTTTATAATTTTTTAATTTATCATCCGAAAAGAAAAAAAATTCAAACTGCCTAAACACACACACACACACACACACACACACACACACACACACACATATATATATATATATATATATATATATATATATATATATATACGTATACATTTAAGAGAAATATTACTAAAACACACACACACGTGACCCCTAGCCTACGTTAAAAAACTTGCCCACATCACAACAGTCTCGAGGTCACCACTCTACGCATCCTGAAGCTGAATTAAGAAAGTCGAAACCTTGAAGCGTATTTCTTCTGAAATAAATTTTTGATGGAATTTCCTCCTTGTCTGATCAGCATTATTCATAATTTGTAAAAGTCGACCAGTACAATTAATCGACACAAAATCTTTTTCATAACATTTACCTTAAAGAACTATTGCTGCTTAAATACACAGACTATATGTATATAACTCTCGATTCCTTAACTGCCTCCACTAACGATTTTGGGCGTGCGTATTCATGGATATGGACGAGTCCGAGTCCGCGTTTTGGTTTATGATATTATTCTCACTTCGAGTTACAAGTGTCAGCTATTTTAGTTGTCGTTCCTGTTGAAAGTCATGAACTTGTGTTATCCTTGACATCTAGTACGGTACTTTGCTTGTCATTCTCTAACGACAGTCCACGAGATTCGATGAAGTATGGTACTCGCTGTGGTCTACACGCTTCATTCGCTCGGAGCGACATTGAACCATCGATCTGAAAAGGCTGATATATATATATATATATATATATATATGTATTACGTATATATATATATGTATATGTATACACACACATATACATACATATATATTTATATATATATATATATATATATACACACACACACACACACACACACATATATATATATATATATATATATATATATATATATATATATATATATATATATATATATATATATATCTGATAAAACTATTTAATTACATGACTCGTTATTTAGGTATAAAATCTTAAGATATATATATATATGAAATAAATAAATAAATATATATATACAGATGCACGCAACTGCCTTCGAACTAAGGGAATATGTATATTTATTAATATATATATATATATATATATATATATATATATATATATATATATATATATATATTAAACATGTTGTGTTGAATGTCAAAGACAACATAGTCCTGCATATTTTCTTTTGAATTTTCTCATATTTTCTAACATGATTAAAAGAAAAGTTGCTGCCAAATTACACACACACACACATATATATATTAAGTTTTTCACCCCAAGCAAGGCGGGATTCCCAGTAACACGCAAGGGGTTACAGAGAGTGAAAGTAAGAGTAAAGTGGGGTTTTAAGGAAAAGGATAAAGAGAAGGACGGGGATTAAGATCAAGGTATCAGTAGACGTCGATTGACTTTACATTTGAATATTTGTAGATTATAGTTATCAGGAAAGCAAGTAAGAGGAAAGGAGTTCCACTGTCGGGAAGTTCTAGAGAAGAAGCTGTTGGAATCGAAGAGGTGGTAACATTTAACTGTTCAACAATGAACGGGTGGGACCGAGATGCCAACCTAGTAGCACGCTTAAATTCATGCAGTTGAGGCACCAATGGAAATAGCTCGTCAGAGCAGTTGCCATGAATATATTTGTAGAAAAGACAGAGGGAAACCATATCACGTCTGTGAGAAAGGAAAGTGACTAGAGTCAATATGCAAGGTCAGAACCTATCACATTACATAATATATATATATATATATATATATATATATATATATATATATATATATATATATATATATATCTGATAAAACTATTTAATTACATGACTCGTTATTTAGGTATAAAATCTTAAGATATATATATATATGAAATAAATAAATAAATATATATATACAGATGCACGCAACTGCCTTCGAACTAAGGGAATATGTATATTTATTAATATATATATATATATATATATATATATATATATATATATATATATATATATATTAAACATGTTGTGTTGAATGTCAAAGACAACATAGTCCTGCATATTTTCTTTTGAATTTTCTCATATTTTCTAACATGATTAAAAGAAAAGTTGCTGCCAAATTACACACACACACACATATATATATTAAGTTTTTCACCCCAAGCAAGGCGGGATTCCCAGTAACACGCAAGGGGTTACAGAGAGTGAAAGTAAGAGTAAAGTGGGGTTTTAAGGAAAAGGATAAAGAGAAGGACGGGGATTAAGATCAAGGTATCAGTAGACGTCGATTGACTTTACATTTGAATATTTGTAGATTATAGTTATCAGGAAAGCAAGTAAGAGGAAAGGAGTTCCACTGTCGGGAAGTTCTAGAGAAGAAGCTGTTGGAATCGAAGAGGTGGTAACATTTAACTGTTCAACAATGAACGGGTGGGACCGAGATGCCAACCTAGTAGCACGCTTAAATTCATGCAGTTGAGGCACCAATGGAAATAGCTCGTCAGAGCAGTTGCCATGAATATATTTGTAGAAAAGACAGAGGGAAACCATATCACGTCTGTGAGAAAGGAAAGTGACTAGAGTCAATATGCAAGGTCAGAACCTATCACATTACATAATATATATATATATATATATATATATATATATATATATATATATATATATATATATATATATATATATATTATAATAATATTTTTAGTTTTTAAAAATATGATTCCTCCGCTACATAAGAGTTCTCATGTTTCAAAATCGAGAGCCGAGACCCCTAACATAATTTTTTAAGTTATGAAGAGTTAAGGTGTCTGGACCCGCTTCCTTGTCAAGCGAGAATTTGGGAAAGATTCCCAAATTCACACACTAATTCACCAGACTCCATTAGAAATATACTAGTAGAAAACACAAATATATTAATTGCTTCCACCTGTAAAAAAAGGTTAAAAATAATGGAGGCTTTAGTAATAAAAAAAGAAAAAGCCTACCCTCAACAATATTAACTACGAACAAAGCCACAACGTGCTAACCGTATTTGGAAATTAAAACACCCCTACTACACACTAAGACATATACATAATGCACACACTCAATTAAGCTGAAAAATCAAATCATCCTTGATAATGGCTAAAGTTATAGCCGAAAGCGCTCGGAAAAATAAAACATTTGGACAGTTCTTACACACCCTTTGTCCAGCAAAGAAAGCTCTTGTTCGTATACAAGAAAAATGAAATAAAAAACTTAACCGTAGTACCTTGTCTGTCCTTTTTAATGAAACTTGCGTATATATATATATATATATATATATATATATATATATATATATATATATATATATGTGTGTGTGTGTGTGTGTGTGTGTGTGTGTGTGTGTGTGTGTGTGTGTGTGTGATTTTTAAATTGCGATATTCTAAATTAAATTGTGAGATTATATAAATAAGAATAATGCTAATATCTACACTAATTCAATCAGACCCTCAGGAATTTTCTTTCATCGATGAGGCTTGTGTTTTCAATGTTCTGTTAAGCAAGAATTCTTGGCTCTCAGAATCGTTTACCCTTCGCTTTCGCACAAAATTCATTCATAATGTCTGAAACCATCTTCTTCTCTGTGAATCTCTGGTTTAATAGCAGAAGAAAATGCCATCTCTAGCCCCCGCTGGCAACAACTCTGAATTCAAAACTGACTGGCCCTGAGGCTTAAATTTCCACACCATAAAATATTACTTTATACAGAAAATACAGCAGACGAAACAAGAGTCATTATGCTGTGGCCTTATACACCGCAGCGGGGGTATAATTTTGATTACATTAGTTTACTCTCTATTTGTCAATGCTATGGGCGTAATATTACCTATCTTCAAATAATCGACAATAACATATACAACAGTATTCACTTCTTTCAGCCAACTCAGTGTAGGCTTACAGTCATATCACGTTGAAACGCTGGTTCCCGTAGAATCACCGAAGTTAAGTAATGTTGAGTTTGGTCACTACGGAGACGGGTTACCACTTAATAATAGTAGGTGCTGTAAACTTGGATGTTCGGTTGGTGTAATGGATAAGCTCGGAATTTTTAATCGGATAACTGATTTCCAATTCCAGTTTTCTTCGTGATATTCACTTACGCGCATATACTCTTGGGAATGGTGTTATTATCTCTAATGATTCTGAAAAATCTAAAAATAGCTCCTGGTATTAAATGACTTTCAAAATGTTGATAAACCGTAAAAAAAGCTGTAACTCTAACTGAAATGATTTCTAAGAATAGATTGTTCATCTTCGCAGTCCAGCTCTTAATAGTAAGAGAAGCCGATTTATTCTCAAGATTTGTTTACAATTATCATTATTCAATTCTGGTTTCTTAGACAACGACCAACTTCTAGGTTATATGTACTGTAATGCTGCTCATTTCTGAGTCGGTTGACTTCTCCGTTTATCTATCTAATCCCTGCCGCGGTCACTTGTTTAGGTGTGATTTGCGTTTATGCAGCACCCACTGAGCCACTCTGCAGGCTATTCGGCAACAATAGACCCACATTCTGGGAGAGATCTCGTAATTTGACATAACCAGCAGGTCAGCGCAATCAGAGCGCCGGTGACGATGACTTTTCATTCTCGTGTACATACAGCTACCGCTGAATTCCGAAGAACATCGTCAACCCAATTTCCCTCAACAAATCTCGGTATGCTTTTCCAGTACATTGGAACTGAGTTCTATGCTTGACCGGTATATTCAAGGTCGTCCTGACAAATCGAACATGGTAAGATTCGAACACAGTTTTCAGTTTTGGAAGGCTAACTCGCTAACTATTCAGCCAGAATCTATCTTACATATTTCCAAGTCTACCATTCATCCATACATTCATTATTGCTGTCAAATCTGATCCGCTCCTTCTGCTATGCTTTTAGAGATTCTGGATAATATATAAAGAAGAATCTGCAATATTATTGGTCTTGACATGGTATCTCAGTATCAGTTACTTCCCTACCATCGTAACGCAGCTTCTCTGGGCATTTTCTATAAATATTTTCATGGTTAATTGGCCTGATGAAATTTTCTCTTTGGTATCTAGATTTATGATTTTACGCCTATTACTAAAATTGAGGCAAGGTCTCATCATCTTGTATATGAAATGGCTGCCTGTAACTGTAAACAGTTTCTTCTTTTGCACCTCTTGATTTTCCCGCCCTGTCCGCCGGGCTCCAGAATCCGCCAACTGCACCTCTGCACCTGGGTAAGACGATAAACTACATCTAACAGCAAGGCCACTGATCAGGAGTTTTTGATGAGCGTGGAACCACCTATTAATTTCTGAGGTTCCCAGGTCCACCCTGACCATGGGTGGCAGAACCTGTTAGGATTTCCAGCTATGGGCAAATAGTTAGCCCTAAACTGGGGTCAAAACGTTATGAAAGTGTCAAAATAGATTTTAATACCAGCAATACATTTTTGTAAAAAATTATTACAATCAATGAAATTTTTAAGAAAAAAATTATTACCAGGATTACATTATTACCAGCAATATACTTTTGAAAGAAATATATTACCAGCAATACATATGTGAAGAAAACAATATTACCAGCAATACATTTTCGAAGGAAAAAATATTACCAGCAATATATTTTTGAGGAGAAATATTACCAGCAATACATTTTTGATGAAACAATATTACCAGCAATACATTTTTGAACAAAAATATTGCCATCAATAAAAATCTTGTCGGCATTAAATAACCAATTCAGGTTGATATGACGTAAAACAAACGAAACGAAACGAAACTTCTTAATTTTCCCAGTGAATTATTATGTTCAAATATGTAAATGCAATGTCAATAGTTATCTCTTCTCTTATTAATTCCTGTTCTTTTATTGTTTTCTCTTCATAATAATGTTTTCTTTTCTCATATTCGTCCATACATTGATTATTGCTGTCAAATCTGATCCGTTCCTTCTGCTATACTTTTAGAGATTCTGGATAATATATAAAGAAGAATCTGCAATGTTATTGGTCTTGACATGGTATCCCAGTATCAGTTACTTCCCTACCATCGTAACACAGCTTCTCTGGGCATTTTATATAAATATTTTCATGGTTAATTGGCCTGATGAAATTTTCTCTTTGGTATCTAGATTTATGAATTTACACCTGTCTCAGGCCTATAAGTTATAAGCGTAGAATTAAAAGACTTCAGTAATAGTAGGGAAATATGATTCAAATTTCTTGCAGCTTTGGTCAAACTCATTTCAAAAAGAGAAAAAAGAAAGTACCCATTCGTCTTAAATATTCAACAGATCCAACGCTCAAATCTCTGTGATGTTAAAAACCAAATTGAAGAGACAAGCAAATTGGTATGTGCTAAGTTGGCCAGAAAGTCTTGTCTCACATTTGTCTGGTTGAATTTCAAATGTGTACTGCATTTCAAGCTTGTTCAACACGGTCGTACCATCAACGGTAAAGTGTATTGCCATCAACTAGACTGCGTATATGACAAACTAAATAAGACGTATCGCGCTTTAGTCAATCAAGTTCGGGCTTTGTTTCAGCAAGAAGATGCGAAGTAACACACTTCCAGGTGGACTAAGAAGTTGAAACAGATGGACTTTGTTGGGATTCTTCCGCATCCAGCATTCAGTCCCGATGCTGATCC
>OZ038481.1:36518837-36528837 GCA_964036315.1 Acanthosepion esculentum | reverse complement strand
TAGGCGAACCGTTAGATCCTTTTAAATATTGCCCTAATATATTTACAACTCTTTTTTCCCAAAGTATTAAAGTACCTAATCTACTCTGAATTGCTGAAAGAATATGCCAAGCTTTGAATAAAAATGGTGTAGATCGGGATGTTTCTTTGGATATCTCGAAGGCATTTAATTGGGTTAGATATACTGGTCTTCTTCACAAGATGTAAGGCTACGATATTTTGGGAAGAATTATTTGAGCTGCTTCAGTCTTTCATATCAAATCACGAAATGAAAGCGGTCGCTTTTCTAAATATTTTTGTTTTAATGCCTGTGTCACTAAGGGCTCTATACTTGGGGATAATTTGTTCATAATTTTCATCAACGACTTTCCTTATGTCATCAGTTCTTAACTCATTATGTATGCAGATGACACTCCTTTCTTAATATTAAGTCTGATAGGCTATACAAGGTCAAATTATTAGCTCTTTTCCAGAATGAACTACAGTCTGTTGTTAACTGGGACAAGAAATGGCTTGTTTAATTTGAACACTTTCAAAAAGAAAATTCTCTCTTTTAATCGTGTGGGAGAGATTTTTGCCTTCTATCAGCAACGATGATGCAAACCTCTTGAAGAATGGCCGATTGCACCTTCTCGGAATAACGTTTTCCGGTGACATTAAGTGAAAATATTGTATTGAATCCATTGCTAGTTCTGTTGCAAAGAGGATTGGTTCACTGTCTCATGCTAGACAATCTTTCTTCTCATAATATATCTTAAATATCTATAAGTCTATCTTTCGTCTATGCTTCGAATATTGCTACCACATCTAATCTCATACTCCTGTTATTTAATTAGAAATTCTTGATAAAATTCAAAGAAAAATCCGCAATGCTATTGGTCCATAATCTGGCATCTCGGCGTCAGTCACTTTTCCACCACCTTAACGTAGCTTCCCTGTGTCTTTTCTATAAATATTGTCATGGTAATTGTTCGGATGAGCTCTATAGCAACTAAGATTTATGAATTTAAGCGCAGTAAGAGATTGGCGGCAAAGTCTCATTAATTTAAAAGTGGAATAGCAAGATATAACTGGAAGTACTATGCTAACAGTTTATTATATAAAGCATTTCTCGCCTGTGGAAATTTCTTCCGGCTTCTTGCTTTCCAGTCAACTTTGATCTCCAAAAATTCAGATGCAATGTCAACGGTTATCTTTTGTTTTCTTATTTCCTGTTCTTTATTGCTCTCTCCATAATTGTATTTTTTTCTCAAATTTTCTAACACTTGCGTCTTGGTAGCTTTATTGCTTTACTTATGGGAAAATGATTTTTTTTTTTCAAAATTACGAAGCAGCCAGACACATTTCTAAGCCCAGATTGCACCAAGAGACAATTACTGCGACTGCCTGATGGCCCGCTAATGGCATTATCCATTACAGATATCTGGAATCTAACCAGAGTATCAATTCCGAAGTTTACTGCCAGCAACAGGATGAAATTCGCATTCAGTTAATCAAAATGTGACCGGCACTGGTTAATCGACTAGGTCAGATTTTACTCCATGCCAATATTCGACCACATGTTAACAGGGTGATACTGCAGATACTCAGCGTCTTCGGATACGAGATACTGCCACATCAAACCATATTTCTCTGATTCCTGCCCACGGGTTACCACTTTTTAAAACATCGTGATCATTTTTGAAGCCAAAAGACATTCTGTTGTAAAAAAAAAAAAAAAGATACAGTAACTGCATTCAAAAATGTCTTTATTCATATATCGTGAAGGCATAAATAACCTTATAGCTGGATGGCAGAAATGTATAAATAATCATGGTTCATTTTTGACTGATTTAAACACATTATATATATTAATTCAGGAATAAAAGTTGGTTCTAAAATCGGACATTATTTTCCGAACAAGCTATTATAAACATCTTTTAAAAGAATATTTAATACAGTCCTCAACTGTAAATATGCACTAGGGAATTTCCATAAATCTATTTACAAGTTTGTGGAACTTTATCTAATATTCGAGAATATATTTAAACTTAAAAACAAATTCATTCGTCATTGACAAACTATTTTTTCAACCTTATCAGTAGGACTCTTTCCGTGTTGAATATAAAAGGCTTGAACATCATTGTATAATATTGCATTTATATGCATTCCCATTCAATATTTATATCAGATTTGCAAGAGGCGAACATTTCGAATTCAGACTTTGAATTAGAATTAGGTCTTCATTCGAATACATTTCTATATTAATTCGCTTCTGAAAAGACCCATAATGAGGGAACACAATGCATTTAACCTCAACTCTGAATTCAAGTCATTAGGGTAAAACATCTACGTATGAATGCATAAGAAAGGCTCAGGTATATCACATACACGCACACACCCACATACATATATAGATAATTCTTTCTCCCTCTCTCCCTACCTCTTCCTCTTTCTCTCTCTCTCTCTCTCTCTCTCTCTCTCTCTCTCTCTCTCTCTATATATATATATATATATATATATATATATATATATATATAGTGGCATGTAAATGTGTGCACTTTCAGAATGAATATTTATCAAGAGTTTTTCACGCATAAAACTATTTATATAAAGAGAGTATATGATTTATTTTATATCTACCCTAATATCTATATACACATTTACGCAAATACGTCAGTTTATATACATATATATATATATATATATATATATATATATATATATATATATATATATATATATATATATATATATATCGGTTCAAGTTATTGGACCACGCTTTATATATACATATATATATATATATATATATATATATATATTAATGCATGTTTCATTAAATAATATAGACAAGTTTTGTCTATTTATTATAAGTAAGTTCCTTTCGTATTGTCTGATAAGCTTAATCACATTGTCGTTGAAAGACGAAAGGAAAACAACATATTGACACATGTTTGAATCCAATCTAAGCTTTTGGCTTACATAAGCCATTATCAAAGATGACAATTTTAATAAATCAAGCAACACATATACGAAACCACAATAATGGCCGGCCGTTGATGTTTGAATAAGCACAAAGTAACGACAAACTCTTATTTACGAGCCAAGAAAGCGAAAAACGCGTCCTAGCTTGTGACGTCACACATGACCACGCGAGAGTGAAAACGAGAAGTATTAAGTATGGGAAACCATTGGTATAAACCAATGGCTTCTGCTATAGATTATAGGCATTTAAGTATGTTTGTGGAGATTTCATAGTTTATTTTGTTAAGGATAGGTTTCAACTGTTTTATGGATATAGCTTCAAGGATTTTTAATACGACGCTTGTTTCAGAAACGCAGTTACGGCCAGCAAAAAATATATAATTTGATTTGTTGAATATGTCATACGTAATTTTGGTATATTACATAATTATTTTTTTGAGCATTTCACCCCAGGCAAGGCGGGAAGTCACTAGCACGCAAGTGGTTACAGATGATTTGGAGCGAGAGCAGATAGGAGTGATAGAGGAAGGGATGTGAAGGATAGTGGATAGATCAAGGCAGCTGGAGATGTCGACTGACATTACATTTGAATAGTTTGAGATAATAGCTACCAGGGAAACAGGAAAAAGGAAGGGAGTTCCACATGCGAGAGGTGCGCGATATGATGTTATTGGAGTAGAAGAGATGGCTACATTTAACAGTTTCAACAGTGGAACTGTGAGAGCGGGATGCCAGCCTCGTAGGACGCTTGAATTCATGAAGTCTGGGAAGCAGCGAGAGCTGCTCATCGGAGCAATTACTGTGAAAGTATTTGTAAAAAAGACAGAGAGAGGCGACGGCACATCTGTGCGAGAGCGACTGCAGACGAGATGCCAGATCAGGGCCAATTACATTGCATATCCGTCTCCGGATCCTATCTACCAAATGTATCGGGATCAATATTGATTTGAAAAATGCGATATATTGAACATACCCAGAGGACGGGAAAAGGCCTCTTGAATAAGTACTTTTGTAAGCATCTATAAACGGATCAACTACAAAATGATGTTGATTTGAGGAGTGAAGAAGAAGAAGAAGAAGAAGAAGAAGAAGAAGAAGAAGAAGAAGAAGAAGAAAAAGAGGAAGAATAATTGGAGAAACTAGTTAATTGTGTAAGAGTTCATTTGTAAGGAAAAAATAATAATGCCCGAGAAGCTCCAATGAGATCTCACTAGAACTGCAGAAACTCCATAATTGTATGTCTATTCAGAAAGTCTTGGAGAGGTTCCAGAGAAAGGCGTCGAAGCAAAAGGTGTTTAAATGGTTGAAAAATACATTCCTTGATGTTTCTTTTCAAATTCACAGTTTTTTAAAGATTTTAAAAATTAAAATTCTAGATATGTTTTACAGCACACACACACATACACACACACATATATATATATTATATATGTATATAGGGGCAAGAAAAGCATATATATATATATATATATATATATATATAATACCTGACTGTACACACATACATACACACATACGTACACACACAGATATATATAATATTTTTACAGATTTTAAAAAATAAAATAACTGTAGATATATTTTACAACACATACACACACAAATATTTATATATATATATATATATATATATATATATATATATATATATATATATATATATATATATATATATATATATTTATACACACACACAGACGCACATATATATGGGGGGTGCAAGAGAAATATGTATGATTTTTGTGTAATTTGAATAGATGATATGTATAATTTTTATGATCTAAAAAAATCAACCTCATATCGAATCATACTTCGTAAAGATTAGTAATAGTAAATTTATGTTATGAGTTTCTGAATCTGATATTTGTCACGATATATATTTTGCCATCGGGTGAGATACTTTCGTGTTCCCGGCGATGTCAGTGTAATTCCATCATAGTATATTTTGCTTTTGTTTTTGTTTTTCTCAATCGAAGAAACTCCCAAAAAAGATTTTGAATGTTGACTTTCAAAGAAACTTTAATTGCGAAATCCAGCGAAATTCACCCATGAAATAAAAGTACGGAAAGTAAGGACATGCGTAAATCAAATTGCCTTTAAATTAAGTGGCGGCAGAAGAATTATTGTTGAACTTTTAAAAGGTAAGTTTAAATATTAATGCAATACTTAAAGACACACGATCAATTTTGAGTTCTTCTGTAGTTTTTTCTTGTCTATCTACTCCCGTTTAACTATTGCAATGAAGACCCAATTAAGAGCCTTCCGCAAGAGCTAGCTTAAATGTCGTCCGATAGGGCTGCTTTTAAGCTAGTCCTACATAAATATCGGTAAGAATTTCCTTCCTGGCGCTAGTTAGATTCTGACAATCTAATGTCGAAACGAAAAGATTAGATTTAATCACGGCTGGGAAAAATATATATATCCAAACTTAATTATACATTTACGATGTTTTTCACCAATTTGTTTATTACCGATTTCAGCACACCATTTTCCCATGGTGCTTCAATAAGATCCTTATAATACTTCCGGTTACACAAATTTTAACGAATTGACCCGGACGGAAAAGTGTGTTGTGTCTTCAATAAATCTAGCATCCGAATGCGAATAATTAATCATGGGTGCAGATTATCAGCGATTATAATCACGCTGCTATCAAAAGAAAATACACACAAGTTTTTAATTTCCTTAAATAACTCCAAATTCACTGACTCAACATAGAATTTTATAGGAAATCGTGTATAAATTTTTCAAAATTTTATCCGCGAGTGGATGAAAATTTTATAGTCTGATGCATAAGCTGAATTTTCATCTGAAACTTAAATTCTATAATATGCGCTCTATATAATTAACTCATATACTCTTGGGATCAATGTAAACGAACGTCATCATTTTCTATATATTGTGAGAATTTTGCTTTAAGTTCGTATTTCCTTGAATACAGATGGTAATTTTCAAATTTTCCCAACATATTTCGATGAAACGTTTTCATTTCAAAGTAGCAGTTCGCAATTATAATTTAGGATCTGATTTTATATATATATATATATATATATATATATATATATATATATATATATATATATATATATATGTAATTTAAGATCTGTTTTATATATATATATATATAAAAAATTTAGGATTTGATTATTATATATATTTATTTATATACAGTAGCGAGCATAAAGATCAGAACGATGTTACGAAAAAGACTGAATGTGAAATAATCTTTTTTTATTTTAAAGCTTCAAAGAATATTTTTATCAAGGAAAAATAACGATATAAAGGTAAATTATATAATTCCAAAATATAAAGCTCAATAAACTTATTTTGATAAAGTTATAAGAATAATTATATAACATTCGAAAAAATAGATGATGAAAAACATCAGAACGATTAACAAAATCATACTATTATAATGGATATATCATATCCAAATGAAAATAGCATTCATAATTCATTAGTACTTGATGTGTAAACCTTTACTTTCAATAACAGCTTGATATCATTTGCTACATGAGCGAATTAATGTCTAGCATTCATTAACGGATATTTTCTCCCATTCTCCTTTCAAATTAGTCCATAGTTCTTTGACGTTTGCTGGATTTTTTTCCTTAGCTCATTCATTTAGTAACCTCCAAACATTCTCAATAGGATTCCTGTCTGGGCTTTGAGCAGGCCTCTCCATAACAGTAACATCTTCCTCAGAAAGAAACGTCTTAAACTTCTCTGTTTGACACGGCGTATTATCTTGCATAAATACAGCTCGTTGATTAATTGCAGTTCTCAAATTAGGTACAATATGTTCCTTCAATACCTCTTTGTATACAGTTCCGTTAATTTTACAGTGTTACCTAACAAGAGGTCCTGTACCAGCAGGTGAAATCATGTCAAACATCATCACAGTTCCTCCTCCAAATTTAACGCTGCTTTAATGCTCTGGGGCGAATCTCGTTCCTTAGGACTGCGTCGAACGAACCTTCTCCCGTCACAACCGAACAGGTTAACCTTTGACTCATCGCTGAAATGAACACAATCCCACTGTTCTTCAATCCATATGCGTGTCCAGTAGCAGATTTCAACTGGCTCATTTGGTTCTTTTTAGAAATGTGAAGCTTCGTAGAGGCTACTCTACTGTTTAAATGTATTTCATTAAGTCTTCGGGAAATAATGTGCCTTGATATTTTAATGCCAAGGTTAGCATTAGCTCTTTTAGAGATAGCGGTTGTTGCTGCAAATCGATCCTTTTTTGATTCATTACCAATCCATCTGTCTTCACTTGCAGTAGTTTTTCTAGGCCTGCCAGGTGGTTTCTTGGCTTCACATGACCCAGTTTCCTCGGGTTTTCTTAAAATACTATGATTAACATTTGTAGATTTTCCCGTGGTCTTTGAAATATCCCCAATCGAGAGTTTATCTTCATTACGTAACTTGGCTATCAGTTTTCAATGTTCCAAAGGCGTCGTAGATTTTTTCGACGTTTTTATAATGCAAGAATCAGTAAAGAGCCGATGTAATTTAGTAAAATACCCGATTTTATATTCTTACCCTAAAAATTTTCAATAATGCAAAATAATTATTACATTTTATGAATTTATTTAATAGTTCTGATGTTTTTATCATCTATTTTTTTCGAATGTTATATAATTATACTTATAACTTTATCAAAATAAGTTTCTTGATCCTTATATTTTTGGAATTATATAATTTACCTTTATATCCTTATTTTTCCTTGATTAAATATCCTTTGACTCTTTAAAATAAAATGTTATTTCACGTTTAGACCTTTTCCTAACATCGTTCTTAACTTTATACTCGCTACTGTATATATATATATATATATATATATATATATATATATATATATATATATATATATATATATATATATATATATATATATATATAAATTTAAAGAAAAACAGACCTCTTTAAAGTTCCATTTGTAATAATTTATTTCACCAGAGAATTTTATTTTTCTCTGGATGTTCAAACTTCACTTTCAAATGGTGAAAGGAAAAATGAATTTATATATATATATATATATATATATATATATATATATATATATATATATATATATATATATATATATATACATAATTTAAATATATATATAATTTAAATATATATATATATAATTTAAAATATATATGATTAACTCTGATATGAATTCAAATATATACAGATATGATTATATATATATATATATATGTGTGTGTGTGGGGGGTGTGTGTGTGTGTGATTAACTCAGTTTACACTGGCTTTAGTTTAAATCGAGGCTTTATTTTCCCACAAATTTTGGATAATACATTTAATGTTCTTATTTTCTTGATTTCATGTGAAACTTGGAAATTTCCTGACAAATTTCAGTGAGGTTTATCTTTCCATATTTATAGCTTAAACTTATAGATTACAGATATCAGAAAAATTATGTCCGCACAACACGTCCATTGTCCCTAGATAATTAAATTGGTGCTTAGCCAATTTGGTGATATATAATTGTGTGATCTAACACTGGGCTGGGTAGTATATAGCCAAGTAGATACAGTCGTAATCAGTTTAAGTCAGGACAAGAAATGACTGATACCTTTAACCAAGACCATGTATCTCAAAACAATAGCAGTGAAATGAAACTCGCGAAACTTATGTATTGAATAAGGGTCTGTTTGTTTGCTTCAATTCCATGAAGTTTACCAGAGATAACAGACATCTGAAGAAGATACAACGGTCGTAGTGTGGTTTTATTAACAATGAAGATAAGTATATTAGACGGCTAGTAAGTAATATAAATAATAATTCATATATTCCAGGAATTCATACATCGATCCTTTATATCAGAGAGTTATAATTTCAAGTGACCGCACTATAGAATTTGATTCGAGTAATTGTGATTGCAAGAAGAAAATAGATTGAAATGCAATGATAACTGTAGTTTTCTTTGTTAATGAGTTTAATAGATCAATATTACACTACTTACATTGTCCTCACATTTATTGTCATATTCATGATCTTTTATTTATTTATTTTCTAGTTCAACGTGTCATGCATTTTCTGGATATCACAGTTTCAATTAATTCCATTTAGTAACTCAACACTCCAATTTTTAGTCACCTCTGCTCTGTCCAGGTATTGAACTCATAACTCATTGTGTCGTCAAACTTTAGATTACTTCAACCAATGTTTTATCCGCACGGTCATTGAAGACATCAGTGACGGAATTTTTGGTACTTATAAACCTAATGGCCCAGTTTAAATTTGTTTACCATATTACAGTTTTTGTTATTACTATTTTTCTCAAGTATTCTGCATTATTAATTCTCATATTCATGTCTATCCTTAGCCAGCTTAGGAATTATTTTGCCTAGCATATGCGCTAAGTTTTCGTATTTTCCAATGATGTTTTCTGTCTATTATTTCAACCTAATCACACAGAGGGTAGTGATCTCCCTTTTCTCTCCATGTATGCCGTGAATAGGACAATAAAGATGAGGAAAACTATGTAAATAGTGTAAATTGTTCAGTATTTGTCTATATTCTGAGATGAAGTATTATGTACACTATTAACATTAATCGCACAATTGTCCTCATATGTTGTCATATTTATTACAACGTTTCGGCCGTTGTACGCTCCGACCTCCTTCAGGTGGTTAGAATGTCGAACTGAACCCTTTATTTCGCTCACTGGTTTTAGACTGTTCTAGTTCCACATGCCATGTCTAATGGATGTCAGTTATCAGTTATCTCCTGTTAATTCCCCTCTCCAAGTTATCCACTGCTTTAACCGGGTATTGAATTCACACTCTTTGGGTCCTGTCACTGGATCTAACTAACCCATTTATGCACTGTGACATGTGTCCTTGAGGATATCCGTGTATGAATTTTATGGGTATTATAAAACTAATGTCTTCAGCATATTTTTTTACCAGTGCTCATATTGCAATTTTTGCTGTTATCATGCATTTTTTTTTACCAGAGCAAATCTTGCAACCTTTTGTTGTTATTATCGCTTTTCTCTGGCACTCCTTATTACTGGT
>OZ038481.1:36496337-36513837 GCA_964036315.1 Acanthosepion esculentum | reverse complement strand
ACAACAAGTAGGGAGGAGTAGATGCGATAGGCAACAATAAACTACAGAAGAACTCAAAATTGATCGCTGCATTTAAATATTACATTAATATTTAGGCTTACCTTTTAAAAGTCCAACGATAATTCTTCTGCCGCCACTTAATTTAAAAAGCAATTTGATGTACGTAGGTCTTTACTTTCCGCACCAAATTATTTTTATTACATCGGTGAATTTTGCTGGATTTCGCAGATAATTTCGATAATTCCCAAAGTTATTTCCAAGTTATAATAAGTGTTATCGTACAAACAAAATTCGTCGGAACAAATCACGTAAAAATCGCCAAAAACAATCGCAGTAATGAAATCTTGGGAATCCAAAATTTCCGAATTGTGGATCCGGATCCGGCCAAGAATAATGTGAATTTGCTCACGGAGTTTGGCCTGATTCCATAATGGCATGATATGTTGGGATACGGCATCTAGGAGTAAAGTTAAAAAGTGTGACACAGTGACACACTGACATTCGCATTTATTATATAGAAACTACAAATAAAAAGCTCCTTGCATTTCTTACATCAGTATATTATAGCTCCATCCATTTCTTAAATCAGTATATTATAGCTCCTTCCATTTCTTACAATAGTATATTATAGCTCCCTCCATTTCTTACATCAGTATATTATAGCTCCTTCCATTTCTTACATCAGTATATTATAGATCCTTCCATTTCTTACATCAGTATATTATAGCTCCTTCCATTTCTTACATCAGTATATTATAGCTCCATCCATTTCTTACATCAGTATATTATAGCTCCTTCCATTTCTTACATCAGTATATTATAGCTCCCTCCATTTCTTACATCAGTATATTATAGCTCCTTCCATTTCTTACATCATTATATTATAGCTCCCTCCATTTCTTACATCAGTATATTATAGCTCCTTCCATTTCTTACATCAGTATATTATAGCTCCTTCCATTTCTTACATCAGTATATTATAGCTCCTTCAATTTCTTACATCAGTATATTATAGCTCCTTCAATTTCTTACATCAGTATATTATAGCTCCTTCCATTTCTTACATCAGTATATTATAGCTCCTTCCATTTCTTACATCAGTATATTATAGCTCCCTCCATTTCTTACATCAGTATATTATAGCTCCTTCCATTTCTTACATCAGTATATTATAGCTCCCTCCATTTCTTACATCAGTATATTATAGCTCCCTCCATTTCTTACATCAGTATATTATAGCTCCTTCCATTTCTTACATCAGTATATTATAGCTCCCTCCATTTCTTACATCAGTATATTATAGCTCCTTCCATTTCTTACATCAGTATATTATAGCTCCCTCCATTTCTTACACCAGTATATTATAGCTCCTTCCATTTCTTACATCAGTATATTATAGCTCCCTCCATTTCTTACATCAGTATATTATAGCTCCTTCCATTTCTTACATCATTATATTATAGCTCCTTCCATTTCTTACATCAGTATATTATAGCTCCTTCCATTTCTTACATCAGTATATTATAGCTCCTTCCATTTCTTACATCAGTATATTATAGCTTCCTCCATTTCTTACATCAGTATATTATAGCTCCCTCCATTACTTACATCAGTATATTATAGCTCCCTCCATTACTTACATCAGTATATTATAGCTCCTTCCATTTCTTACATCAGTATATTATAGCTCCTTCCATTTCTTACATCAGTATATTATAGCTCCCTCCATTTCTTATGTCAGTATATTATAGCTCCCTCCATTACTTACATCAGTATATTATAGCTCCCACATGTTAATGTTTATCAAAGAGATCAGGATAGCTGCTATTAAGAAATATTCAATTGTTCTTTAAACAAAAGGCTATAGTTTATATTTATTTATTTGTTTACTTTTTAGTGACATCCACCAAACGGTGACTGCTATACAGCATACACTGTTGTAGACGATTTCTATCACCCGGAAGTTCGAGCACCTCGAGGTCTTCCATGTGGCTTTCTTTTAAGCGCTGAATATGAAATGTTCAACCTATAACTGTATTGATTTTCTATCCGGAACACTATCAGTACAGATTCACCCGTATAAGGAAACGTATAGCTTGATGAAGACACCGTTGGATAACCCTGTCGGCCGAAGCTTCAGAATACGCAAACTGCACCTCTCCAGAGGGGTAAAACACCCACTCCAAATGAGGCTCCCTGGGTAAGAAGATAAACTACATCGTGGGATCAATCCTTAGATCAGTTAGTTAACCACCGATTCAGTAGGAATAAAAAATAACTGACATCACAAGGACAAAATATCTCATTTATCAAGAGATGTCCCACATCAGCTTATCCAAGAATACCAGACGTTGATCAGTATTATATATGATAACGTATTTATAATAACATCTGTATCAAACAAGATGAGAAAAATAGTCGGAAATAATACAAGAATATTGACTGTTACTCAGCTGCGAAATAAAGTCAAAAATAAAAAAACTCGTAAATTGAAATGATGTTAGAACTGATCTTTTATTAAATTCGCAAATAATTATACTGTGCTAATTTTGCTGTCTCTATATTAGCACTTTTTATTTAATTACTTTGTCTTTGTGACAGTGGTGATTTCAGTTACTAGGTCAGGTTATAGGAACATATCATGTACGATGTCTCATCAAAAAGTATCGGTTCTGGTGCTCTATAAATAAAACTACAACATATACAAATTCTGCATTTAATCTCCTTCGAACAGCCTCCTGCTGAAGCCACGTATTTTATCCAGCGTCATTTCACTGATGCAAGCATGTAAGGGACTATTTTTTTGGATATCGAGTAGCTGCTTCGTTGAATTCTCTTGGATTACTTCGACGTCTTGAAATATTGGTGCTTCAAGTGAGATTTAATTTTTGAAGAGGTAAACGTTGCAAGGGGTTTAGTCGTAGAAATATGGTGGTAGTTGCACCTAGGGAATGTTGTATTCTGCCAAAAACTAAAGCACAAGGCATTGCCAGTGATGGGATTTTTGTGGTGTCATGAAACGACCGCCCTCTGCCCACTTTCCTCTCAAGGACTATTATAAACAACAGAAGTGAGCTTCAGTCTGTGTATTTTAGATCCCTTTCCAGCTCAACAGTCAAAATATTTTTGAGATCAGACCTCGTACTCTAGTTAAGGAGGAAAGTCAGGTGATATCAAACAAAAAAAAATGATTCATATAGGTTATTCTCGAGGAGAAACAGTTGAATGAGCACAATCTATCCTTGTAAGTTGGATAAAGTTATGAAATAAGACAAATACTTAACTAATTAGAAAAGTATTACTGTCAAAAATGCGATAGTAAAAAAGGCAACATAAAAACGCACGGGGAACTGTAATAATGACAATACCTCATCTCAGTTAAAATTAAAATCCCTTAAGTATGTTCACTATCCGTCCTAAGTATAACGATAAACAACTTCCGTGACTTAGGTAAGCTGATAAACCACCTCTTAATTGCTGGTGTCCCCAGCGTGGTAGCACCTGTTTGGGTCCCAGCTATGGGCAAATAGTTAACCCGCAAACTAGGGTCAAAACACTATGAATGTGTAAAAATAAGTTTTAATACCAGAAATACTTTGTAAAAATTATTCCCAGCAATACATTTTTGAAAAAAAACAATTATAAGCGATACTTTAAAAAAAAATTCCAGCAATATATTTTTGAAAAAGAAAAACATTACCAGCAATAAAAAATCTTGTCGGCATTAAATAACCCATTGTGGTTGATATGCCGTAAAACAAAGCAAAACAAAACAAAACGCACTATACTATTTACATTATTCGGACTACTGTCCTCATCTTTGTCACCATATTTATTACAACGTTTCGGCCGTTGTACGCACCGGCCTTCTTCAGGTGGTTGTTGGAATGTCGAACTGAACCCTTCATTTCGCTCACTGGGGTAGACTGTTCTCGTCCCACGTTCCATGTTTTAATTGATGTCAGTGATCTGTTATCTTCTGTTAATTCCTCTTTCCAAGTTCTCCACTGATAGCTGACATCCATTAAAACATGGCAAGACTCACTCTGTTATTTCCATGGTAAGTATCCAAACGAATTACATTCATAAGTAATGGAGAGCGGCTCGGATTGAGGAATCGGTGAGCCGAGTTCGAATTTCAGTCGCATCTATTACATTCACTTACATGCTAATATCCTTGGAAAACGTATGAATCCTCCTCTTCTTCCTGCTATGGTAAATAGCAGGACAGACCGGATTCTATAGACTTGAATGGCTACTTGCCTACCGCATGGCAACCTACTGCGGTAAAAAATCTGAATCAAATCATACATGATCGCCTAAGCGTGTATCACGCATGGTACATAACTTCTTTCATTTTTTTTTTTTAAAGCGTATCACCCCAAGCAAGGCTGGTGGCCACTATCACGCATGGGGTTACAGAAGGGTTGGAGGAAGAGCAGATAGGAGTGGTAAAGGAAGGGATGTGGAGAAAATGAGTTCCACGAGTTCTAATATTCATGGCAAAGACCCACCATGCATATAAAAGCGTACCACCCTCATTAACTTCCTATTCAATTTGTTGAGATGTAAATCCCACACGAACAGCTTCTCACTACTACTACAAGAGTATACTCCCCTGATCACTACAATCTGCACAAGTCTAGGATTAACCATTATCTTCCCCACATATCCTCTTAACTCTGCCTCTTACTGCTTAATCTCTAACGCTCTACCACATGTGGATTTTGGGCGTTAATCCCAGGGTGAACATTATTGTTAGAAATAGAGTTTACCCGCATTTCAGGTTTCATAAACGATTGCATACTAAATGAAATAGCTGCAACTTTTTAAGACCGGCAAGAATGCGATTCTAACAGATCATATGATCAGATTACAGGACATTGGTTTGATGGAGAACCTTTTACCACAAACACACACACACACAGAGACACACACACACACACACACACACACACACACACACACACATTAAGAGGTTATGAAATAATCAAATTAAATGCTTTCGTTATTCATGTGATTTCATTTCAATTTTTCAAGAATCAATTTGCTTTAATGAAAATTAATATCCAGGACCTGCTGCCAAGTTTACTCAAGAAATCTAAAGGGAAAATACGCGATTACCAGCAAGGGTGAAAGCCCAAAATCCGAGCTACATTCTGAGTGTCAAAATCAAGTTTTACAGGCATTCAAATATCTGGGTGGGGCAGTTAAAAGCGACGGAAAAAAAGTAACAGAGAAATGCCAAAATTATATATTAACAGTGAAGAATGTCTGTTAGAAGGAAAGCAAAGAGGTAGGACAAAGGAAAAAATTGTTAAAAACAAAGGTCATAATGCTAAGTTATATCTGCTCTCCTGTACGACAGTGAAAGCTGGACAATACCAATAGAAATAATGAACAGATTTGAAGCGGGCGATATGTAATTCTAACTACAATTATTTTATTTGGGAAGTTATTTGTTAAGTTTTTCTAATCAATTCACCCAAAGCAATGTGATAATCCGAAGGGGTTAGTGGAAGTGAAAGAAAATGAAAAGACTTTAGAAGCAACGGGAAACACGACCCTGAACAGGAAACCAAGGATAAACATCTACTGCTGTTCAAAAGCGCGGGGGAGGAATAGAAAAATATTGTTTGATTAGTCTGTTTTTTTTTTATTTTAACTATTGCAGAAAAGCCATAATATTTTTTTTAAATTGTAAGAAACCGTTTGTGATAAAAATGATTTACTAATACAAGTCCGACTAATTAAATAAGAGCTGAGAGAAGATGAGCTAGATCCATACATTTCCCAAGAACTTGGCTCTCCGATTAAAAATTCCGAGCCATTATCCATTACACCGTTCGCAAATTCAAGCTTACAGCACCTGGTATTTCCAAAAGGTCACCAATCTAGCTACTAAACGGGTTCCACGTTGCTTAACTTCAGTGGTCGTACGAGAACAGGTTTTTAACATGATATGGCCGTAAGCCTGAATATATATATGGAAGGAAACTCGCAATTACAGACAGAAAGATACAACTGAAATTTCTTATGTTGCATAACCCCTTTGGTGGGAGTGATCTTGAGGTGACGGCTTCAGCGCCATAACTAAGTTGCATTCTTCTTTCAGGACCGTTGATCGCTAGTTGTTTTTATTCAAGATGGAAAGAACTTCAACACAGGGAATTTTAGCTAAGCTATATTATTAAACACGTCAACCTGTATATTTCTACCTATCCGGTGGTTTTGCTCTCCCTCCACTAGGGAGACGTTTCAGACACGAAAGGAAACACGTTTACATTGCTCGACGGTTAAGACTTGACTCTCTGAAACGCCTTTCTCTATTTATCGTTCTCACGCTTGCCCGGCCAATCAATATTTCCATGTTTTGTCTTCCATCTGACCTAAAAGATCAACCCCAGGAATACACTTTCGTTAAAGAATAGTCTGCTAGACCCATAATGAGGAAAGAGGGCTGAGAGATTTTAACATTTACAAGACATAGTGAAGACAGCAGAAATGAGAGAACAGTGAGTACCTTACTTAATGAATTTGTTTCAAAAGACGGCAAGACAACCAAATAAAAGGGGGAGAAAAAAGGGTCAAACGTCAGAACAACAAACGAATCTAAGTTGTGTCGCGTCATTGTACGAAACTCCCAGAAATGTCTTGGCTTGAAAAGTAATTTTGAGCTATAACGTTGAGCTATAATACAAAGGGATATTAAAAACTGTTCATCCCAACCCACTGTCTAAACTTCAGTCAAATAAGCATATATCAACTATATCTTTTAAAGAGTTTCTTTATCATGTAATGGATGAGAGCTAAGTGAAAAATAATTATTCTCTCATTTGTATGTCCTCCGTTATGGACATTATCATATCCATAATATAATAAGACAGAATTTCGCGGACGGAACGGAATGATGGAAAGAAAAAGAACGACAAACATGCTTGGTCCACAAAGAGACTTTTATACTACTTAGATATACAAAAACTATATATATATATATATATATATATATAGTTCCTTAAAGTGGCATTTTATCTATCATCTACAATTATGTAGGAAGCTGCCCGAGCATATAACGATTTAGCATTAATGTTGAATTACCTCCTTACCTCTTTCGGTTTTACTACTTAGAAAGTTGAACGCTAAACTTCTATACATCTTATGAAACAATGTAACCATTTTTATCTGTCTATAATGAAATTGTCTAGGATTTATATGCTGACAACTTCGTTTCATAACCTATATTAAAAAAAAATTCAATGAGTTTTAATTTAGCGTAGGTCACATTCGAATGGTTAATCACAGTAAAGCCTAAAGGCCTATTTTTAATTCTGTTTTATTTTTTATCGAAAAAAGAGGAAGTATTCTGCTTTTGAAATTAAATTAATGCTTCACCACCATGTAGTTTACGATTGCCCGGGGAGATACATCCGTAGTGTAGGGATGAGACATAATTGCTATTGTGTAGCTATTTTAACATGTTTTTGTTTTAATATCATAAAATGAATAATATTTAGTCCTACTCTGTATTGTTCCTTCTTTTAAATTAAATGTTACGGACAGTGGGATTATACTCTATGTGTCCTCATTTTATCTGTATATATATATATATATATATATATATATATATATATATATATATATATATATATATATATATATATATACTGCGACTATTTGAGGCTCTGTAATAGAGTATTAAATATGCTTTCTATTCCTCTTCTTTTCACTCAATTTGAGGTGTTAGGCAATTGAAGTTTCTGGGATACATAATGAGGAAGGAGGGCCTGGAGAATCTGATACACCCGGGTCGAATAGAGGAAAGGAAAGACAAGGGAAAACACATATCACATATATCTACACAGCAAAGAAGAGTGTAAGGAGAAGCAAAAGGAAAGTTTCTCACATATAAAATGGAGAGAGTACCGTATCTGCAGAAGCCATGTTTAGGGATCTAAATTCAAAATGGACGGATTCATCTCTGAACCGAGGACGAGGACACATACCACAAACGAGACACAGAGCGTCGTGTTTTTTTTCCCAAAATTGAAAATTGCGAACAGGAATTTCTTTCTACACATGTAAAAAATATATTCACAGAGAGAAAAGGCACCATGAACTTGAAAGCTGCTGAGGAGACAGAATTAGCCTGCCGGGTCGTCAGCGGGCGTCTTTCAAAGCAATGTTTGACTGCCGCTTTTTCGTCACTCTGCAGGGTGACGTCATTAAACGACCGTCACGTGACCCATCTCCACCGGCGGGAATTGAAACTGCGCTCTACGATGAACTATTACGACGCATTACCCATAATACCATGCGCGCATACAAGCTGACGACGCCTGGTATTTCCCATCAGTCACCCATCTAGGTATTGACCATGGTCAACGTTGCTTAGCTTCGATGATCGTACGGAAATCTGTGGTTCAACATGCTGCTGTAAGACTTATTCGGTCAGTTATTCCCATAAGGTCGTTCACTTATTCCCTATTTGACGCTTCCCTCGCCTGAAATATGTTCTACGAGCGTTAAAATGTCTACGCCTTCTTTACTAATTTTCTTGCTAATAATTAGAATATTAAATCATATAAAACGAAAATCAGTGCTCAAGAAATGAAGAAAATAAGTAATTAAACAAACGAATATATATATATATATATATATATATATATATATATATATATATATATATATATATATACACACACACACACAAACAGACACACAAACACACACATACATACATATATATATATATATATATATATATATATATATATATATATATATATGTGTGTGTGCAGAAATATAGTCTCAAAGTGTGCTATATTTATGGGATAAAGTGCTCAATATCAGAGATAGAGCGTGTGTAAATATAAAAGTGGACATGGCCTGACGATTGCACTAGCATGAAACAGACTGTCGCCTCTAAGTGCTGACTTCCATGTCCACTTTTATATATATATATATATATATATATATGTATATATATATATATATATATATATATATATGTATAAGCATATCACTCCCAAGTAAGGCGGTATTGCCACCAGCATGCAAGGAGTTACAAAGAGTGGGAGGAAGAGTAAAGAGGTGGGAGAGACGAAATAATGAATGGCAGGGAATAGATCAAGGTATCTGGAGATGTCGATTGACATTAGATTTTAATATTTTGAGATTATAGCTATCAAAGAAGCAAGTAAGAGGAAGGGAGTTCATTACACAAAAAGTGCGAGACATGAAGCTATTAGAGTAGAAAAGACGCCTACATTTAAGCGTTTCGAAAGTGAAATGATGGGAATAAGATGCCAACCTAGTACCACGTTTAAATTCATGCAGTTTGGGAACTAGCTAAAGTTGCTCTTCGGAACAGTTTCCATGAAAGTATATGTAGAAAATACAAAGGGAGGTGACGGCAAGTCTGTGAGAGAGCTTCTGTAAACGAGATGCCAGATCAAGGCCAACCACATTGCATATTCATATCTGGATTTTTTCGAGGACCTTAAGACGAAGATCGGGTCCACCAGACTCTAAATGATAACAATATTCCAAGCAAGGTCGAATATATAAATAAAAAAAATCAAAGTGAGATTAAACCTTAAAAATAACAGGTTCCTTCCGATGATTAAGACTGTCGTCTTTTTAACCATTAACTCGAAAGTAATTTAAATATCGATTCATATGAATATCTCTGGTCAGGTAATCGATTATTATAAAGATATTCCTTCTCATATGACATAAGCAACTATTTGTTTTGAATTTTGCTCACAGAAAACGGTGCATTCAGCATGCTATAACAATTGTATAGTATATTTAATTCACAGTGAATCAAGAATGTTAACCAGCAATGCGTTTGATATGTGACCTACACTCCAGGTTTCACGCAAATGTCTCCTATCTCTCGTCCAAAATCTTTCATTGGGTCGTTTCCAGAGTAATCATTCTTCCGGGTCGAAGGGAGAAAGAGAGCGAGGGAGGGAGAAAATCCGTGAGAGGAATAATAATAATAATATTTCTTTTCTTCTTTTTTTAAATTTTATCTTGCGTTGATCTTGGGGGCAGACACCACAGTATACCGAGCTGGACAATTGTCAAATAGCGGGTAGCGATTTGTAAAATGAAAACAAAAACTGCATGCAAAAATGTTGAAAATAAGCTGTACGATATACAAAGTTCAGCAATAAATTTTAGTCAATCTTGATTCTTAATAAAAACCAAAAATAAGCAAGAATAAAAAACAGGTATAAATAATAATACTAATATTACTACTACTATTACTAATAATTATAATATTAATAATAATAACAACAACAACAATAATAATAATAACACTTGGAGATGAGAGCGGTTTAAGAAAAGAAAAAGAAATGAAAAACACGGTGTTTAACAGCGTTTAACAACATTTAACAATACTTTGAGTGTATGTTTGCTCTCTGTACTTGTTGTAATGACAAAAGTACGCAGGTGTAGGCTTTAAGAAAACTTTATTCAACTGAGAATACAAGGTTCACGTATAATGTCCTTTTATAGTCCCAGTAAACAGAAATAGCTCTATCAAAGAGGAAAGTAACAAAACAAGGGGAGGCCACTCTTCATTATTCATAACACTGGTAATCAACAGGACAAAGCGAACAGAACGTATCCAGCGTAAAGTGAATGCAACTGGCTACAGTTCATCTTGAAATTTTCAATTAGTTAAATTAATCAAACACTTTACTATAAATTTTATGAAACTCTCCTGTCATTTTGTTCATTCACCTCGGGACGGGAAGTCACTAGGTTGCATATATAATTTATTCATGCAGTTTTTAGGTCGAAATTAACACCAAGGACTGTAATTTCGAGGAACCTCTTAAAGTACACATTCGGAAAAATATCCAGAATCCACCGACCTTTCAACCGTTAAAACGCAGGAGAAAGTAGACAGTGACTATGAATCAGTTTTTTACGTCTTAAGAACAATGTAATTATCCCGAAAAGATGATAGTTTCCAAACACTGAAGTATGATGTTAAAAAATATATAGCTAGGCTGATTCTGGTACAGACGATTCGCAAGCATTCTTGAATTGGATCGCACTGGAGCCAAACGAAAAACAACTGGAAAGTCAGCCTATGATGAAAATGCATAAAAGGCAATGTACGTAATAGGCGAGTTCGAAAGAAAATGAAGAAAAGAATCTCTTTTTTTCAAAAAAAAAAAATATATCATGTTTTCGAGTTAACAAGAACTCAAAGAATATAAAAACAGACAAATTTATAAGGTTGCTTTGATTTATTGTTTTTTACAGCTTGCCAAACTTTTACGGGTTATTTAAAGGAAGGAAATATTTTTTAGTTTTTATGAATTCGTTGGAGATAATAATGATTTTTAGTAATACAAGTCCTGCTAATTAACCCATGAGATGAGAAGAAGTGGATTCATACCCTTTCTCAATAAAGTGTATATAACGAACGCAAATGGAATTAGATTTCGGCCACTCCGATTTCCAGTTCCGAAGACTTATCCATTACACGACCCAAGCTTACAGCACATGGCATTCCCATGATGTGTTACCATCTAAGTACTGTCGAAGCATGACGTTGTTTAACTCGGGTTATAACTCGAGAACCGGTGTTTCAACGTGAAATAGCTGTAAGCCTGAAAGGCGGTTGCAGTTAAATAAACAGAAGAACGATCAGAAACTTCCAAAAGAACGTAAATGAAATCAAGAAATAATGACTAATATAAATACACAACAGAAGACAATTCGAAGACTTGGAAAATAAATTTAAACAGGATTGGTAGAACAGAGGAAACCTTACCAGAAAAACACCGTCCTGGTATGACGATAAACTACATCCGCGTCCTGGGTAAGACGATAAACTGCATCCAACAGGAAGGTCGCTGATCAGGAGGCATTGAGGAGCGGTGATATGCCGTAAAACAAACTAACACAAACAAGAGAAACAGACACCATTTTAATAGTGTTTCAAAACTACTACGTTCTTTTTTGGTTTGTTTTTTCTTTATAACATTTGACCTGTGTCGAAATAAATACAAGAATGTATTTTTATTTATTTAATTATTAACTCAGCAACCATTATGTGACATAGGTAAATAGACGGGAGTTAAAAGATAGAGCCAAGAGTACCAGTAACGTTAAAATAACAGCAATAATAGAAACATTGAATGAGAAAAGTGTTTAAGAGAGTGGAAACGGTTTATTGTACACAAGTACAGTTATCATTTGCCAATATGATAAAATACAGTTTAATCTTCTTTTTTAAGGACATATGAATTTTTGGCGTTACCTGCCGAAATATGGAAAATGTTTCATCCACTCACTACCTTCTGGGGTAAAGAGTGTCATGTTTGTTTCAGCGAAAGTAACATATTTACCCCGAAAAAATAGGCATGGCTGGGTGAAGAAGTAGATTAATTGGAACTGTACAAGCCGGTAAACTAAGCAGAACTATTGAAAAGAAACACAAAATAATATATGAGAGGGAGACACCGGCTTAACATTGAGAACTGCTCAAAATATTTAGATTGGACGTTATCATAGGCTAGGGTGTTGTCTTCACTTTTGCAGAAATGCCCTTGGGTAATATATGTCCGTATCTTCCTACAGTAGTTACAGAATAAATAGCAGAGTAGACTGGGTTCGCCATTCTTGGTTTGCTACCAGTTCAAGAGAAAGGAAACTGACTTCCAAACAGTGGGGATAACCGTATGAATAAAAACAAGAAAGTGTCCGGAAAAGAAATCTCGCAAAATTCCTTGATTTCGACACCCAAACCGACCACTCGTTCTAAGCAAGAAAACTGAACCGGCAAAGTATGTGTGAATTTTTTTTCAAAAGTGCTCAGTGGAAAATGCCATGTCATTTTTAACCTTAGTCAGGAATCCAGAAATAAATGAGTATGTACCAGAAATCAAAGGAAATAAGATAATAATAATAATAATAATAATAATAATAATAATAATAATAATAATAATAATAATAATAATAATAAAAAATAATAAAAAAAATAAAAAAACCACCGCCGAAAAACGACAACTGCAACAATAATAATGTCTATTTTAATTAAATTACATTAAAAAATTTCTTGTTTACGTAGCTGGCGTCTGGTACTCAGTAATCGGTAAGAAAAATGTTGTCAACAAAATTATGTAGGCATGTTTATTTACTTCTTAATTTCTCTTCTGACAAACAAATTACCACAAAGGTCTTCATGCAAGGAAATAATAAAACCAAGCAAAGAGAGGACATTATTTACTTGACAGACACCGGGTCATATAGATAATACATGCCTATGTTTACAGGTTCTGTCAGCTTTCATATAATGAATGACCCGAGAAAGAACGCATTATTTTAAACAAACTCAGTTCCTGTTCGCAAGCAGGAACTAATGGCCTCCAAATATCTTTTTTTATCGATGCCGGGATTGATTAAGATGATTCCTGAAGAGACATTTTTGATCAACAAAGTTTATACTCGTTGAGATGAGGACTTTAAAAGACAATCAGTTATATTTTTTTTATGTTTAGATTCTTCTCGCTGCTTTCGGTTATTGGATAAGCATTTTTTTCTTCAAACATGTAACAACGAATTTTATTCTCGTTGTTCTTAGCAAATGTTGCAGTCAGAACTAACTTGTAAAGAAAATAAAAATGCATATGAATAAAAAACAAAATATAAAAAAACATAAACTTCTACTTTTTTTTGTAATATGACGATTTACAATTATTCGATGCGGTTCCAATTTGAAGACTGTAATGTTTATTTTCTTTTCAAAATTTCGATCAGTGAAGAAATATCTTGAACAAAATTGGCCCAAAACTATATATTGCGCTTTCATTCATTCAATCAGTCGTCCATTAAAATGGCATGTCCTTTCAGGATATTGGCTATCAGAACTCTTCACAGATTTTAATTTTCTAAGAATTTCCTTGAATTATTTGGAAATATACTTGAGCGGTTTCCTGCTGTTATCCCCACTGTTTGGAAGTCAGTTTCCTTTCTCTTGAACTGGTAGCAAACCAAGAATGGAGAACCCAGTCTACTCTGCTATTTATTCCATAACTGCTGTAGGAAGATACAGACTCATATATTACCCAAGGGCATTTCTGCAAAAGTGAAGACAACACCCTAGCCTATGATATGAAATAGCTTCACCAGTTACATTTTCCGCGCCAATATCCATTACACCAACCGCACATCCTCATTGTTCTTTCAATCTCTATATATTTATTTTTGGTCAAAGTTTACGATTAGGATACCAAAACTGAATTTGACATACATTGACGATAATTTAGTTCATGCGCCTTCAACATCATACACAATTTTTTCATCTAGTTAATGTTGAACGCCAACACGAGAAGACTGTATTCTTGCACACTGTTCATGGACTAATGACTTCTCAATATGTACATATAATGACAACATTGCGTCTACACCTCTCATAGTTTTCGGTACGTTTTAGTAACATTATTGAAAGGTATTAAAATGTCAATGATTGAAATGAAAAAGACAATGTTAGAAAGGGTTATTTAAACAAAACTGGCAAAGATTGAGAGAATATTAAAGACACGACTTAATAGATAATTCTGGTGAAATTTTCACTGATCCCGTTTTTATCATTAAGAGATAGAGTAGTAAAAATAATGTAAAACCATGACCATTGCAATAAGTGTTAGCATGTGGAGTCAATTCTATCGGGGTTTAAAATGGCTGTCATCAGCAGTTCATTAAGTCAGGCATATGATTATTACTCATTATGCAATTACGCCAACCAGGAACGAATGTCTAGGTTACCTAGCAACTGTGACCGTAAGTATTTATTCTAGTTTTATTTCATTTATGGTTAAGTTTAATCAAAATAGAGAATCAGATTAAAATTTATAATGAAACATATTCTTATTGATATGTTCAGCGAGTATCTATTTTAATGTTATTTCCTCTAAGTTTTTCCTTAACCAGAAAAGGTGGTAATTTATAAAATATAAGCATTATTTTTGATTAATCGAATTGAATCGTGATATAATCGATGATGTCTGATTAATAAATTCAACGATTTTTTACTTTTTCAATTCGAAAGTCTGATTTCCGTGTTTCAGACAATTTTGTGTTTAAGTATGTGTTCTTTAAAACAACAATTGTTTCAACAATGTAAGTTTTATCACATTTACTTCATTGGATTATACATATATATATATATATATATATATATATATATATATATATATATATATATATATATATATATATATGTAGATGCATGTTTGATTAAATAATATAGACAAGTTTTGCCTATTTATTTTATGTAAATTCTTTTCATATCGTCGGATAAGCTTAGTAACATAATCATTAAAAGATTAAATAAAATCACTATATTGATAAATATTTTTTAATCCTATCTAAGCTTTCGGCTTACATAAGCCATTCTCAAATATCACAATTACATTACAATATATTAACCAATACACGGACCATACAATAATGATAGTGTGTTTTTGTTTGCATTGGAAGATTTCCAAGCAACGACAAACTCGTGCGTACGAGACGCTGGAAGCGAAAATCGCACCGCAGCTCATGACATAACACATGACCACCCGAGAGTGAAAACGAGAAGTATTAAGTATGGGAAGCTGTTGGTATAAACCAATGGAAGATTATTTGTGGAGTTTTCGTAGTTAATTTTGTTCAGGTTAGGCTTTAACTGTTTTCAGTATATAGCGTCAAGAATTTTTAGTTTTTGTTTATTGTTTCATGTTTAAGTATAGTTGTGTTTTCAACAAGGATTTTCCGGAATTGTGTATGCCACCAGGCATGTTGTTTTAAATGCCTAAAAATTTTAGAGCTATCATTCAAATGTAGATTCAAGCGTCACGAAAGCGAGTTTGTGGTGTGTCCAACATTAATATTATTTAATCCGTGGGAGATACTATCTCCCAAAGAGCACTTGAATTTGTAAATTATGTCGGTGTTTTGAAAATCGCTAACGGGGGGGGGGGAGAAAAATCATTGCGAATAACTGAGTTGGATAAACTAGATTTAGATTTAGATTTAATCATATACTACACTAAATCCAGTACATCCAACTCGGAGAGAGACGAGAGATAGATAAACAGATATGATTACATATATATGTATTGATTACACACACAGAGACATACACACACATATATATTGTGCGTGTGTGTGTGTAATGAATATATATACACACAGTCTTTAGTGTATATATATATATATATATATATATATATATATATATATATATATATATATATATATATATATATATATATATATATACTAAAGACTGTGTGTATGACCATCCTGTGCAGCTGTGGTAAGAAATATAAAGTGAAAGAGGCCGGCCATTTAAGGTAAGACTCCAAGAACACCGTAAAGAAATAACACGAGCAGAAATAGAAAAATCAGGCGTAGCTGACCACGTATGGAGGGAAAATGTAGATCACGACACTCTGTGGGACGAGGTTTGAAATAATAGACAGAGAAGATCACTGGAAAATATGAAAACACAAAGAATGAGCATATATGCTAGGCCTCAAAAATCTACTGGGCCGACCAATTATAGAAATGAATACAATATGTGAACCAATAATACAGATTGCTAGAGAAAAGCAATAATAACAACAGCATTGCAATATGAACTCTGGTAAGAAATGATTCCTCAGTGTATAAGTCCCAAGAATTCGTACACCGATGACCTCAAGGACACTTGGTCCAGTGGATGAAAGCTTTGATTGGATCCACTGACTTGACAAAAGGAGTTGTGTGTTCTCACTGACTACTGCAGTGGTGAGCAAAAGCTTGGAGATTTGAATTAAAGGGAGGTAACTGAGACATCCGGACGAGACATGGCACGTGGAATTAGAACAGTCAATTCCGGTGGACGAAATTCGCGTCGCCTGAAGAAGTCCGGAGTATACTATAGTCGAAACGTCGAGAACATGGCAATAAAGATGAGGACAAACAGTCCGAACAATGTAAATAATTACAATCCTTACAGTAATTATAATCGTAGATTTATTCAAACGATATATAATAATATGTTTAATATTGTAAGAATTTATTAGGCAACAATAACGTTATACATCATGTTGTACATTAATAAATATTAAAGTTTAATATCTTATTGGAGGTAGAAAATATAATCATATTAAAAAAACATGCATTTTTTAAAAAAGAAGAGGAAATTAGACAAAATGCAGGCCAAAATTAAAGGAAATACGAAATAAACTTACCAGAAACATCAGAGTGCTGAAGCAATCTTGTCAGATGTTCCGTACTTTCTTCGTTTTTTCTCATAATTGCATTAATATTTGCTATATTTCCTTTCACCTTGTACAATTCACTCTTCGTTTTGTAATGATCCTTTAATAATAACAACATTAGTCTCTAGTGATAGAAAAGAAAAGATGACTATTTAAAAAAAAAGTACAAATCTATAAGAGATAACAAAAAAAGATAAGGAAATAATAAAGAAAAAAAT
>OZ038481.1:36463837-36493837 GCA_964036315.1 Acanthosepion esculentum | reverse complement strand
GTGCATAAAGTGATATTTCTGTTGGTCTAACTGCACATGCGCGCAAAACTATGGACTCTTGTTCTGATATATACTCTTTTCTCATATATATATATATATACATACATACATACATATATATATATATATATATATATATATATATATATATATATATATATATATATATATATATATATATATATATATATATATATATACAAGGTAAGCAAAAAAGTTCTGTCCGTTTTTAAAGGAAAAAAGAAGACGCTTCACAGTATGTATAACTTATATTTAGTCTTCGAATTAATCGCCATCGGCATCCAGCACCTTCTGCCAACATGTCTCCAGCTGTTCAATGCCCTTGCGGTAGAACTCCGGGGGTGGGGGTTGACGCAAAGAAGTCCATGTGGGCTTTGCGCAAGTCTGCTTCATTGGTGAAGGATTTCCCACGAAGATGATTATCCAGGGAGTGGAAGAGGTGGTAATCGGATGAAATTGAAATGCAATAAGTCCGACGATTATTTTTATATATTTACTGAATGTCCGAGAAATGTCATGGAAAATAAGTGTCCTCCGACAGGAAGTGAACCTCTATCTTATACGGAAGCGTCTTATATGCTGATGTGCTATATCATTTAGCTACGGAGGAATTGTCTGTTTATCAAAATCAAATTACTGTTTTTTGAACAAGTTCTTATCATTTCCATCGAACGGTTATATTCTTTCGATGCGTATCTTAACGTAAATTAAATGGCATCATGAAATAGACTAAGTGCGACAATTATTTAATATATTTTCTGTTTATGCTTTATTTTTCATCTGACATTATTTTCTATAAATTTAAATGTTATATGTTTGGGTCAATATGCATTTGAATATACAGTCTATTTTTTCTTTTGACTGTGAAGTATATCTGGCGTTCTTAACATTCAATAGTTTTAAGAAAATTGTGCATTTATTTAGACTCTCGAACACATTGGCCAATAAATGTTAATAAAAAGCGTTTTCTTAAATACGGGTATCCGCTAAAATATAACGTTTAAATCAATTAGTCACACACATACACACACACACACACACTTATATATATATATATATATATATATATATATATATATATATATATATATATATATATATATAAACAAATGCTTGGAGGTACAAAATCTATATACTACTTTAAAAACAAGTAATTTATTGATGGTAATAGTCCCTAAGGCCCTTTCGTCCAACATCTCCTCAGGAGAAAATCGTTGGAAAAATTGATAAATTAAACGAAAAGAACAGCAACGAAAATGAAGAGCTAAAAAAAGGGGGACACACACGCTAAAATCATTAAAGTATTAGTATATATACTTATAACGAGGGGGGGAAATTGCGTGCAAATAATTAGCGAGGGACAGTTAAAACAAAATATCCCCCAACAAGTTAAGGGACTTCACAAAGTCCTTCTGCCGGCAAAGAGAAGGTTTCCGTAATCCCATACAGACTTATTCTAATATCTTCAAATAATTGTTGGCACCAGCTATGTGAATAATTTTGAACCACTGTTTCGTATACGACTTGGCACAGGCTATATTCTCTACTCTCTCTCTCTCTCTCTCTCTCTCTCTCTCTCTATATATATATATATATATATATATATATATATATATATATATATATATATATATATATATATATATGTATAGTAGAGAATATGACTGGCTGAGACATCAGTCCAAACATTTTTACGCTGAGGGAATACGGAAGCTTGTGCACAGATGGGAAAAGTGTGTGACAGTGCTGAGAGACTACGTTGAAAAATAAAAAAAACAAGCTTAGCATCTAT
Organism: Acanthosepion esculentum; assembly: GCA_964036315.1. Taxonomy (NCBI): domain Eukaryota; kingdom Metazoa; phylum Mollusca; class Cephalopoda; order Sepiida; family Sepiidae; genus Acanthosepion; species Acanthosepion esculentum. The sequence continues at coordinate 36,492,024 of OZ038481.1, read as the reverse complement.
CTGTATTAAAAGTCCTTATAGCGAAAAATTCACCTTATTTATTGAATAACCCTCGTAAATATATATATATATATATATATAAATAACAGCACTAGTCGCCAGACGATTGCACTAGCATGAAACTGACTGTCGCCTCTAAGTGCTGACTTCCATGTCCACTTTTATATTTACACACGCTCTGATATTGAGCACTTTACCCCATAAATATAGCACACTTTAAGACTATATATATATATATATGTGTGTGAGTTTATGTGTCTGCGTGTGGGCACCTCGAGGCGGTGTAATGTTTAGCAAACTTGTCTCGATAGAACAGTTACGTCCGAGTAGTGAGTTCGATCCTCACGGGTTGTCACCTACATTCGGCCTTGTTCCACATCTAAGCTTCGCTTGGAAAATTCACTATATATATTAATGTGCATGTGTATATCTTTGTGTGATTGTCGAACTATTATGGTGCATAACGTTTCGCTTTTTTGGTGAGATATATAGAGTTGTGCGTCATGAATTTAAAGTTTTAAATATTCTTCTTTTTCGAAAACAATTCAACACGCAATAAAATATTCGCCCATTTAGAAGAAATCCTCTAGCGATGGAAACACATTTCCTTTCATCTCTCAATCAGAGCCAATTAAGGCTTTTACGGAGAGCAATTAACAAGGATCCTTGATGTCAAGCCACCGGAAGACAACGTCGTTAATGAAACTTTCGTTGATCTTTTTTTTATTATTACATTCGTTTTTTTTTCTCTTATTTCAATAAATTTAATTTCTCTACATTTTTTTTCTGATTTATCTTATTTATTTAAGTATTTTCCAAAATATTTTATATCATTTTCCTACACATCTTCATGTATATTCGAATAGCTTTTATTTGTTAAGAAGCGTAACAGTCCCCGTTTCATTAACTGTCAAGAACGTTGTGGGCTATTGGCTGATACAGATCTTAAAAGACATCTTAATCGCGTTTGTACGATCACCGGAGTTAAGCAATGTCCAATCTGGACAATGCCTAGATTTGTGACCGTTTGGGAATAACAGGAGGCGAAAGCTTGGATGTGTGGTTGGATAACGCTTCAGTATTGTTAATCAGAGGATCGAGTTTCCAATTTTCAGTTGGGTTAGTTATATTCACTTACGCGCAAATACCGCTGGAAAATGTACGGGTCCACCGACTGTCCACTTAGCTATGGGTTAATTAATAAGATTGGTATCATTAAATCATTATCATCTCCCTCCAAAAAAATTCACGTGGCTTTAATTAACCAGCAAAATGTTGATAAATAGTAAAAAGACTAAGCAATCAATCAAATGCTTTAAACCTGGCTACACATGTTGACACGCACTTCTGTAAAAGTTTCTATTTTCACTAAAACTAATATACTATTTAACTCTTGAATAAAATAGCGGATCCAGTGGAAACTTTTTTTTACAATTTTACATTAACCCATTCTTTGATATTCCCTCAGATTTTACTAGTGTTCTGCCATTGTCTACATTCTAAATTTCATTCTTCCTTGCTACTAGACATTTTATTAAAATGCCAAAAGAAAAGCGTCAATTTCGTATGCGAATATGAAATAAGAAACAAACACATATTTTCTGCAAGATTCTCTCATTTTTTTTCACACGTTTCGAATTTCTGTCTCTCAATGAAAAAGTTTAATGTATCGCAGTGTGTACGTCATTTCAAATCTACCTGTCATTCAGAATTGCATTAAATATTTTCCTATATCCAATTCTTCTTTCTCCGTCCCTCTATCGCTTTCGTTCTCCATTATATATATATATATATATATATATATATATATATATATATATATATATATATATATATATATATATATATATATGCGTACGTGTGTATATATACATATGTGGGTGCATGTGTGTATGTGCGTGTGCATAGCTAATTTGTACTTTTTTTCAATTAGACATGATTTCTAATCACTTAATATAATCTCTAAGGCATGAGAAATATACACCTAGAAATACACACAGTCTAAAACACACACTCACATATATATAAGCATGTACTTATATATATATATATATATATATATATATATATATATATATATATATATATATATATATATATATATGTATGTATATGTATGTGTGTGTGGGTGTGTGTGGGTGTATATGTGAATATAAACATATATGTATATAAATATATATGAACAGACACATACACATATATATATGTATAAATTATTTTTTATGTAATTTTGGTAAACATATCTGTGAAATGAGATGTCAATGTTATTTTCCTTTTTGCGTAATTTAAACAATAGTTTATCCATCGCACCATTTATATATATATATATATATATATATATATATATATATATATATATATATATATATATATATATGTATATATATATATGTATGTATTTACATTAACCCTATATATATATATATATATATATATATATATATATATATAAATATATATATATATATATATATATATATATATGTGTGTGTGTGTATATATCCGACAGAATGTATAAAATAAAGAACAAATAGCAAACGTATATCAATCTTACCTGTTCCACTTTTATCAAAACTTCGTTAGAAACTGAGAAAGAATGACAGAAACTTCGTTATGTTCAATTTTGTTTGGGGTAGTTCTCATTTGACAGTCACGTGTCACGTGCATTCAAACCTCAGATAATTCTATATGTATGTAAGTTTGTGAAGATTTTTTGCAATTCTAAGCAGCAACCAGATGGTAATGTGTTTGTGTGTCTGTCTAGAAGGAGTTATAATGTCTTAACCTTTGTGCGGTCAGCCTGCGGCGCGGGGAGCCACAGCAATCTAATCTCTGGCTGATCTCTTTAAGGATGTAGTCTTCGTATTAGCTAAATATAAGTTAGATTTTTTAATTTGATGTTTTAGGCGTGTGTTAATAATTGGCAGTTATGTTATTATTGAGTATTCAAAGTGTTTTTTTTTTAATAATTATATATATATATATATATCTGTGTGTGTTTGTGTGTGGGGGACGTACATGTCTAGGGGGCGTTTTTGTGTGTGCGTGTGATATATTAAATATTTACTTATCTCTACTCTCCGATCGCCAGAAATAATTAAAAAAAAATCTTACGCCACAAAATGACGACTTTAAAAGATACTAATTCAAAATACGTGATATCATAACATAGCATGTTTGATGAAAAATATAATGCAGGAAAAAATATCTAACATACTTTTTTATCCAGATTACTGAATTTCAGAAAGTGTACAACACCAGATACAAATAAGACAGCACGAAAGCACCAGTCATCGTGACCGAGGGTTTTGAGTGTGCTGGCCTTGTCCAAATTGTTGATCGCTCAAGATAACACGCTCTCTCAGAAACTGTAACTAAGATATGCTCAACATAGTTGCAGTATAAACTACAGGTGGACTCTGTGGGTGCTGAACAAACACAAATAGGCCTGAGCGAGCGTCTGCAATAGGGATTTCTAGCCCGCCCCAATAGACGGGTATCCTTGAATACCAGTGGCCAGCTATTTTATTTTCTAATGTATGTCTGTATGTTTGCATGTATTATTATTATTATTATTATTATTATTATTATTATTATTATTATTATTATTATTATTATTATTTATTTATTTATTTCCTTTGATATCTGCCGTTTACACATTTCTTTCCGGGTCCCGCCCAGGGACCTAAGGTTAGAAATGGTATCATGACACTTTCCACTGCAAAAAAAAAAATTATTACATTGATAAAGCCCTTCGTAAAGTGTGGGCTATAATTGCCAGAAAAAAAATTTGTATCTCTTTGAGGCATGGACTTCCATTAGTCTACTGGAATCTTTTCCAACCAATCCTAAGGCTCCAACTACACCAGGGATTGTTGATGTTCCCATGCGCCACATTTTTGAGATTTCTATTTCAAGGTCCTTGTATTTTGACAGCTTTTCGAATATCTTCAAAGATACATTGCAGTCTGCAGGGACTGCCATATCAATAAGGAGTCACTTTTTTTTTGTTTGTGATCTTTAATAACAATGTCTGGACGGTTGACTTTGATTATTATTATTATTATTATTATTATTATTATTATTATTATTATTATTATTATCGTCGTCATTATATTTCGATTTCTGCTATTGTTATACTACCTACCACGTCTGCGAGAAGACATAAGACAGGTAAATATGTGAAGTTCTGTCTACATTTCATGATTTTTTTCTAACTACCATAACTACTAGCGTTACATGAACAATGTGTGTGGGCTATATTTATCAAGTCCTTTTTTGTATTTCTCTTGAGCTGGGATTTCCAGGATTTTTTCAATGTATTGTTGTGTTCCTTTTTTATCATTCCAAGCGCACTTACGTTAGTTTTTAAAATTCCTTTGTTGTTATGTTACAGTATGCTGGGCAAGCCATATCAATTAGTAGGCAAGTTATTTTTTTCATTTCGATTTTGACAGTTTATATGGCCTATTAGATTCGATCTTCCGGTCTGTAAAGTTAGTGTAATCTTGTGATGCTTCTATTTCTGTAGCCGATGATGGGTGATGTTCATACCAGTGATTTTGTAAACATCTTTTCCAAAGTATTTGCACATTGTCCAATGTAAATATTGCCCCACTTTGTCGTGACGATTTTTATACTCATTTGGCGCAAGTACAGAACATCCTGAGATTAGATGGTCGTTGGTTTCCTCGTATGTGTCATGGAACCTGCATTTTGGATCCACACCATTATATATATTTGCGTGGGTGTTCCTAATGAAAAGACTCTGGTCCAATTCTGCAAGAATAAAGCCTTCCGTTTCGGTATTTAATCCAGGTGCTCGTAACCATCTGTGAGTGTTAACTTTATCAACATCGGATTTATTAGAACGTTCTGGATATTGGCCATGTAGCTGTTTGTCTTGGCAGCATTGTTTTGTCTGTTTAAGAGCTTTATCCTTGGCATTATTATTATTATTATTATTATTATTATTATTATTATTATTATTATTATTATTATTATTTCCTTTGATATCTGGCGTATACATATTTCTTTCCGGGTCCCGCCCAGGGACATAAGGTTAGAAATGTCATCACGACACTTTCCACTGCAAAAAAAAAATAATAATAATACCATAGATAAAGCCCTTCGTAAAGTGTGGGCTGTACTTGTCAAAACAATTTTTTTTATCTCTTTGAGGCATGGACTTCCAGGGATCCCTTCAATCAGCCTAATGGAAACTTTTCCAACCAGTCCAAGGGCTCCAACTACAACAGGAATTGTTGATGTTCCCATGTGCCACATTTTTGAGATTTCTATTTCAAGGTCCTTGTATTTTGACAGTTTTTCGAATATCTTCAAAGATACATTGCAGTCTGCAGGGACTGCCATATCAATAAGGAGGCACTTATTATCATCATTATTATTATTATTATTATTATTATTATTATTATTATTATTATTATTACATTTATATAATATCAGAAATGGCATCATATTTTCCACTGAGAAAGTCTGTTGGAATGTTTTCTAATCAATCCGAGGGCTCCAAATACAACTGGAATTGTTAATGTCCTCATGCGCCACATCTTTGAGATTTCGATTTCAAGGTCCTTGTATTTTGATAGTTTTTTGAAGATCTTCAAATATATTATTATTATTATTATTATTATTATTATTATTATTATTATTATTATGATTCCCTTTCATTTCTGTTGTATATTCATTTCTTGGTCTCAAGCAGAGAATTAAGCTATAAAACGGCATCATGAAATTTTCCACTGAACATTTTTCTAAAAAAAAAATATAATAAAGCAAATCTGCATTTTGGTGGACTTATCGTTGGCTTTTGAAACGAAAAAAACCCAAGAACACACACATTTTACATTTGTAAGATGTAAACTGTACTTGGGAGAACAATTACCTCCCGTTGATTCTTGGTTGGTTGATTTTATGGGGGCAATCCTTTCTGGGTTATTTAATATGGTATTTAGAAAGGGGCACCCATTGGCCATCAAAACCACTGTTCAGTAGTTATAGTCAACTAGATCAGCCACATTAATCATTATTTCACGGTGAGATGATTTTACGGCATGTCAACCTATGCTGGACTGTTAAATGCTGAATTCGTATGGGGAACTTTGTGAGCATTGAACTCACAAGTCAGTAGCAATGGTAAACTAGATTAGCGTCACCAGACGTATCCGATTTAGATTGGTTGACATGTCATTTCAATGTTTAATTATGTATGTGGCACCCAGAAAGATAGTACTCTGTATTCTTAACCAGAATTGCCCTGATAAATGAGCCCCCCCCGCGCCTAATGAGTTTCTATGTATATTTATTATACATTTATTAAATTTCAATTATTAGTGGAAATTTTTTTTTTTATAAATCTTTGTGAAAACATCGATTTTTTTATTGATCTATTTTGTAATTTTTCGATAATCACAAGCATAACGTTAACCCCTGCGAGGGTTTATGCTAATTTCTTTGGTCGATCATTAGTACTGAGTAATACTTATGATCTTCACAGAGTTTCTAGTATTTTTACCTTTACCAAACAAAGCTAAGCTTAAGAACAAACGAACAACCCCACACACACACACGAAATTGAGTTTAAAATCATTCCTATTTAACTTTCTTATTTACATCGTTCGGACTGTTGTCTTCACCTTTATTGCCATATTCAAAACGTTTCGGTGGTCGTTGTACGCTCCGACATTCTTCAGGTTTTATACCTAGGAATTTTTAACCGGACTCTTCATTTAATTCACGGTGGTATATTGTTCTAATTCCATGTACCATGCATATTTGTTGATATATCCGTATCAGTTAATTTCCTTGCGTAACTCAACTCCCTATCTTTTTTTTATCTACTCAACCACTTGACCACGTGATTTAAGACTAAATAGCACATTGGATAAAAGCGTTGGTTGAGTAATTCAAAATGTGACTTAAAGAGTTATTACTTCAATACCAGGCCACAGCAGAGGGAACAAAAACTTGATGAGTTGAGTTACTAAAGGGAATTAACTGATACTGAGATATAAAAAAGGGCATGGTACGATCGAACCCTGTGGGCTAAATTTAAAATTCCAACGTATATCCTGAAGAAGGCCGGAGCTACAACAGCCGAAACGACGAGAATATGACAATAAAAATGAGCGATATATATAGTGTAGATAGATAAAATACATCATCTCAGAAAGAAAGACAGATGTTGATGGTGAATATGGCAATAAAGATGAGGACAACAGTCCGAACAATGTAAATAGTGTAAATAGTTACACTACCTCATCTCAGAAATAGAGACAGATGTTGATGGTGAATATGGCAATAAAGATGAGGACAACTGTCCGAACGATGTAAATATTGTAAAATACCACATCTCAGAAATATAGACAGATGTTAAACCTGCTTGTACATTTTCTTGCGTTATGTGCTATAACTGAAAGAACATGACTATCCACACTTTCCTATCCAGGCCACATCACGTTGAATCACTGGTTTTCGTCGGGATGCCTAGAAGGGTGATCCGGAAATTTGTATGTGTAGCTGGTGTAATAGACAACGGCTCTGAATTGTTAATCGGAGAGCCGAGTTCAATTCCCGTTATATTCGGTTATTCGGAAATAAACTTCTCCCCCAACTATAGCTTAATTAGTAAAACTTACATCAATAAATCATTATCTTTGAAAATAAAACTTCTTACAATATAAACATATTTTCTAGCTTTAACTAAACTACAACGTGTTGATAAACCGTAGAAAACGAATCAATAAATCAAACATTCTAACCTAAGTACCTTTCAGAAGTGATTGTCCCTTCTTATCTCACCTATACCTTTTACTGCCATCCATTTATGCAAGTTCATTAAGTACTTGAGGATACTTCTGCCCTAGGAACATTCAGTATGTCCTGTGAGTTTTAAATTCTACAAGATTTTTTTCCAGTCCCGAAATTTCCAACTGTCCCAAATTTTCTAATGTCTCTTTCTGAGTCTAAATATAAATGTGCTAATTGTTTTCATTTTACTCAAAATTTAATTGACATCCTCAGTATCTTTCTGTAGAGACACATTTCTATTTAGATGACACTTCTTTTCATTTGTGGGATAAATGTGTATTATTTACAGCCATGTAGAAAAATTGACATTACATTCTAGTGAGGCACCATATTTCTAATGAAATTTACCTGTTTCTTAATATTTTGCTTAGCTTTCATAAGTCGTCTTTCCCTGTTCCAATGCCCTTTGTTCAACGTCTTCTATAACATGTGCCATGAAGTTTAACCTCTCTGATTGCTTTACATCTCGACTACTTAACTCTGATCATGAGCTGTCTCTCTTGCTAACAAACTTACATTTTACTCCCGATAGTATCTGAACTGGCTAAGATGGTGTTCACTAAAATGTATCTTGATAAGACATCTAGTTGTCTTACGTTCGCCCTCACCACAATATACGTTGACAAATCCAGAAAGAAGATGCATAATTATCTTACACCCATTTCTCTTTTTGCTATTTGCATGTAATACTTTTTCCCCTAGTAAATATTCTACATTATAGAAATGTTCTTTTATGTGTCGGTGCTTTTTTGGGCGATGCTGACCATGGCTCTAAAAAACTTTCTTTCCTTTCGTTAGGTCAGTTATGTCCTGTTTTTCTGTTCCTCTTGCCTCCAATATGTCATGTGAGTGTCAAATTTTCGAAGCACTCTTTCCTCATTATATACCCTAGAAATTTCAATTATTCTTTCTGATTCTAAGTATGAGTGTCCTTTTTGTATCTATTTTCTCTAAAACTTCGTAAGTGCTTATACGGTCCATGGTATCCTCAATATCCTTCTGTAGAACCATATTTCTATTGTTTCAAGTCTATTCTGCAAATATGAGGAAATTATCCAGAATTATCTGCCATATAAGAGGACCAATATTACATAACTGCCTAGTATTCTTTTCTTTGATCCTATTTCTTAATACTTTGCTTAATTTTTGGAAGGCATTTTTTTATTATTCCAATGTGCTTCGGATTTCGGTGTCGCATTTCCTTCCGTTGTTAAAACAATTCCTAGATAATTAAATAGGCGTGTTTAATTTTTAATTTCAGTGTCTCCAATTTGTAGTTCCCATCTTGGGAATTTCATTATTGCTGGCAACCATAAATTCTGTCTTATCGTTGATGATTAGTCCTTTCGTTTCACGTTCTTTTACTACATACAGTAGAAGTTCCACTAGTTCAATTACCTTACCTTTTATCAACACTCTATTATCAGCATATCTTAGATTGCGGCAGTTAATGATGTCTCCTTGTAGGACTTCACAAATTATTCTCTCTGAATTGCCTCACTGTAAAGGTCGAATACATCCAATGAGAAGACACATCCTAGTTTACACCCCTTTCTATTTTCTGTATTTAATGATTCCGTTTTAATCCGTATACAGATGGCTTCCTCCCAGTATAAATTCTTGATTATTCTAATATCCTTCCCAAATAAACTAAACTTACCTAGCATTTCAAATAGATCTTTCTTTTTTAAATTTTGCCTTGCTTTTGTATTCTTGTTTCAGATAAGATATCATTCTGTGCATAAATATCGCATTTCTTAACGTTCACAAGTAAATCAAGCTTCACATGGAGTTCAAGTAGTTCTTTGCATGTAACTTATCAAAGGCTTTTACTTAACTAAAAATTTCACAGCGCTTATTAAACTTGATGGGTGTTACTTTTGGCTTATTTATTTCGCGTTTTTTGCTGCAATATTCATATCTTTAAACACCGATTATTAATAAATCCGTATTGATACGATATTATGAATAGGGTTGGTGGGATTTCAACTCGTATCCAGAAAACCGTAAAAAGCGTAAAAAAAAGTAATGTTTACAATGTATGTAGATCTTTCTTAAAGATAATGAGCGCAGTATTATAAAATGCAGTGTATGTGGGTGGGGTAATGGAAAGCGACTCTGAATGAGTCTTGTTCGAATTCTAAAATTCCCTGAAATTGAGAAAAAAATAGCATCTATTCCTGAAACTGGTAAATGTTTTATGTACTTGCAATATGGACCCAACATCTAATCCATTTTATAATTAATAGAAAAAAGGACCTTGTCGTTCAGAGAGTGGCCAGTGAGTAAATGCCTTATTTAATCTGTTAGCGAAGTGGATTAGCCATTAATTACATTAACTTTATATATATATATATATATATATATATATATATATATATATATATATATATATATATATATATATATATATATATATACGAGGGTTATTCAATAAATAAGGTGAATTTTTCGGTATAAGGACTACTAATACAGATAGAAGCTTAGCTTGTTTTTTTTATTTTTCAACGTAGTCTCCCAGCACTGTCACACACTTTTCCCATCTGTGCACAAGCTTCCCTCAGCATAAAAATCTTTGGACTGATGTCTCAGCCAGTCAATCAAAACACTTTTGACTTCATCGTCACTTTTAAACTTCGTGCCTCTCGTGAACGCTTTCAAGGAACCAAACAGGGGCAAGGTCTGAAGGGGCAAGGTCTGGGCTGTAGGGGGGGGGTGAGGGAGCCGTTCCTAGCCCAGCTCGTTGATGGTCTGCACAGTTTGAGCTGCTGTGTGAGGCCTTGCGTTGTCATGATGCAAGATGACTCCTTCTGAATGATGACCCCTGAGTTTGTCCCAACAGATAAGCTCAAAGTCCTTGCAATGTCATCCGCTGTCACCCTTCTGTCAAACTGAATGAGATCATTGACTGATTCGATCACCTCACGAGACCTCACTTCTGTAGGCTTGTTTTCATCCTCAACACAGCTCCGTCCTTCTTTAAACAATTTAGCCCACTTGTAGACATTTTTTGGCTAAAACATGTGGCACCATACACAGTTGACATTCTCCTATGAATTTCAACTGGTTTGCACCCTTCAGCAACCAAAAACTTGATAACTGACCGCTGTTCAATCCTGGAGCATGCTTCTTGGTCGGCCATCTTTGTTAATCGCCGAAACTCTCAAAGTTTTTTTTAATCTACAAAAGAAATTAAATCCATGTGAAAAAGTAAAGCAAAAAAAAAGAGTAAGCTTCTATCTGTATTAGAAGTCCTTATACCGAAAAATTCACCTTATTTATTGAATGACCCTCGTATATATATATATATATATATATATATATATATATATATATATATATATATATATATATATATGCTCCTGAAAAATTTATTTCGGTTGAGCTCTCTGGAGAGGATGTGTGGGTTTGTAAACAGTGACTATTACGGCTAATAATGCAAGACTCTTCGGTAAATCGAATCGAGTTCTCTCAGTCACTGTGTGTTTATCTAAAAATAAATACGCTTAAATTCACCTTCTTCTCTGCCGTGAGCCAACGGCTTCAGGGTAAAATTTCCGACTGACGCGAATTCAGCCGGTTTTCGATTCTAGCCAGAGGCAACCGGACGTCTAGCCACACTGATGAGCTGTGATACAGCGAAACAGTCTGTCTGTGGATGACAATATATATATATATATATATATATATATATATATATATATATATATATATATATATATGACAGGGGGTGCTGATAGGTGTTCGACTCACTTCTTAAAATACTTATTTCAATAAATAATGAGATCAGAATTTTGATATTGGATATATGTCTGGGTTTATGCGTGTGATACTGCAAGATTTTTACCGCTAATATGACAGCTAAAGTAATTCTGCAAAATAAATAAAAACGATATCATCTTGTAATTTCAAATCTGTCAACAGTTTCTCTAATTGAATCATTTTCTATCAGCCGTTCAAAACGCGGGATATTTTTTGTGTTTGTTTATTCATTCGAAATAGGTCAGAAGGAGAAAAAAAAATCAAATTCGCTGTCCATAAACAAATGTCCATCTACTTGATATCGGGTGGTTTTCAACAGTCCTAACTCGATTAAAAATAAATAAATGAATAACGAAGAACGCTAGAGGTGATTGGGTGTAGAAAGAGTTTGCCATTGACCGGTAAGATGGCGGCGATAAGCGAGTGTGGCGGGAGACTTTCAAAGCAGATAAACTTGGCTAGTGGTGAATTTGATTTACAAGAGTGGTAATTTAACGTGTCGTATTGGGAGCACCACCTTGATGTAAATGTGTGCTCTCTGCAAACGGCCATGTCAAAGGAGGCTTGCAAATAACACCCAATACACCAGAGACTGCGAAAAGAGCTGCAGCCGACAATTTGCTGACAGAAATATGCGACAGGCAGGCAAATGTCGCAGAGCAATAGTCGGCGTTGCAGGTTAACAAATATCTTTTTGTGTTTGTTCGAAAACAGACTTACATATGAATTAATGTAGAACAACGTGTATACATAATATATATATATATATATATATATATATATATATATATATATATATATATATATATATATATATATATATATATAGTGTGTTGTGTGTGTGTGTGCGTGTCCGTGTTCGGATTAGTGCATGCTGAAAATTTCTCGGCCCGATACATTTCCAAATATGTTGGGCCAATTTACAAACATCAGATTTCATGGAAAGGAGATTTTTCTTCACGACGAGATATTTTCATCTCACCATCGAATCTTTCATCTTCATTAAGATCCTCCCGAGTCATCACCATTCTATGGTTAGCTTGCTAAGCGAGTTGACTATTACTACCAAGTAGTGAGTTCGATCCTCACTTGGTGTCCCATAAAAAAATTCGATTAAATATCTCAGAACGTTTGACAAACCGTAAAATCAACTGAACAAAGCAAACATCATTTCCAGTGTATTCTCATAATTAATTCATTTGCAATATAATGATTATCCAAGCATAGCTTGGATGTGGCACAAGGCCGAAAGCATTGGGCACCAAGTGAGGATCGAACTCACTCCTCAGTCGTAACATTTCTAGAGAGACAAGCTTGCTAAACATTACACCGCCTTGAGGTGGCCAAATGATTTTCTAAGCGTAGCTTAGATGTGGCACAAGGCCGAAAGTATGGGGCGCCCACTGAGAATAGAACTCACTACTCAGTCGTAATTGTTCTAGCGAGAAGAGCTTTCTAACCATTACACCACAACGAGGTGCCCCAAAATGACTTTCTAAGCGAAGCTTAGATGTGGCACAAGGCTGAAAGTATGGGGCACTCAATGAGAATCGAACTCACTATTCAGTCGCAATGGGTTTTGCGAATAAGCTTGTTAACCATTACACCACGTCGAAGCGCCCAAGTCATTTGAAATATATGTTCATCTTAAAACCGATTTCCATGTATTTTTATCGTAAAATTATTCACAAAGCAAGATCCTTTTTAATTTTTATACTATAGTCAACTGTGTTGCATTTTCATCATAAAATCACTTCTCATTCATTTTCGTAGTAAAATAATTCTCAATGTATTTTCGTAGTAAAATCATTCGCTATGCATTTTTGGAGTAAAATAATTCGCAATGCATTTTCATAATAAAACCATATCATTTCACCTCAGCATGTGGTAAGTTTTAGCAAGGCTAATCTTCTGGATTATTATTACTGAACAAGGTGTTCGATCCTCACTGAGTGCCTCAAACATTTTCGGCATCAAGGAAAACATTCACATCGGGAAAACGACTTAACCAAATACTGCTATAGCCAACGTGTTATCAACTGCTAATTGCCATTAATTTTACCAGGAAATTCTTCTGTCGCATCTTCCCATTTCTACCTAGATTTCACGTACAAATCCAGCGCTTCCTGGATATGATGATAAACTACATCCAGCAGCTATTCCTCTGATCAGAAGGTTTTGAGGAGCGTGAATCTCCCTCTTAATTGCTGCTGTTTTCAGCTCTACCCGGTGTGCTAGCATCTATTAGGGTTCCAGCTACGGGCAAATAGTTAACACGCAATCAAAATACTAAGAAAGTGTAAAAATAGGTTTTAACACCAGTAATACGTATTTGTCAAAAATATATTACCAGCAATATATTTTTGTAAAGAGAAATTACCAGCAATAAAAATATTGTCAGCAATAAATAATCAATTTAGGTTGATATACCGTAAAATAAAACACACCAAACCAAAGAAATCTAGCAAATGTTTTTATTGACATATATATATTTTTTTTTTTCGGAATCTCTATCTGGAAGTGCATCTATTTTTGTCCTATAATCAGGTTTTGCAATCTATTTTGGTCTTTTCTCTGTTTGATACATTCATCATTCTCTTTCTTACAGATATCTCAAGAATTACTCTGAATTATGATGATGCTTTTTAAGTTTGTTTTCAAGCAATTCATTTATTTCCTATGTCTCACTTCCTAAGTCAAAGCCGGAATCACATATCATTATCTGTCTATATATCTGAGATGAGGTATTATGTACACTATTTACATTATTCGGACTATTGTCCTCATCTTTGTCGCCATATTTATCACAACGTTTCAGCCGTTGTACGCTCCGGGCTTCTTCAGGTGTTAGGAATGTCGGATTGGACCCTTTATTTCGCACGCTGGGGTAGACTGTTCTAGTTCCACGTGCCATGTCTAACGGATGTTACTCATCAGTTATCTCCTATTATTTCCCCTCTACAAGTTCTCCACCGGCTTAACCAGGTAATGAAGTCACACTCTTTTGGGTCCTGTCACTGGATCTAACCAACGCATTTATCCACTGTGTGATCATTTTTTACCAGTGCTCATATTGAAATGGAGAGAAAAGGGAGATCACAGAACTGTGGCATCAGCTTGAGATCATAGACAAAGAACACCATTGGAAAATTTATAAACTTAAGGAATCAGCATATATGCTAGGCCACAAAAAATCTGTTGAGCCGACCAAGCATAGAAATGAATACAAATTGGGAACCAGTAATAAGGAGTGCCAGAGAAAAGCGATAATATCAACAAAAATTGCAATATGAGCTCTGGTAACAATATAATTGATAACAGCAAAAATTTCAATATGAGCACTGATAAAAAAAATGAAGCTGAAGACATTAGATTTATAATACCCAGAGTTTCGTTCACAGATGTCCTCAAGGATACATGGCATAGTGGATAAAGGCCTTGGTTAGATCCAGTGAAAGGGCCCAAAGAGTGTGAGTTCAATACCCGGTTAAGGCAAGGGATAACTTGGAGAGGGAAATTAACAGGAGATAACTGATAACTGACATCCATTAGACATGGCATGTGGAACTAGATCAGTCAAAAACCAGTGAGCGAAATAAAGGGTTCAGTTCGACATTCCAACCACCTGAAGAAGCCGTAGCGTACAGGGGCCGAAACGTTGTAATAAATATGGCGACAAAGATGAGGACAATAGTCCAAATAATGTAAATAGTGTAAATAAATATACATACTGGTTGATTTTGTATATCCTCATATCAACCTCTATGAATTATTTAATGTCGAAATCTAAAGAATTTGACCGCCTTCAACTACAGATAAAATTTATTGTTGGTAATTTTTATATCAGGTTTCGTTGGTAGTTCTTTTATATAAAAATGAATAGCTGGTATTTTTAATCTAAAAACGAAAATTTATATTTTGATAGTGTTTTTTTTGTTTGTTTGGGAGATCACTATTTGTCCATATCTGAAACCCTAACAGCGGGTCAGGTTGGACATGGAAACAATAAGAATTAAGTGGTGGTTGCACGCTCTTCAAAGCCTCGTATCTCCGATCAGAGGCCTTGCTACCGGATATCATATATCATTATACACTTTTAATCTGGGCACTTCGAAGTGGTGTGATGGTGTAATGTAATTGATCTAACATACTTGTATTGTTAGATTAATTGCTAATGAGGCCTGAGTTCGATCCTCACTGGACGTTTCATACATTCGGCCATGCGCCACAACTAAGCTACTCTTAGCAAATCGCTGTGTACTTCGTGTCATGGTTAGCAAGCTTGCCTTGCTACATCAGTTACGACTGAAAAATGAGTTCAATCCTCACTGGGTGTCCCATATTATTGGCTTTGTGCTACAAAGTATTTTCTACGCTTAGAAAATCACCATTATACACTTTACTATTAAAATATATTGGCAAGAATATGCTAGAGTTAAGCTCTGGAAGGAAAAGCCAACCTACGAGAAACAAACCTTGTATTACAATGGCTTAAACGCTTTTTTTTATCAGTATACATATTGCAGTATATATATATATATATATATATATATATATATATATATATATATATATATATATATATATATATATATATATATATATATATATATATATATATATATATATATATATATATATATATATATTTAAAGACATTTATATTATGTTTAACGTTCTTTTGTCTTTAAATAAATTGTCGGACTATGTCCAATTCTAATATATATATATATATATATATATATATATATATATATATATATATATAATGGCTTAAACGTTTTTTTTTTATCAGTATACATATTGCAGTATATATATATATATATATATATATATATATATATATACACTGCAATATGTATACTGATAAAAAAAAGCGTTTAAGCCATTGTAATACAAGGTTTGTTTCGCATCCGGATATATATATATATATATATATATATTGGAAAATAAATGCTACATCCATGCTCAGAATTATATCTGAATGCGAAATACAAATACAGAAAGACGTATACATATGTTTTAGATATTATGCAAAAGTCTTTGATAACATACAACACAAAGCACCTTTTGAACTCATCCATAGGCTTTGGGAAGGATACTGAAATAATCCAGAATTTATAGAGTAAGGAAGTCATTTGTATAGGGATTAAATACGAATTCATTAAATACACAAAAATAGAAATGTACACCTGTCTCTATACCAGTCTTATTCAACACTTACTGTGATCCAATCCTAAAATGATAATTTATTGGCGGCCACCGTCTTAACAAGATAAGACATGCAATGAACTCTGAAAAAAAATATAGTAATTAGTAAATAAAAGTGTGAAGAAAACAGAATAGAAGAATACAGAATAGAAGAATACAGAATAGAAGAAGAGAGAAAAGAAGAACACAGAATAGAAGAACACAAAATAGAAGAAAACAGAATAGAAGAAGACAGAATAGAAGAAGACAGAATAGAAGAAGACAGAATAGAAGAAGACAGAATAGAAAAAAACAAAATAGAAGACAGAATAGAAGACAGAATAGTAGACAGAATAGAAAAAAAACAAAATAGAAGACAGAATAGAAGAAAGAACAGAAGAAGAGAGAATAGAAGAAAGAACAGAAGAAGAGAGAATAGAAGACAGAATAGAAGAAGACAGAATAGAAGACAGAATAGAAGAAGAGAGAATAGAAGACAGAATAGAAGAAGACAGAATAGAAGACAGAATAGAAGAAGACATTATAGTAGACAGAATAGAAAAAAACCAAAATAGAAGACAGAATAGAAGACAGAATAGAAGAGAGAATAGAAGAAGAGAGAATAGAAGACAGAATAGAAGAAGACAGAATAGAAGAAGACAGAATAGAAGACAGAATAGAAGAAGACAGAATAGAAGACAGAATAGAAGAAGACAGAATAGAAGACAGAATAGAAGAAGACAGAATAGTAGACAGAATAGAAAAAAAAAACAAAATAGAAGACAGAATAAAAGACAGAATAGAAGAGAGAATAGAAGAAGAGAGAATAGAAGACAGAATAGAAGAAGACAGAATAGAAGACAGAATAGGAGAAGACAGAATATATGGTTGTCACTGAAGAAACGGCCAAAAATTTTAACTAAAATTTAGACATCAAAATCGAGCATGTCCTGATTCAAAGTATAATTGTCTTTTTTATTTCGATTATCCTTAAAACTTCCTCTTTACTCACATATAAAGTTTATGTTATTCTCAACTTTTCTGTTGATTCTCGTCACGGCGTGGCCAAACCGAGGCGCGCGTGCCACATGCGGCTCTTTGACCTTTTAATATGCGGCTCATGGAAATATGTTGCCTGAGCTTCTTCTTTCATCACAATATAAAAGATAAATTAGAAAAATTTCAAGCTTTATCCTTATTTACTGGGTATGAATCTTGTCCATATTAGATTAAACCGTAAATTTAATGTTAATGAGTATGTATCCAAAACATATGTGTAAATTTGGTTCATGTTTTGCGCATTTCAAACATCCGAACTTTATCGTATGTGGCTCTTACATTAAGCAGGTTTCGCCAACCCCTGATCTAGTTTCCTCTTCGTACGATGTGAAGAGATTGTCCAGAATACTCTGTCATTTCTGATGGCATATTTAGCTGTTCCAAATCGCATTCGGATATAGATGTCGATTTTCCGTCATCTTAAAACCCTTCCTGAACGAAAACAAAAAAGTGCAGTGCTAAATCGTTATTGAATACAGACGATCAGATATACGAATTAATTATGGACAATCTCTTCATATACGAAGATGACACAAGAGTCAATACAAATGACTTCGCTGTCTCTATTTCGTAGTTCGCGTCTTGGTTTGTTCCTTTTGCTGACAACCATACATCTTCCCTTCTCTTCTCGATTTCTTTTAGAAAACGATAAAGGGAATCCCACCGTAGTCGGGACCATCGATTCAATACAAACGACGTTTTCCATAGCGGCATAGTATGTGCTTACCAAGGCTGCATACAGTTTTGAATTCAGCGTTTTACTTCTCCTAGACTGATTGCAAGCCAAGCCTATAGAATTCACTTTGTCCTACTATTTGCCTATTGCTGGCGGGGTAGAAAGATTCATACCTTTTCTCAAGGGTATTAGCACGGAAGTGAATATAATGAACACAAGAAGAATTAGAACACGTCTCTCCGATTCCTCAATTCGAGCAGCAATCCATGGCTCGAACCTGCCTACAGGTAGTACTACAGCATGCTCCATACTGCCTTCTATAACCCTACCTGTAATTTAGTTTC
Organism: Acanthosepion esculentum; assembly: GCA_964036315.1. Taxonomy (NCBI): domain Eukaryota; kingdom Metazoa; phylum Mollusca; class Cephalopoda; order Sepiida; family Sepiidae; genus Acanthosepion; species Acanthosepion esculentum. The sequence goes on along the minus strand of OZ038481.1, from coordinate 36,473,163 downwards.
GGTGTTTGCTATCAACACTGTGTGATCTGCATGAATTATGCTGTTGAGATTGTGACCGTCAATAACGAATCCTGGTATGATTTCTAATTCGCTCAGGTTTTTCTCACTGTAAACTTCCTTTCAATTTGGGGTGCCTTTACGGAACTCATTTTCTATCCGTATACTCATATTTAATATCTGTATATGATAACTATGTTGTATTGGAATAAAGTGTCGCTGCCGACACTTCAATTTGAACATAGATCGCCAGTGAGCAAACACGGGTGATCCCATTATTGAATTAAATAGACCACCTTACCATAGAAGAAAAGCATTAGGAATTCGCCTGACGTCTAGATTGATCTGCAATTCTAGTCAGTCCTCTCGGATCGCTATTCTTCCTCTATCCTCTATTACTATACGGACCGATACTCTCTATTCATACACTGTTGTGAATATGGATTATCTCCCCTTTGATAATCCAAGCTATAAAAGCTGTACATTTCCGCTTGTCAAGTAGACGAGTAGTAAGATTCTTAATTGAATAAATTGTAATGAAAACAGAACAAGTGATTCAGTCTAGTAATCTTTTATTCAATTAAGAATCTTACTACTCGTCTACTTGACAAGCGGAAATGTACAGATATTATAGCTTGGATTATCAAAGGGGAGATAATCCATATTCACAACATACACTATTTCTCTATTCGGATCAATATACGGATTACTCTTCGAGTGAGTATTATCTTTCAAGTACTATTAGTGTGAGTGCTATTCGAAGGCATCTGACACCAGTATTGTTCAACGGCGCACTATAGTTCTATCGGCGATTATAAAGGCTCTACTACAACGAGCATTACGAAAGTGACAAGAAGTATTTGTTGCCATCGCAAAAGTGGCAACGAGTGTTCGTTGTATCACAAAAAATCTATCTGCGCTTATACATACTTATATCTAACAATTTATTATGCGTATATAAGTCTTGTTTTCTGGTAATGAAATTTCAAAAGACCTTTGATCAAGAATTTTGTCCCTGCATTATTTTCTTTTACTTTTGTAAAGTGAATAATCCTTTCAGAGGTTTATTTTTTTACGCCAACCGTAATGCGGTTAATATAAGAAGCTTCCAGCGTTTTGACAAGCTCGTTTAATATCGTTGATCGAGAATATTTCAAATAAACACGCTATGATAATCGATCAGTTTTTCGCATGGAAATCTATATTTTCAAACTTTCCATTTGATGATGATTGGATAAGCCGAAGTGTTAAGAAACGCTTAAATCTCACCGTTACAAATATAAAAAATAATGTGTCAGAAATCGATATTTGTTTCGCTTATCAATTTTAATTAATTTATTAAGCTTAATTGCAATATACGTAAATGATATTTCGTTCATCATCTTAAACCTAGAACAAAAATTGGCCCCATATCGAATGAGGTATGACTTCTGTCTTAGTCTTATCTCAAATGTAATTTTAAATCGTCTACAATAATACAAAAATCCGCAGTTGATAATTTTAATATCTTCTTTTAAATATCGTGTTCGTACAGGAGGTTAGAGATTATGGCCCAACACAACCTCCTATCATTTATAGCTCTAAGCAACTTTTGGCCACTTTATATTCATCTCAGTCCCTGTTCTGCTACCCATTTACGTAAGTTTGTTAAGTATTTTACTCGGTGATTCTCTTTGTTTCTTTTAATTTCACTTGGTCCTGTGAGGCTCAAATTCTTCGAACCGGCTTTCCTCATCAGGAGTCCTAGAAATTTCAAACATCCCTTTCTGATTCTATGTATAAATTCCCTTTTCGCTTCCATTTTCCTTCTAACTTCGGCACTCTTTAAACTTTCCGCCCATGATATCATCAGAATTATTCGGTAAATCCACCTCACGTCTCTTCTTCATCTGCTAGGAAAGCGTGCATCATTCATTATTACACTGGAGTATGTTATGACTATTGAATAATGAGTTCGTTTCTCACTGAGTGTTTCATGCTTGCAGCCTTGTAATAAAATCCTCCCTGGTCTTTTGAAGAGGAGTAGAGGTTTGTCACTTGTTACGTATTTAGGGTTGGGTTTCCAGTTCCTTTTCATGATTTCTTTTTTTTAAATTCTGTTTAATTCCCAGTACTCTCTTGTGTCTTAATGACATTAACGCTTTGCTCGGGATGAATTGTTTAAATAAATGAAAACGACAAAATTGCATGTTGAGCAATAATGTTATATGTAAGGTTCTTTAATATTTAGCAAGATCTTGTAATATTAAATTTTAGTGCATATAAGGAGAAACCGATTTGATCTTGTAGGAGATTTCAAACCCACCAAGTGCAGAATCTGTCAGCAAACCATAGCAAGGAGTTATATGACCGCCCGACCCAAAAAGCGGGGCGGTAGAATGCCAACAACCTTTGCAAGAAGATAAAAAGTTCGAAGAAAGGTATGGAAACAAATAGCCATTGCTTGGTAGACGTTAATCTGGCAACATTCTGAAGTCAATAATCTTTTATGCTCCCATGTTCTTATTTCTGATTATCAACATAGCATTAAAATAGGTCCCAGTCTGCGTTGCTAGTTAACCTATAATTGGGAAGAGATGAGTTCATGCCTTCTCCTGGGTCTTTTTTCTGGTTGATAAACGCAGAAAGTCCGGCTAGAATGTGTATTAGGATCACTGATTCTAATTTCCGCTGCGATGACAAAAATAATGGACATGATATTGTATACGATTTATGCTTAATTATTTATGACTCAGCTATGTATTTAGCGATAATACAAAGGCTTTTACATTAAAATTTGGTAACTTGAAACAAGGAATAAGAATGGAAATTGTGGTCAGAAAATGAAAATAACAGGAAAATATTTACGATAATTAAATAATTTTCTCAACACATCCCTTAACAATATTGCGATCGTTTGTATATGCGAAATGCGAATAAGGAAGCACTGTGGAGGATTGTGTAGCGGCTCGGGTTGAGTAATTGGCGAAACGAGTTCGAATTCTAGTCGAGTTCATTACATTCCAAGACGTGCTAATACACTTGGGAATTTTACGAACCAATTAATTTATGGACAAATATGAGGATAGGCAGGGTTCTATATGCCTTAGCGACTCGTCTAAAAAAGAAAAATTCTGAATTGAATACACATCACACTGTAGAGGGTTGGGCTTCATCAGGCTGACTTTCTTAGGAAGCGTGAATGCTGCCACGGCTTCAATACAGGGCATATCCCTACGACCCTAATGGGTTATGGGACACGTATTCGCGAACTTAAGTGTTTTTGGTTTGTTTTTTTTGGTGGGGGGTTATTTGATAGTTGGGAATTTGAATCATGCGAAGTCACCTGAAAATTTCTCAATAGGAACAATTCTTAATTTAAATTTATTTCTTAACAAAATGATTTATTGATTTATTTTTTACGGCTTATCAACCGGCTATTTGATGCCACGACTTTGCTTTAGGATGTAAGAAAGTTTTCAAGATTATAATGAATAAATGATACACGTTTTTCGAAATAACTCACAGCTCGCAGAGGTGGCGAAGAAAAGGTGGATTCCTAAACTTTCCCAAAGTGGATTCATGCCTTCCGCGTAAGTGAATATAACGAAAGCGACTGGAATTTGAACTCGCCGCTCAGGTTTCCAATTTCGCGACGTTATCTATTACACCATCCACGCATCTAAACTCACACGCATCTAAGTACTGATCAGGCTCGACGTTGCTTAACTTCAGCGCATCGTACGAGAACCGGTGTTTCAACGTGATATGGCCGTAAGCAATGTTATCTACATATTCAATATAACTATGCATTGTAGTATTATTTGCATTCTGTTGATATTTTCCTATTTATATGTATTTTCAATTATGATTTTTTTTATCTAGCCTTCTTTGCGATATTCTCTGAATGCGCTTTAGAATTTCAAAGTGATGTCTGCCTAATTTAAAACGATAAACTTGTGTAGAACGCTGACGCTGTTATTTCAGCTGTACTCGTTCTTTGAGAATTTATATATATATATATATATATATATATATATATATATATATATATATATATATATATATATATATATATATATTTCTTTTTTTGCGTATGGCCAATTTCAGCGCTGTTGTTTCCCGTCGAGAATAATTCCGTTTAAACGAGAAGCCTTTCCAGACGTTCATCTCTGAAGATATTTACTTAAGGCTAAAGTCTTAGCCGGATGAAACGAACGGGAGGAAAAAGAGCGATTGAAAATATAAAAGGAAGTAATTTCAGTTATCTGAATGGATAAATTTATTGAAAAATGGCTTAAAAGCCGCTCTATGGGGCGGCATTTAAGTTAGCTCCTGCGGAGGGCTCTTGATTGGACCTTCGGCTTATTCAGGAGTTAAGTTTTTGCATATTTTCAGCATTGGAAGACTCTTCTGGCTGCTGTTTGTTCTGTTTTTTTTTACTTGCACGGGATTTTTTTTCCTCGTTGCAGCCTTGGCTCCTTTGATTGCATTCTGGTTCTTTTTTTTAACGAGATTTCTTTTTGTGAGGCATATTGCTGCCATACGTGATAGGCAACAATAAACTGCAGAAGAATTCAAAACTGATTACTTCATTTACGTATTAAATCCATATTCAAGGTTACTTCTTCTACTGTCACTTAATCTAAAGACAATTTGATGTACGTAGGTCCTTACATTCCGTACAGACAATTATTTTTATTTCATGGGCAACATTCGCTGGATTTCGCAATTATTTTCGATTATTCCTACATTTATTTCCAAGTTATAAATACTTTTATCGTAAAAAAAATTTCGTCGCAAAAAAAAAAAAAAAAAACGCAAAAAATTCACCGAAAACAACCGCAGTAATAAAAAGGTTGGGTATCCAAAGTTCCAGGATTGCCGGTCCGGATCCGACCCGGAAAGATTTCAAATTGCTCATGGAGTCGGCCTGATTCCTAAATGGTATGATATGCTGGAATTAAGTTGAAAATGTGTGACACATTGATATTTTCATTCATTTATATAGATTATGCTACAAATGACCTGAATAGATTTCGTCGCTCTAATCAAAAATTCATATGCATATTCTCAGAAACAGGGGCTAGCATTGAGAGTATCATATGAGTGAGGACCTTTTGCTGTCTTCACGTGAAGCGATTTAAAATCCATTTAAGTTATTGCAATGCATAGATCTATAGAAAAATAATTAACACTACATTTATACATAGGTATATGAGAAAACGATACATGAATGTGTATATATCAAGAAAGATTTGAAAGAAGATTATTACGAATTTGAAAAGGATTTTTTGTGATGCGTTTGGTCCTTTTGAACTTCATAGGACGAAAGTAAATTTAAAATGCTGTCGCATCAACAAAAAACTCCACTTTACACCGATTAAGTTGTAAAGGGTTAAACAGGTCAAAGGAAAACTTGTCTCGCTTTTTCATAGATGTCTCTTCTTACCAATATGTTTTATGTCCTTTCATGTCTCTCGACAATCCTTTGTAGCTTCTTGGTCTTTTTGTTACCTCTCTTAAACCCCGTTCTACCATCCGTTTACACAAGCTATCTACATAGGTTATGCGTTATTTTCCTCCGTTCCACTTGCATTCAAACTGTGGCTTACGGTCACATCACTCTGAAACACCGGTTCACGTATGATCTCCGAAGTTAAGCAACGTCGGGCCTGACCGAGTTCAAATACCAGGTGCTGTAAGCTTGGAGGTGCGTGTGGTTTTATAATGGCTAGGAAATTTTAATCTGACAGGAGAATTTCACTTATATTTGTTTTCCTTATAATCACATGCGCATATACCGTTGGGAAATGTATGAATTCACTTCTACTCCCTCGGCTATGGGTTAATTAATATAATTTTTTTTTAATGTTCTTGCCATTTCAAAATATTTTCTGGCTTTAAATAAATTGCAAATGGTTGGTAATCCATAGAAAACAAATAAATGATCCAACCAACGTTCATTATGTTTGAGTATTAGATTTTCCAAGCCTTCTTTCCTCGTTATATGCCTTATAAAGTTTAGTCTTTTTTTTTCTTTCTGATGTTAAGTATGTGTCCTTTTTTTCCCCATTTTCTCTAAAGCTTCGTCGTTGCTAATATGTTCGGATCAGTGTTTTCTCATCATCTGTCTGTAGAACCATGTTTCTGTTGCTTCAAGTTTCTCATTCATCTGTGCAGAGATTGTCGAGCATTCATTGCCACATATATGGACAGATATTACGTAAGAGTTCAATAGTATTTTTCTTGTTTCTAATGAAATATCCCTGTTTCTTAATACTTTCCTTATCCCACTGCACTTTCTTTTAAAACATTTCCCAGAAAATTAAATTGCTGCACGTATTTGAATCGATATTTCATATTATTATAAACTTGATTTTTTTTCATTTTGTGTAAATATATGAGTAGCCCGGTTTTTTATTTTATTTTCTTAAACAGTCCGGTTGTTATTAATTTCAATGTTAAAAGAAAACCCAGTTATATCGACTCAAATAGGTGCTCACACTAAAACAACCATCTATAGCAACCATAAATATGTACATAAGTGTGGGATTGAGTGCAAGTATCTGTATGTGTGTGTATATATCTATGTGTATGCGGGCGTATATTTAGGCTATGGCCCTTAATTTAAACAAGTTGTATTAAACAAGACGTACAGGAAGTGTCAGTAAAGCTGTTTGTTGACTTTCCCTTGGTGACGAATGAGCTGTTCAGTGTCAAGTGGTGACTTGTAAAGGAAGTTTTGAGAACATAATACATAAGTCCTTTCGCAAAATTCCACCTGACCTCAGACGTCATCAGGAAAAATTCACCAAATGTGTTAGCTGATATCCCCTGCCGGTTCTGTCTAACACACACACACACACACACACACACACACACACACACACACACACACACACACACACACACACACACACACATATCAAACATATATATATATGTATTTTTGAATTGGACATAGTCCAACAATTTATTTAAAGACATTTATAATATGTTTAACGTTCTTTTTATAGATACAAGTATTTAAGCAAATGCTCTGTTTTTTATAAAAAAAACAGAGCATTTCCTTAAATACTTGTATCTATAAAAAGAACGTTAAACATATTATAAATGTCTTTAAATATATATATATATATATATATATATATATGTATATATATATATATATGTATATATATATATGTAAATATATGTATATGTATATATATGTATATATATATATATACATATATATATACATATATATATATACATATATATATACACACACACACACACACACATATATATATATATATATTCGATAAGTTAAAGAACAAATAGGAAACTTATATCAACCTAACATGTTTCACTTTTATTAAAGCTTCGTCACAGATTGAGAGAAAACAGCCAAAAAGACAGAAACTCTGATATTTTCAATTTTGTTTGGGTCAGTACTCATTAGTCCGTCACGTGTCACGTGCATTAAAACCGTTAATAATACTTGTCTGTTTTATCTCAATCTCGGACGAAGCTTTAATAAAACTGAAACATTTTAGATCGATACACGTTTCCTATTTGTTCTTTATCTTATCATATATATATTTTGTATGAATAATTTTAATTTATTTATATCTAAGCGTAACATTTATTTATCTGTTGTTTTTACGAAAGTGGACGTAATTTTTGGAATTGATGGAAAGCATTATTTGTTGTTTTTTTTATGTTTATTTCGTTTATCTTTGACAAGTGGCTCATTATCGCCGATTCATTTTTCTATTATTATTAGTAGTAGTTATATTCAAAGTTTCTTTTTATAACATTTAGTATAAATTTTAATTCCTTACATTTTCTTATTTTTTTATTTGCAAAGTAAAGTAATTTCAATTTTATTGTAAATGCGTTCGCAGTTAAAACGTTATTTTGTATCGTTTTTACTGCCAGTCAATTTCACTATTTTTATCGTTTAATTTTTTTTAAAGCAACAGCGACAATAATAATAATAATTTTTTCTATTTGACATAATAATTTATATATATATATACACACACATACACATATATAACAACAACATTCATAACAATAAATATAAAATATTCTAATAATAATTTAATTTTTTAAAATTTTATTTTATTAATATTATTTAAAATGTATATATAGCATTATATCGACACATTTAATTTCGAACTGCTTACTCCGACATCCAACAAAAGGGCGGGGGGGAATTGGGTAGAAGTAGTACCTTTGTTGCTCATCTACTGTACCTTATTTTTAAGCACTGGTCTTAACCCATCCTCTAAATTTCTCACGTAATATCCTGGGTATGGCGTTAAACTACATCCGGCAGCAAGTCTTCTCATCGGGAGATTGGAGGATTTGAGGAGCGGGGAACCACATTTTAATTGTTGTTGTCCTCAGGTCCGCCCTGACCCGGGGTGGTAGCATCTGTTAGGGTCCCAGCTATGGGCAAATAGTGTCTACCACGGCTGAGAAAGCTCTTTAGAGTTATAGAAAACGATTGGAAGTAGATGGAAAACTCTTACACGAAAAGCCTGAGGTATATTGTCTGCTTCGTCTGTGGCATTTATTTGCACCAAGTGTATCAATAGTTCTGAGAAGTGTGGATGGTTCTGCACAAGCTTTCACTACTTTAATCAAATCACTTGTGTGGGTTTTCTGGCGGTTTACCTTGATTCGTTCTTATCCACACAGATTCACTTGCAAGGTCCACTGGCGAGAGAGTGAAGACGACGGAGTCAGGTAAAGGATATTACTGGAAGGCTCTAGCTGGAGCTCTACACAGTGGCAGACCGATGGGTGATGGGTGATGGCCGTTCTTTCACAAACCCATGAGCAACTGTGATGTCCGTGTCCTCCATTGGTGACAAAGCAGCCCTATTTAGGATTGCACTGCTTTCCCTATTATGGGGAGGTGGCGATAAAAGGAACCCTAAACATTGCTTGCTCACACAGTAACTTGGCAGCCCGCTGCAGCTGTCTAGTTATCCAATAAAGCAGTTGAAATAGCAAGGAATATCAGAATAAATATAAGAAGAATTTCCATTTTGGATCTTGGAATGTTCGCACTCTTCAGGACAATGATTCTGCACCAGAGCGTAAAACAGCTCTTGTTTCTATCGAGTTAAAGAAATATAACATCGACATAGCAGCCATTAGTGAAACACATCTGGCCGGTAATTCTCAGCTTAGAGAAGAAAAAGGCGGATACGCATTTTTATGCGCTGGCAAGACTTAGAAAGAGCCACGCCAGTCTGGTGTTGGCTTTGCCATCAAGTCAGACCTTGCTAGGTCACTCCCTTCCTTACCTAAAGGCGTATCTGATAGCATCATGGAATTAACCCTCA
>OZ038481.1:36453837-36458837 GCA_964036315.1 Acanthosepion esculentum | reverse complement strand
CAATTGCTACTTTGTGGAACAATTAGTGATGCCGATGCTTCTCTGAACACTACAATCCGAACCTCTTTAAATTAAAGGTAATATTTATTTATCCTCCTTATGTTCATAATCTTCCCTTTCTACCAGCCCCTCTTTTGTTATCCGAAAAGAAAACGTGCCTTCTCTTAGGTACCTAGCCATATCGACATCTTCGAAAAATGTAAAGTCGGCATGGTATCAAAGCAATCCTTAAAAATGACCATTTTAAATTTGAAAATGGTCTAACCAGATTTTGAAGCAACAATATACTCATACACTCTGAAGAAGTTATGGAATTATCACCCAACCAACAATTTTTACAAAATCAAACCTGTTCTAGGAGAATGGCATCTTGGTCTCAGACTTTCACGTAAGGAAGAAGTTGTCTTATCAAGAATCAAAATTGGACGTAGCTATATTACTGACTTATTTCTTCTAAAATCTTCTCATTCTCATCTACTTGAAAGAACAGTATGCCAAGAATGTTATACTGTAAAAATATTCTAACTGATAATAGTAATCTTAACCCTATACATCAATGATTTTGTGACATGACTATTTTAGAGGACCTATTAAAGAAATGAATAATGACTAGGAAATTTTAATATGACAGGAGAGTTCCACTTATATTTGGTTTCATGATAATCCCGTGTGCATATACCGTTGGGAAAACGTAAGAATTCACTACTACTCCTTCATCTATGGGTTAATTAGTAAAACTTTACATATTTAAAAATATCTTGCAATTTCAAAATATTTTCTGGATTTAAATATATCGCAAATGGTTGGTAAGGCATAGAAAACAAATAAATGATCCAACCAACCTTCAGTATATCTGAGTATTAAATTCTCTAAGCCTTCTTTCCTCGTTATATGCTTATAATGTTTAGTCTTTTTTCTTTCTGATTTTAAGTATGTGTCTTTTTTCCCATTTTCTCTAAAGCTTCGTCGTTGCTAATATGTTCGTTTTATGGTATTCTCAGCATCTTTCTGTAGAACCATGTTTCCGTTGCTTTAATTTTCTTATCCATCTGTGCGGAGATTGTCGAGCATTCACTGCCACATAAGAGGCCAGATATTACGTAAGACTTCAAGCCTCAAGTAGACGGCCCGATGCTTTTCCCTGTTTGTTTATGCATTCGAAATTCCCTTTGAATGTTAATTTCTCAAAGCTTTTTTTCCTCGTAAATGCGTACAAGTAATTTCACTTCTCTGTTTCCTATTCCAAATATAAAGGGAATCACAGAAAATTGAAATGATTGACAAGACCAGGACAAGAAAAAGACTGCTTTTATGAAGGTCAAACAATCCTTTCTCAAAACTTAAGTGTAACAGGCAAGAAAAAACGATTGACAAACAAGAAAATATACAGGGTGGCCCAAAAAACGGGACCTTTTTAACAATCCAATAAAAACAAGAGTGATGGAGGAAACATATTTAATTCATAGTAATTGAAACCTTAAAACATGCCATTTAAGGAACAATGATGGAATTTTCCTTTTTTTAAAATTACGTCCTCCTGTACGAATGCATTCTTGAAATCTGCTGTCGAGATTCCTCATTGACTGCTGCAACATCTCAGCTGGGATACTGTGAATTTCATTCTTGTTACTAAAATGGCGAAATGTTTACTTGCTCAAGGTAACTGTCTTGCAGTGTTGCCACTTGGTCATGTCTGGCAATACGCACTTCAAAAATTCCCGTTTTGGGGGGTCACCCTATATTTTTTGAAAATGGTGTTGCGAATCTAAAAAGATAAAGGGTTCAAAATATCAAGAACATTAGACAAATAAAACAGGTCATAAAAATGAAACTAGGGCTTTACGCCAGAAAAATTCAGTTACTTAAGGGAGGAGAACACACCAACTAATATATAAAATGAAACACGTGCATTGGAATATTTACTGAATACAAATTTACGCTTCGCTCGTCCTGGGTATGACGATAGACTACATCTAGCAGCAAGACTTCTGATCGGGAAGTTTTGAGGAACTTGAAATCATCTCGTTTTTGCCATTATCGCAGGTTCACCCTGATACTGGGTGGCAGCATCTGTTAGGGTCTCGTCTATGGGGACATTGTTAACCCCCACTATGAAAGTATAAAAATTATTATAGTAAAAATACATGCAATATATTTTCCTAGTACAATAATTACCAGCAATACATTTCAGTAAGAAAAAACACAGGCAATATATTTTTGTAACAAAAAAATTACAAGCAATAATTTCTAGTCAGGAAAAAAAATTGTCGAAGTAATTACTACTTCCCCCAAGAAAATTAAATGTCGGCATTAAATGACCCATAAGGAGACGATATGCTGCTAAACAAACAAACCTTTCCAAATTGAAGATTACTAATTGTTATGGTCCAAGGTTAGGACCAAGGAAGAACAACACGAACACAAGAGTAGAAATAACAAAGATATATTACACAGAATAATAATACAAGATATGACTGTCAGTCTGGTTTGGAGTGAACTACTATTGGCTCGACTCGATTCCGTCTCCTCCCTCTCTCTTGAGAGGTGCAGTATTAATAACCTGCGTCATGTTTCTTGCCGACAATACCTGTGTTTTTGTATTAAGCTTTGCACATCAACATCTGGACTGAAAATGCACAGTAGAGTTTTGAGGCATTCAGATCTGATAAAAAAAAAAAATGAAGAATACAGTGTTTTCTGTCATCTACACCTGATAGCTATGAAATCAAATGTTGATCTCAAGAGTCATTATAGAGACCTGTGAAATCTAAACGAGATGGAAGCCATCACAAATAATGCGAGGAATGATAAGGCAATTTTCATCGAAAATAAATTTATCGTAATATATTATATGTGCATGTGTTTGTGTGTGTATATATTCAATAAATTGCTTGTTATCTTTGATTATACATACATACATACATACATATATATATGTGTGTGTGTGTGTGTGATATTACATTTATATAATATACATATATATAAATATAAATGTCGCAATCACTATATATAAATATACATATAAAGTCAAAGCACAAAAGTCTTTGCTCTCTTTGATATGTATATATATATATATATATGTGTGTGTGTGTGTTAATGAATGTGTGTTTATGTGTATGTGTGTGAGAGAGCATATATATATATATATATATATATATATATATATATATATATATATATATATATATGCGTATATATATAGGGTGCCATATGTAAATTGTCGCCTTTTTTTAATTTCACGCATGCGCGTTGTTTATATTGATTTTGTAGACTGCACAATATATTAAGGTCAGTTGGGCACCATTTGTGAGAAGAAGAGCACAGTGACGCAATTCACTCCGCCAGAAATTTGGAAACAGCATTGCTGTACTGTTTGGCATTCGCGACGGATCTCCAATACAAACATTTCAGAGTCAATATGAGGAGAGTGCATAGGATTCCGAATGAGTTGGAAGAGTCTAATGGTGATTACGAAATTGTTTGGAGTGATCATTAGTGATGGCGTCGTTATACATCCATTCATTTTCTCGCAGTGCCACAGACTTAACATGAATCCCATCATCAAATGCTGCCCTGGGTCAAGAGGAATATGTTATGTCTGGCAACAGGATTCTGCACCATGCCACAGAAGCAGGAGAACCCAATCATGGCTGTCAGACAATTTCTGCGACCACTTCCCTCCTTACATCTAGCTAAATAACTCCCAGTACGGCAACAACCTTGATTATTATTTGTGGGGCACAGTTGAACTAGAGATCAATAAAACTCTTTTAACACCAAAGGTTGAGTGAAGGCAAGGATTATGGCAGCATTCCCTAACTTAAACAAGAAGACGGTTCAGAAGAGTTGCAGGCGATTCTGTAGTTGTCTGTAGGCCGAGGTTGAAGCCATTGGCGATTTTGTTAAATAAATTTACTCATAGTATCTCAAGATATTTATTTTTTATTTTGGTAAATATGTCTGTTAAAATGAGATGTCAGTGTTATTTTCATTTTTGAGTAATTTAGGTGACAATTTATCCATGGCACGATATATATATATATCAAATGAACTCTCTCTCTCACACACAGGTTGCCATAGATAAATGTACATATATATATATATATATAGTTGTCTGATATATATATATATCAGTCAGTTATGTGTCATGCGTGATACACGCTTAGGTGATCATGTATCTTTTCAATATATGACTGTAGTAGTTAGCCATTTCTTTCTGCGCTATGACAGTTGCCATCCAACCCGATCTGTCCAGCTATTTACCCATAATTGAGGGAAGAAGAAGAGGATGTAATAGATTCGACTAGAATCCGAGCCGCTACCTATTGATCCACCGTGCCTAGATAGATAGATAGATAGATAGATAGATAGATAGATAGATAGATAGATAGATAGATAGATAGATAGATAGATAGATAGATTTGTGGGGGTATAGATATATTCAATGCATAATGTTGTTTGTTCTCTTTGATTAGAATTTACTATTGAATTAAATATATTTCCAGTGATACAGATGTGAAATTTTATCAGTAAAGTCTTACGGGATTGTGTTTTCAGGTGTATTATTTTCGGTATATCTGAAATGCTGCAAAATTAATGCCATTCTTAACTCATATTTCCACACACTCACACACACCCATACACCTCCCCCCCACACACACACAAAGCTTTTTCGGCATACATTTAAAATGCAGCAAACTTCATATTTTTTTAAATACCGCATCCTCACATCCTAAATAAGTAAAAAGGCTTACGGCAGTAACATTCATATTTACACAGTATAATCTCCCCAGGCAAAATAAACAAATCTCCAGAAATATTCAACGAATCAAAGCCTACCATCCCGAAACATCCATTTGTATAAAGACAGAATTGTAGCGAGAATCACACATCAACATAAAATATGGCATGTCGCAAAATACGCGCATTTCGCCGTGTTTGTTGAACGAATAAACAAAACGTGTCATATATAGATAAATTGACAAGAGAAGATCATTATT
>OZ038481.1:36251337-36441337 GCA_964036315.1 Acanthosepion esculentum | reverse complement strand
AAACAATTAATAAATCCCTTCGATAAAAATCTGTAAGTCACTAATAATATTTTTGACTACACACCGTAGACTACTATTGTTAATTATCTCTCCCAGGCTGAATGAACTGTTCACGCTGCTAAATTACTCCCAATCCCTTCGTATTACTTTGGTAATGAAAAAAAAAACAGATTCCTTCTCGGAATTGGTGATTTTTGGAATGAACGCAATAATAACCTCATCCAGTCGAGAGTCAATCGATATCTATCGTACGTATAAGATGCAATACTTACTTCCTCTCTTATAGCTTACAACAATCTTACTCAGTAATCATCTACATTGTGTGGCTCTTTAGCCTAGTATTAGGGGAAGTAAATTAAAAATATTATATATAATTATATATTACTTTGGGGTCTGTAGTTGATGCCCTTACGTCGAGTAAAATAAAGGATGTTTAATGTTGAGTTTCTACGCAGGTAGGCAGGCGTACGCTATTTACTAATTAGAAGACAACGGTTGCTCTCTGGCCATGATGACTATTCAGTTAAGATTAGTAAAGAAAAACCAGTATGATTTAGTTTGTTTCTTAAAAATATAACTGTTGTCCTTAACTAAAAATTTTACAACTGTATCGCTCAGATTGATGGATTTTTAGACGAAACGATTCATTGAAATATATAGACCAAAAAACGAACCTCTCCTGATTTCTGAAGTCCTGGAACCTATTAACTTTTCGAAGATATTTAAATCTGCTGTATTTGAACAGACTCTTGCAAGAATAGTTACATATGTTTAAACTTGTGAGTAAGATAGTTCAGGTCGTTAGGCTTCTGCAGTGTCATTTAGGAGACATGGGTTCAGACATTCTCGTGGATGAAATGCGGTCTTTTTCGAGTGAGCAGTGTTGGACGTAATCTTTGCAATACTTGGCGCATTCTATCGATTTTCAGTAATAGTGAATGTTGTTTGGTGCAGCACCCGTTACAATAATATTTTCATAAAGTAGTAATATTCTAGAAATAAAAATCTAAGAGCTGTTATCATCTTTGCAATAACAAAATTCGTTAAGCCATGAGTTTTCAGCGTCACAAACCGATAACTGGAAGATTCATCAAATTTACAGCGGCTTTCTATAGCGATAATGACACAATGCCGCGGAAGAATAAGGCAGAATAGTTTATATTGGAATTTTGACCGATTACGTTGAGAAAGTTTGATTGTAAATGTCTCATGCCATACATGCCGCAGAGTATGTTTATGAAATCAAGTGTGTGGGTCATTTCCTGGCTAGATGAGGTTCAATTTAAATTCACGCATTTGGCTTCTACTCTGATCTTCTTTCACATCCATCCAACTCTTGTAAAGCCAAAATGGCGATAGGGAATGGATGGCGGAAGCATCTCTTCGTGGGATTGGAAGCTTCTAGTCCTGAACCCGCACGTTGGTGGCGAATTTAGTCAGCAATACCATCATTATAAGGAAGCGATCAGCAAAGAAGAAATTTAATTCTTGGATGCAAAATAAAGCGGACGACGATGAGAAACGCTACTTTAAAAAACAAATCAGCCATAATTATAAATGACAACGTTTCTTCTTTAATTTTAGACGCTACTTTGTTTTTTTTTTAATTACAAGCCACTTTTGTTTAATAACTTTCTTTATACTCGGTTCTACTTCATGCATAATATATTTTACGCCTTATACGAGAAATATACGGTAGTTGAGACACTTTCCTATTTCATGCAATACCCATATACGGTAGTCCAGTCTAGATAGGATCTACGATTTTTAAGGAGAGTATGCTCTTTCAAAGGCGCATAGAAATACGTCTTCCAGAAACTAAACAATATATTAATAAAGGAAAATGTATTTTTATACTAACACCCACACAATACAAGGCCAAGAGCCACTCATGTTAAAGATTTACTGTGTGAAGTTTCCTGAGTGTAAGAAAAAACAAGAAGGGACGTTCATGAGCTTATGTAGGAAATATAACGTGTCACATTTGTTCCAGTACTCCTGCTACTTATATAGAGATACTTGATAAACAATGGAAAATCAGTAATATTATTGGTCCTGGTCTGAGGTTTCAGCTTCACCAACTTTTCTATCAGCGTAAAGTTGCTTCCCTGTACCATTTCAATAAATAATTTCATGGAAAATGCTTCGGATGGGCTCTTCGCTATGGTATCTGGAATTTATGAATTTAAGCGAAGCAGTAGATAGGTGAAAAGTTCTCGCAAATTTACCGTTGAAGTGGCTAGATGTTACAGTAAATTCCATGATAAAAATTTCCTTTCTCGCACTTCTTGGTTGTGGCACTCTCCTTCATTTGCATCCAACTTTAATCTTCAAAAATTTAAATACGACGTAAATCGTTAATTATGTCTTCCTGATTGTGCTTCTGTTATTCACACACTTTCATAATGGTTTTTGCTTTCAACTGTTTTTACACCCAGTAACCACTTGCGTCTTAGTGGCTTTACTGTCTTGCATGGGGTGAATTTGATTAAAAAAACAAAGAGCTTTGCCTTGACATATGAGGATGTAATATGTTTAGGTCCATTTAAGATAGTTGGCACAGACACTTTAGCTAGACTGAGAATTGTATTCCTCATTTTCCAGAACTTACAATAAACAAAATTGTTTATATAGCAGTGAATGCTGGATAATCTCTTCATATTTGTCTGTACGTCTAAACTATAATTGTAAATTATAAATTAAAAGATTAGTTTCACTTTCGCAAAACCAAAAAAACTTCAGAAAAGAATGAATGAATCTCTTCTCTCCCCAGGCTAAGGATTAAATAACAAAATACACGAAATTATCTAGCATTAGGTGCCAACCAGTATAATAGATGGAAACCACTGAATGCCAAAAGTGGGAGAATGTAACGGAAAATCATACCTCTATTATTCCTAATAAAATGAGAAGTTCTCAGGTAATAAAGAAAAATATTTGAAGTGTCATAAACGCCTACATCCTGAAGAGACATGGGATGTAAAAAAGGAACAAACATGACGCAGGTGTTGATTTCTTTTTGTTTTAAACACGCAGAATTTTATAAAAGTATTTTTTAATTGATTCCAAACGATAAGAAATGAAGTATGAGAAAATCGCTGTTTAGATTTCGACAAAATTGCAAACATTTTCAGTTCAATTTCGCAATAAAAATCGCATTATATGTGCAATGATATTTCCGCATATAAAATAAATACCATTAGCATCCTGTGATTTATCAGTGAGACTTCGTGAATGTGTTTACATTAAAGAGCGCGTTTTAAAATTCAAGCTGTTGGAAGACATTTGAAATCTGTTGAAAAACATAAAATCTAGGCACTTCACTAATCGATATACTTAATATGATAAACTCAGTGGCCAATACCAGAGAATTAAATTTTAGTAATAAAAATGTTTTATTCTATAGAATGGTCATGGTAACTATGTCGTACAGATATATTTTTTTTAATTGGTCTGAGACTAAATCATCGAACAAAACAAGTTATTGTAAAAAAAGAAAACCCTGTAGTTTCCAAAATTACAAACATAATTTTAAATAACTATGCAACTTAACGAAAATATCATAATTGTTGAAACTTGACTAATGCATGGAATAATAATGCAACACAAAATGTACTTAGAACAAAATGTATTGAAACAAGAAAGTGTACACAATATTTACATATAGTCTTTTGTATATTCCTGGGAAGACCGTTCCTGGAGAATGTGTTGACTGAGTCGCAGTCAGGCAGAGTCTCTGGTTGAATCTCTTGATTCGATCTCCTCTCTTCCCGGTACCAACCATATTTATATGGTCGGTACTCCACTATGCAAATTAGGTGGATCCTACCACAACAATAATACATTGACGTACCAGTCGGTGGCAGATGATTTGGAGATCGCTTAAAAATCCCTACAGCTTCTGAAACTGCAAGTTACGGATACAGTAATATATGTATTAAATACACTATAGTATAGTGTATTGAATACATATATGTATTTAAATTTAATTTAAAATAAAATAAGAAAAATAATTAATTGAATAACCAGTACAATACTATAAATATTTATTAATAAAATTTATCGAGTTTATCTTAATATGCGATGAATATAGCTATAATTTAATCTGAAAATGCGTACAATATTTACTGAAAGTCGATAATGTAAAAAAGTCATGGGAAAACTGCTGTTCACGGGCCACATGCGGCTCAACTGGCTTTCTGAATAACCCGCCTGATTTCATGTTTCTTAAAATGTTTGTTTCTTTCTCTCACTTGTTCACTCACATACTCTCTCATGCATAACCATGTATATAAACAATGATTAAGTACAATGTTTCTTGAATTTTGTAACATTTGAAGGTAACGTTTCCAGCGTTTTAAGCCATTGGAGATTTTTACTAAATAAGATCCTACGTTTAAACATCTTTAACCTCAGAAACAGGACACGCCAATGATAGTTATTTTTCTTTTACAAATATTTTTGTCTCCTCGAATGAATAAATTAGAAAGAAATCACATGCAATGCGTGTTAATCAAGCTGTCATCAGTGAAAATATTATAATAATCTTCAATTAGTTTTAGAAATATTTTTTCCAAACAAAAAATAATCAACTTTTCGCCATTTCTAAGGGAGATGCCTGCGTCACCTTAAATTAAAAAAAACAAACTTAATTCCTCTACAAGTGTGGCCCTCCTTATAATCTACTGTACAGCATGTGGCCCACGAAAAAATGTTGACCATGTCTGATTTAAAATAATTAGATTAAATTAATTGAATCTATAAATAATTTGGAAAATAAACAAATAATTATCTCCTTTATCATAGCAACCGTAGTGTTGAATGAGCACGCTGGATGTATATACTGTAATATTACAAAAGGCAAACAATTTAACTGGTTCTATGTATAAATGTTATGTGTCTAAAACAGTTATAACGTGATAAGAATGTCAAATTTGTATGTTACTTTTAGCGTTTAGTTCTGAGGTGTATAACTATGAGATATGAAATAATTTCAGTAGGTTTATCGAACATATGGTACTGATGCACTTCTCAACGTGAAACTCTTGAATCGAATAATGAGTCCACTGAACTTATAATGATTTATTGAATATATATATATATATATATATAAGTATGTATATTTATATATATATATATAAGTATGTATATATATATATGCACATATATATATATGTATGTATATATATATATGCATATATATATATGTATGTATATATATGTATATATATGTATATATATATATGTATGTATGTATATACATATGTATATATATGTATATGTATATATATATGTATATATATATATGTATATATATATATATGTATATATATATATATGTATATATACATATATGTATGTATATATATATATATGTATATATACATATATATATATATACATATATATATACATATATATATATATACATATATATATATACATATATATACATACATATATATACATATATATATATATATATATATATATATATATATATATATATATATATATATATATGGGTGTGTGTGTGTGTGTGTGTGTGTCTGTGTGTGTGCGCCTGTGTGTGTTTGTGACACTTCAAACATTATTTGCGCTCTTGGGTAGGAATCGAAATTGTCCTTTAATAAGTTTTCTCAAACTTTCAGGCTGGTAGTTGAATGTAGATAAATATATTGTTTAATATATAAATGTAGCTTCTACTCAAATGCGAGCATTCCACAATAATGATGTCTAAAGTGATACAAACAAATCAGTTACATTTTAATATATATATATATATATATATATATATATATATTTATGTCATCCACAGACAGACTGTTTCGCTGTTTCACAGCTCATCAGTGTGGCTAGACGTCCGGTTGCCTCTAGCTAGGATCGAAACCCGACTGAATTTGCGTCAGTCCGGACTTCTCCAAGCCATCAGCTTACGGTACGGGATGAAGGTGAATTTTTAGATTCCGATAAACACACAGTGACTGGGAGTGACTCAATATATATATATATATATATTTATAAATAAATGACAATAGGAAAACTAATTGCTGACGCGTTTCGTCCAATGTGGACTTTTTCAAAGCAAGAAACGAAATGAATTTAATTAAACAAAGAAAATTAATAAAAACAAATAACAGTGTTCTTAGCAATATATATATATATATATATATATATATATATATATATATATATATATATATATATAATTTAAACATTCAAAACATCAGTTTAAAACAGGGCTCAATGCCAGAGTTGGACAATAAATATTTATTAGAATCTGTTACAATAGAACATGCAAGTTACATGAATTTTTAATCACTAAATTTCTCAAGGTGTCGTCTTATGACCGATCTATTTTGCAAGCCTACGTCATCACATATTTATCTATATATCTTCACCGCCGTTCTGCCCATCCTTATCACACGATAAAATCAAACCCACAGTGCCATTTTTTGTGCATAAGATGAATTTGCATGGAGATAAAGGATTATTGGAAGCATGCTAATGATTTCATTTCGCATTATGTTAAGCTCGACTGTCAAGAGTCGTGACTGAAACAAATTGCCAAATGAAATTGCTGAAAATGAAGATTACCATAATTTTAACCCAGATTAAATCGCCGAAAAAATTCTGACAGATTCCCATTAGTCATCAACTGGCTCCGAAATTCGCTGCCATTTTGGACGTAATAAACGACAGCTATAAACATATTTCGCAAAAATATTCTTGTTTTAAAAATATTTTCCCTGCACGCTAATCGTTTCTTTCAAACGAAATAAAAAGATCAAAATTTAACAACTAAAAGCGTTAATACTCAAAACTATTAGAATTACGGATCGTTGTACTTCAGAATGCACTCATAGAGGTGGGAAACCCTGTCATTTGGGCAACATGAGTCAATTCAATTCTAACACAAATTCAAAGAGAAACATCAGGTTTTCTTCAGAAGGTGGCAACTATATTGATTCCCATTTCATATACGCAGCCCAGTGTACCAAATATGACTTGTATTGTGTAGCTTTTACAACAGAACAATTAAATAAAAGATAATGGCCTCAGTTATGATGTCAGACACAACAATGTGATACCAACGGAGCTTTCGGAGCATGTTATTACAAATTACCATAGTTTCGACGAACATTTTAAGGTGCACATTTTGAAAAAACAACCCAGAATTAACCGGCCTTGCTACCGTATGAGGATAGTTATGTATATAAATAAATAACTTTCCGTCCCGGGGGAATGAACAGAATGACAGGAGAGTTTCATAAGATTTATACTAAGCTGTTGATTAATTCCTCTTAGTAACTAATCAACGAACGGAAAATTCCAAGATGAGCCCGATCACCATCATATTATATAACTTTTAGCTACATGCCATTCACGCTTGCTGCGTTTAATCCTTTGAGCCCAGCCTCTGGTCGAACAGTGGTAGAGAAAAATGACTTAATGCCCAGCCACGGGTTAAATAGTGAGTAAACATTTGTAACTATTTTTATATCTACCGTGAAACATTACATGCAAATTATTTGCAAATTTTGACTCAAGAGCTCAGGCAGAATGATTACTATTGTTCAAGAACGCAGGGCTCAAAGGGTTCATTTATTTTGACAGATTGATTACCAGTACAGCCGTGACTTTTGTACAAAAGCTTATAAAATTTGTAGATCTTTTTTTTTAAATATTTTTATACCTGTATATAATTTTTAACATAACTGAAGAAGACAGACATAGTGTCGAAACATTGTCAAACACTGAGCCTGTTCTTTTTTTTTAAATCGCACTCTTCTCTAAGGGTTGTATTCTTATCATTATTTTCGTGGACATATCAAATATTTTATGCACACTATAATATTTTTTTCAGTTTAAACATTTTTTTTAGTGGATACTCGTATATGTGTCTCGACTTTCACTTTGTTTATTAAATAGAATATTTATTTACTTTCTTCTATCGGCCTGAATACTCGAGAAATTATATTAAACATGCGCTCTCCAGCAGGACTTGAACGTCATCATTTCTTTCAAAGGAAATAAAAGCATCACAGGCAAAGGGAACCGTCGTCCAAGCTGACGTGTTCTACACCGATTACGCTACGAAGAACTTCACCGATCAGGCAAGGCTGAATCGTGGATTTAAACGAATTTCTTCGCGTTATAAACTCTCGGTATTTTCATATCCAAACGTAAACAAAGAAGTAACGATTTTTCTTCTTTTTTTTAACCCTAGAACACTAACCATCAATTAAAGTTACACTACTACTAACCAAGGTATATCATTACCTATTTTGAAATTTGAAAAAAAATATTAAATATAAATCTTTATTTGAAATATTTTACATGCAGGCACTTCAAATTTTGTACGTTGAGTTAACATCAATAGGAAGTGAAAAATTTATTATTTAGGTAAGAAAATCGGGTACTGAAAACTGTAATTAAAAATAGGAAAAATTTCGCTGGGTACTATATACCCATGGTTAGTGTTCTAGGGTTAATGTGACAGATGTAATCACTTTAAATGTTTTTTGTTTTTTTTCATGAATACCCGTATTTGAGCAGACTCTCTGTTTATTTGTTAAACAGTATATTTGAAATGATAAATAAAATAATAAATAAAAATCCATTACTTATTTATGAAATTACGTTATAGCTGTCGGTCTAGGGTACATCGGATCTAACGACGTTTCCATCTGTCCAGAAGGACTCAGGTTCGAATCCTACCCGAGAGCGCATAATATTCATTAATACATTTTAGCCGAATAATCAGGCCGGTACTCGAAAATAGATAAATATACTGTTTAATAGATAAACGGAGCATTTACTCAAATACACATATCGACTAAAAATAATACTTAAAGTATTATTTACCCACTGCCTCACGCAGCAAGATGTGGCACAAGGCCGAGTTTTAACGTGGGTATCCTAGCCTGTAGACTCGGGCAAAAATTCAATATAGACCTCGTAAAAACTGAGTCAGTTTCCCGAGATAAAACTCCGCCTTACGACATAGCCTCGTCTGGTGGATACCCTCTGACATATGCCAGGTAAATAATATTTAAAGTGATAAAATCTGTTGGGTTAACAGATAAAAATCCATTATAATTTTAGCAGAATAAACTACGATATCCCGTGTCCTGTCATAAAAGTTATTTTATATAATAGGTATTGTTTATTTTGTATAATCATAGATTTTTTGCGCGTGTATGTGCGTGCGTGAGTGTGGGTGGTGCACGCGCTGCTGTTTCTGCCGGTGTCAAATGTGATATCAAATTATATATTTGAATAATGTTGGGTAAATACAAATCGAAACAGAAAACGCCTTTGTTACGTATTGTGCTCCAAAAACAAGATATTCAGAGAAATATCATTAATTTCGTCCTACGTATGACGGTAAACTACATCCGGCAGCAACGCCTCTGATTGGGTGGTTTTGAGGAGCGTAAAACCATCTCTTATTTGCTGTTGATCCCAGGTCCACCTCTTTACAACTTCGTATATTTTGTAGCTGTTAGCAAATGTTCTTTTTTACTACCCTTTCCAGCCCCTTTTTGCCAATTTACACATATTTTTAATTGGTGTCCTTCTTTTCCCGTTT
Organism: Acanthosepion esculentum; assembly: GCA_964036315.1. Lineage (NCBI taxonomy): Eukaryota > Metazoa > Mollusca > Cephalopoda > Sepiida > Sepiidae > Acanthosepion > Acanthosepion esculentum. Next base: position 36,431,742 of record OZ038481.1, on the reverse strand, counting down.
CTCTCCGTCTCTCTTGCCTTCACAGCGATATATATTGACAGATTCCCCAAGCACTTTCCCTCCCTTCCTTGGGTTCTCTGTGTGTGACACAGTCGGCTATGTCGCTTTCCAATTCAGATTCTGGAAGAAGAATTCCCGCAATAAGCTGCATTTTCTTTCTTCGGTAGACTAGCTACCAACCAAGGCTCCATGCTATATTATTTCCAGATATTTAACTCTTCCCTTACTATATTCGTCAAAAATTTCAAATATCTCTTTTTTTCCCGTTGGAATGAGTAGGTAATTATAATATAAATCTTTTCTTGATTTTTTTTCTATAATTCTGTTTCCGTCAGTTTTATTTCTTTTTGAGCGCTCTCCTCTCCAATTAGCTATTCAAGTTTAAATGACGCGTGCTTACATCTTAAAACCAACTCTCTGTTTGCTTTTGCAGCCATATTGCTTTTTTAGTGAAGATATCTGGAATGGAAAACGCTAACATCAGAAATAAGATGTAAGAAAAAGCAATCAATTTTCCAAAAGAAGAAAAAAGTAATATTTTATTAATTATTATTTTCAAAGTAAAAAAAAAAAAGAACTGGCTTGCTTATCCCTGCTCAAGTCACACAAATTCGCCAGGTAGGTTTCTCCATGTTTCTATCTGCCTCTCCTGCTTTCCTGTGAGTACTAAATCCTCCAGGTCTACTTTTTAACGTGTCACAGAAATTTAAATTCTCTTTTTATCTGATTGTTCTTAGCGGTCTGATTGTACTTAAAACTTCTCGTTGTTCACATGTTGGTATTCTCAGAATCTATCTGTAGATCCACGCCAGCGCCGCTTCGAAACTCTACTTAACTGATCCAGTAAGTACCTGACTCCTCATGTTATACTCTACTGATACAAGAACAAGATATCAGGCCGAAAATGGAGTACTGTTGTCATATTTTGGCGGGAGCTGCCCAGACCTCACTTTCCAGTACTGATAGTGTTCAAAAGTGTCTCCGAGTCCTTGTGGGTGACCTATTATTTTCCACTCTCCAAACTCTCTCTGACAGGCGGGATGTAGCGAGTCCTTCGCTGCTCTAATTTAGACGCGAACAATCATCTGGCATTGTCCCCAATACATTCAGCTAAAGAAAACAATGGCACAGTTCATATCGAGGTTGAACTTGAAAGATATCTGAAATTATTTTAGGTCACTCTCAGTTAACGACATCAAGCAGTAAGTCAAATTTATACTAAACAGTTTCTATTTCATTCTCCGATCCCCGGTAACAATCACAGCATTTTGACTTGAAGTATAGGCCGGCGTTCATCTTTTTTACTTTATGTAGCAGCTTAATAGAAACTAGAAGAAAATAAGGATGGACAAAGCCGGTGTAGTTTTGATCATGACTTTTATGGAGCAATTAGAAGCGAACATTCAAGAAGTGTAATTCGCAAACGGGCTTCGTGAACTTGCGAAAGCGGTAGTGACCATCAATTAATCAGACCGAAATCCTTAAATTACACACAAACTGAAGAGCTCTTCACATGAACTACTCTACCTAAACCGCTTCCCGAAAATATCCGTTTCTTGACGAAGTGGCTGGAGAAGGCGCATTGACTCGATCAAAGCTTTACGTGTACACCAGCCTGAACAGAGAAAATCACTCGAAAGTAACTCATTTGAAAAGACACACACACATATACGCACCTAATATCCGTATCTTGAGAAGTTGAGAGAAATGTTTTATTGGTCATATCATTAATTTAGCATGGAAGCTAAAAGTTGTTTTTTTTTAGTTTTTTTTGTTTAGTTTTTTTTTTGTTAAACGTTGTACAATAAAATATATTCAAATACAAGCTCAAAAGGAACATTGTTGCAACATGTGCAAATTAATTATTTTTTGCTTTGGGGATACATAACGTTAAGGCGATGTTACTGCAGGTTGCAATCGACTATATTCTTGACACCAAAATGAAAGTTCATCCCAAACGTTTTCAAAATGTTTTGATAACTTTGCGATATATTGTAGTTGAAAAAATTTCTCACTGGTCAAATAATTGTCTTTTTAATTAATATGTATAGGTCTATGTTGTTTTTTTTAATTGAGAACCCCTAATTTAGATAATGCATATGTATTAAGATTTTCCTGGGCGATATTATTTATTTTCTTTGCATTGTACAGAGTCAACAAAAAAAAGTTTCTGCAACCTCTAGGTAACATTACAGGTACATTGAAGCAACTTTATTAATCTAGCGATGATTTACAGCCATATGGAAAATGAGGAAAAATCTTAAAATTAAAATTCTGTTTGTTAAAAGCGGAGGAATATACATAAAATTCTGTATTCATTAAAATACATCTTGGAGATTACATCTGCATATACAGGATGCGATGGATAAATTGTCGACTAAATTATGTAAAAATGAAAATAACACCGACAGATCATTTTAACAGATATATTTCCCATAAATACAAAAGAATATCTTGAAATACTAACGAATAAATGTATTCAATAAAACCGCAAATAGGCTTCAACCACGGGCTTCAGACGACTTCCGAATCTCCTGCAATTCTTCTGGACGTTCTCTAGTGAATGCTGCCATAATCCTTGCCTTCAGTTCATCTTTGGTGTGAAATAAGTTTTGTTGGTCTCTCGCTCAATTAAACAAGTAGTTGCAGTCTCTGGAGATAGGAGGTCATATGTAAGTAGTCATGGGGCCAGCCATGACTGTGTTCTCCTGCTTGTGTAGCATGGCGCAGTGTCTTGTTGCCAGATATAGTGTCTTCCAGCAGACACCCTCTTGATCCAGAGTAGCACTACCTTTTAAAGGCACGATGTAGGCCTCTGCGTTGAGTCTGAGACCCTGTGGGTAGATGAATGTAGGTATAACGTCGCCAGCACTAGTAATCACTCAAAAATACCTTCGTAATCGCTATTAGACTCATCCAACTCTTTCCGAATCCTCAGAACTGTACTCAGATTGACACCGGACACTCTGAAAACTTTGTATTGGAGCTTCCGGCGTGAAAGCCAAGCAGTACAGTGTGCCGTTTCTAAAAGTTTGGCGGAGTGAATTCCTTTAATAAAAATGAAACATATTAGATTGATAAATGTTTCCTATTTGTTCTTTATTCTATTCTCTCTATATCTATCTATCTATCTATCTATCTATCTATCTATCTATCTATCTCTCTCTCTCTCTCTATATATATATATATATATATATATATATATATATATATAAAGTAACTACACTCCTTTCGGAAAAACTTTGGTTTCTTGATTTGCAAATAATCAAATCAATGTCGAAGGAAAAAAAAGGTATAAAAAAAAGAAAGAGCCGAGAACATGAACGCCTGTCGAAAACAATCGTTCAGCATGCAGGTCCAAAGGCCAAAGAAAGAAACCTTATGATCCGCTCAGGTGAAACGTTGGTAGGTTTGTCAGGGTCACTATGTTTAACCATATATATATATATATATATATATATATATATATATATATATATATATGTGTGTGTGTGTGTGGGGGGGGTGTATTTCTTAGCCTTATAAAATTCACTTATATTGGAAACACGTTACACGTATTTGAATTGCTATCTTCTTTTTATTTTATTAAACATTGAAATAAATAACAACCAGCCTATAATAACGAAAGACTGTTTTATTCGTTACGACTTCTGCTAATTTATATCTGGTAGCTTCAATTTCGAACCCGAAAAATAAACTACAGTGTTCTTTTAAATAATTTATTATCCGCTATTATTTCTTATTACTTTAAATGTTATTTTTAATGTAAAAATGTGTTTGAATTTCTATCCTTGTTTTTCTTTTTATTATTAATTAATAAGTTTATTATGTAGACTTCAGGACTTCTCAATTTAAACAAGTTAGTATTAATATCACAGTCAAATATTAAAAAGGGGATAGGGATGCGGACAAGTGTACACATTATAAATAACATTTATAGTAATAATAGATACGTATGCGTGCGTGTGTGTTTGTGTGTATTTGTGTGTGTTTGTGTGTGTCTATGTCTCTGTGTGTTTCTCTGTGTGTGTGTTTGTGTGTGAGTTTGTTTCTCTGTGTGTTTTCATTTATGTGTGTGTGTGTGTGCCTGTGTGTGTGTGTGTGTGTGTGTGTGTGTGTGTGTGTGTGTGTGTGTGTGTGTGTGTGTGTGTGTGTGTGTGTGTGTGTGTGTGAGAAACAGCGTCCTTTATGAGTTCCCGTGCTCTTTAGTAGATTGCATCTAAAATATCAATAAACATAAAGAAAAAAAAAACAATATTGAATTCTTACTTTGGCCGCACATGTTCCAAAGTTCCAACGTTATCTTGTCACTTATCGAAATTTAGGGCATTTCGTGCAAATATCGATTATCATATCAACTCGTAAACAACTAAAATACAACTGCTAACGTGTGGATACTTGTAGATAATACCAAAATACTGTGCAACACTCAGTACAAAGAAAATGTCAAAATATTTTATATATTCTGTTTACTGATTATACCCGAAAAAATTACAAAAAAAATGTATTTACCTGCAGGAGACGTGGATTTAAAGTAAATATTATAAGTGTCTTTAATAAATTCATCTAATGTTCTTACAGTTTTTCTTGGAGGTGAATCACAGAGTGTAGAGAAAGTGTCCGTAATGATTATTTTCCCAAGCGCTTTTGGCCAATTCATTAAACATTTCCAACGATTTTGCTATTAATGGGTTTCTTATTTATGTTCTCAGATGAACTTTCTTAAGCTGTAGCAACTCTATGCTGTGCTAGAGACATGTGACTGTGTTTCCGCATATATATAAATATGCCGGGTGTAACAGCAAAATTGTCCAAATCGTGTAACAGCAAAATTGTCCAATTCTTACAGTAAGCTCTGAACCGTTGTATCCTAGAAATAATTAAAGATAAAATTAATGGAATTCTCCGAGGTTTTTGTAACCATTCTGGACTCTACTTTGAGCAATAAAAATGTATAATTACTCTCCAAGCTTAAAAGAAGAATCGTGATGAAATCTATCAAACGACAATGACATGTTCATCATTAATTAATCAAGGCTAAGGATCGGAAGCTCATGACGTATTGAAATGAAGTTCAAATATATATATATATATATATATATATATATATATATATATATATATATATATTTGAGTGTATGTGTGCTTTTCCAGGTTCATTTTCTAACTTATTCAATATGATCTTTGCCCTCTCTAACCTTCATACTGTCCTGGAGTAACAAGGGGCCTCAGACATTTCATGTACGGTTTCATTTTCAAGTCATTTTTCTACTATTCATTGGACTGCCATGAGCTGAATCACCTCTCACACGTGCCAAACGTGTTATGAATAGAGTTGGATCTTTTCTAAATGATCGCTTTAACACTAAGTTGAAATGATGATCCCTCTTCCTGTTGTGACCTCCTAATCCATTTTTCTCTCTGCTGTTCTCTCTTTTCTAAATTTATTAACCGTTCCGTTAATGGTTCTTGAATGGAATTTGACAATGCATGCTAGAGTATGAATGTTGGTACATCTACTGAAGGCCTGAATGATCTTTTTCTCTCAGGATTGTTCAGTTGGCAAGAGAGTGGGTCTTAGACAAAACCATTTTAATCTTCTCTATTTTTAGCTGAATATCTCAATGGATTTTTCAGGGATTCTTACGAAAAATGATGTTAAGATGGCTAAACGTCCTATGTGAAAAACTGGAAGTAAGAAACTTAATAAAACTAGTGTTTTGTTTTTAGATATTAAACATTTAGTGTGATGGATAATTATGCTGTTACACGATTTGGACAATTTTGCTGTCACACATTATACATATATATATATATATATATATATATATATATATATATATATATATATATATATATATATATATGTGTGTGTGTGTGTGTGTGTGTGTGTGTGTGGAAAACGTAAATGTATTAATTTTTGCATATGCCTGGATGTATGCGCATATATGTCTACATATTTACAAGTATATGCATAAAAATAATCTCTAGTCTCGGTGGATTAATTTAAAATCCAACTGGCAGCAAACAGTTCTAATATATATATATCTATATATATATATATATATATATATATATATATATATATATATATATATATATATATATATATATAGATATATATATATATATGAATTGAGACAAAGAGAGAGAGAGAGAGTGAGTGAGTGAATATGCAGACTACATATATATATTATAAACATAATGGAAGCATTATTAATAAAAAAGAAAAAGCCAACACTCAGTAATATCAACAATGAACAATGCCATAATGTCCTGAATGTCTTTGGAATATAAATCATTCGTATAACTCTACATACATACATGAAACTAGCAATACATTCAGTTAAATATAAAATGAAATGCATCCTTTATAATGGCTAAAAGTATAACCGAAAGCGCTTGGATATAGAAAACTTTCGGAAAATCTTTATTTAAATTTATATCCTGAAAAGAAAAGAAATTATCAGAACGCATGAAAAATTATATATAAAAAAAAAAACTTAACCACCGCATCTTGTCAGTCCTTTTTAATGTACATATATTATTCATTTCTTGGTAGCCTTAGAAAATTGATTAAGAAAATTTTGGAATTTTTCGTAATCCATTTTCTAAATTATTTAACCAAACCTGTTTGAATGAAAATATGCTGCCTAAGTATCTACAACATATATATATATATATATATATATATATATATATATATATATATATATATATATATATATATATATATAAGGGGCGTATAAAAACAATTATTAGATTGCAAGAAAAATTGTATAAAAAACTGAATCAAAGCACCTTGTCTGCCGTATTCAATGAAATGTCCGTGAAAGAATGATTGCTATATATATATATATATATATATATATATATATATATATATATATATGATTGTGTGTGCGCGTGGGTGCGTGCATGTCTATTTATCTACCTTCATACAAACACACACAAATATGTATGTGTGTGTAAGTCAGTAAGTAAATCATCAAAATTTTAGTACAGATTGGCCGGTTGAAAATGTGTTGGTAAGGAAGACGGTGGGCACCTAAAAAGAAAAGTACTCTCATCATGAGGATATATTCTGGAATCTTCATCATTTTGGTGGGTACGCAAGTATGCGTATCCAAAACTGACAGAAACGAATATGATGTCTTTAAGATTTGAAGTGGATATGTCGGAAATAGACGTTGACCTTTGTTGATTCTTTTTAACGGAAGCAGAAAAAACATAGAGAAATAATGTGGCGAGGTAGAGCAACCACTGCATGAATAATATTGAATTAATATTACTAATAATTAAAATGAAGAAGAAAAAGGAGGATCGTCTAACCTAAAAAAAGACTAAGAAAAAAAATGAACTACATATAAATAAACAAAAAGAAATAGAAAACCTACAATATAACAAAGAAAAAAGAACTTTAATAAAAATAATAATAATAATAATAATAATAATAATAATAATAATAATAATAACTGAAACAATGGCAAGATAAACCGCTTCATGGCCAATACTTTGCCCGCACCAAACAATCTGACGTAGTCAAAACCGTACCCATCAGTAGCTACGTAGTGCCGCGTTGAAAGGTGAAACTGAAGGTTTTATCCTTGCTGCACAAGACCAATGTTTGTTAACTAGGAATTATCAAGCACATATACTAAAATACTGTGTTAGCCCAAAATGCAAATTCTGTGATAAATATCCAGAAACCATTGATCATCTTGTATCAGGTTACACGATATTGGCACCCACTGAATATAAAACCCGGCATGACAGAGTGGGCCAATATCTGCACTGGAAAATTTGCAACTTCTACGGGAAGGAAACTGAAAGAGACTGGTACGAACACCACCCAGACCCGGTTACGGAGATAGGACCTGTTACAATTCTATGGGACTACACAATACACACTGACAGAACAATCAAAGCCAACCGCCCAGACATTGTTCTTAAAGACCACATACAAAAAAAGTGCCTCCTTATTGATATTGCAGTCCCTGCAGACTGCAATATATATTTGAAGATATTGGAAAAACTGTCAAAATACAAGGACCTTGAAATATAAATCTCAAAAATGTGGCACATGGGAACATTCACAATCCCTGTTGTAGTTGGAGCCCTAGGATTGGTTGGAAAAGATACCAGTAGACTAATCGAAGGGATCCCTGGAAGTCCATGCCTCAAAGAGATACAAAAAATTATTCTGACAAGTACAGCCCACACTTTACGAAGGGCTTTATCTGTGTAATTATTATTATTATTTTTTGCAGTAGAAATTGTCATGATACCATTTCTAACCTTAGGTCCCTGGGCGGGACCCGGAAAGAAATGTGTAAACGGCAGATATCAAAGAAAATAATAATAATCATAATAATAATCATAATAAGCAACTGATTTTATAAATAAACAATAATAGCAATAATAAGTAACTAACTTTATAAATAAACAGTAATAATAATTATTATTATTATTATTAGTAGTAGTAGTAATAGTCGTAGTCGTAGTAGTATTAGTAGTAGTAGTAGTAGTAGTAGTAGTAGTAGAATGTGACGGTGAAGACCAGAACGGAAGATGTAGGTAGCAAAATACTATAGAGAAAAATCAATGAACACAAAGAGATGAAATTTTTTTTAAAAAGCACCTAGAATAAAACGTAAAAAAATGAACAAACTAAAAGCAAGAGGAAAAAAGAAATCGAACAAGACACAGAAATAAATAAGAAATCATAGGGAAAAAAAACTGACAAACAAAAACTAAGAAGATAAAAAGGAGAGTAAGAATAAAAGGAGAAAAAGGAAACAAATCATGAATGAATGAATGAAAGAAAGAAAGAAAGAAAGAAAGAAAGAAAGAAAGAAAGAAAGAAAGAAAGAAAGAAATATGTTAAACATTCAAAGGAGTAAACGAAAAACAAGTAAGAACAAAAAAAGATACAAAGTTCAAACGCTGAACAGGAAATAATATTGCTATTACTACTAAAAGCATTACTGCAAATAGGATGATAAGAAAAAAAACATTTGAAACCAGGAGAAATGGTAGTAGTCTATTAATGTTAGATGTACATTTCAGTGATATCAGCAGTGGGGCACACGGAATCCTTTCTATTTTGCACTAAAGAGGAAATCAGTTCGATACATCGACGGCCAAGACATTAACTGACCATGAACAAGGTTTCATGCCGATAAACGATATAAAAAATATAAAAAGAAGTTGAAAGGAAACTCATCAAGATCGAGAACTCTATCCAAATGGCTAAATAATATTTGAAGAAAAAAAAAAAAGAGGCTTAAGTGTTCGGTGGAAATATGAAAACTGTTTGAAAATGAGCAAGAAGAAATACAAAGTTCTGAAAATGCGAGACTACTGAACAACCAAAGAAGTAAATAACAAATTGAAAACTCTACTCAGTTCATGTAAAAAAGTACGCAGAAACTATAACTTTTTTCTATGTTTACGTAGAAGACGCGTAAAAGGGGAAAAATCATTCTTTATTTTAATTTAAATAAAAAATTAAATGAACTGTCAGTCGTTATTAAGAGTTAAATGCAATGTCAATCGTTATATTCTGCTTTTTTATTGTTCTCTCTTCTTTATAATTTGTGTTTTCTCATATTCCTTCACACTAAACCCTTTCATTTTAGTGGCTTTATTACCTTGCTTGGCGTGTTATTATTGAACAAAAATCCAGAAAATTTCCATCACGTCCAAAATATATAAAATAAAATATAAAGTGTGTCAAGGAATTCAGTAAACTGACTAAAAAGAAATAAAAAGTATACCTAGCTGGGTAAGAGCAGTAATAAGCAGAAAGCTGTGCAAATGTGTTGGGTTCTAATGCCAGTAACAAAATATTGAATTAAAACCAGAGTCATTGACAGGAAGCTAAAATTTGGATAATATATTTAAGTGATTTTGACATCGCCACTAACGATTGTAGTCAAATAAGTGAGCACAATTTTTATAGTTATATCTAAGGAAGCTAATACCAAGCAGTTTGTAAAGGTAATCTGCTTGGATATATAATGAGAGGAGCTATAGAAGAAAGGTCTATTCTCCTAATTATTTTTCCCCCATTATGGGTATTATTATATCCATGATGTAATAACACCTTATTTCACGGACGGAACGGAATGGTTGAAAAGGAAAGAAAAGGAATGACGAACATGCTTTGTTCTCAGAGAGACTTTTATACCACTAAGATGCACACAAAACTATATATACATACACGTCTCCCACACAGAGAGGATTTAACGTGCATCTACACTGAATGCAGAGCAAGAGGAAAACAAAAATATGAGATCTTTCATATAATATGGAGATTCCCCTGTGTTTCTGGAGAAGCCATATTTAGGACTCAGAATTCAAGCGGGTAGGATTCAGCTAGCATGTCCCATGCGAGGACATCCTGCGAACAGGAAACGGCGAATCTTGGGTTTTCTCAAACTGAGGACTTCTAGCCGGAGGTAATTATTTCTCTATCTGGAGAAGATATATTCCTAAAGGGAAACGTCGTCATGGACCTGTAAACCGTTGCGGCGTGGGTGCAGGTTTATCCCCAGTCCAGTCCGAGAGGACCGAGCCAAAGCGACGACTGCTTTGTTTTACTACTGTAAACCGATTGAAATTCACTGTCACTACGCTGACGTCGCGTTGCCCACGTGACATATCCCGACCAAAGTGAGACAATCGCTTTCTGTATCCACACAGAAGTAAGAGAAGGGGGGAGATGGAAAAAGAGAAAAACGTGCAACATGCATGTTATCATGCCGCTCCTCATAATTGGAGCATTTTTTTTTCGTTGTTTAAAACACTAGACCCGGGAACAAGATAGATGTACTCTTTTGGCATTGACTGTCATAAAGACTTCAGTATTTGTAAGGAAGTCGCTAAATTATGCGTTGAAAAGACAGTACTGGCGGGTCACAATGGATCAATGAAGTAGCACAAAATTCAATGTTGATTTTTCTAGACAAAAACTGGCTGTCAGACGTTACAGGATATTAAACTGGAAATGTGTAGACAAATTGTTTGCATTACTGATATCTTTTCTCTGTTGAAATGTTCTTGATTTTATTATTGTTTTTTTACAAGTGAATGACGGTTTCTGATTAGGTTTCGTCCACCTGTCACTACTGTTGCGATTTCCTTCATCGCCAATCACTCTTCGAAACATATGCCAGCCTAAGATGAACTACACTATTTACATTATTCGGTCTACTATCCTGATCTTTGTCGCCATATTTATCACAGCGTTTCCACCGTTGTGCGCTCCGGACTTCTTCAGGTGGTTGCAATGTCGAACTGAACCCTTAATTTCGCTCACTGGGTTATACTGTTCTAGTTCCACGTGCCATGCTTAATGGATGTCAGTTATCAGTTATCTCCTGTTAATTCCCCTCTCCAAGTTCTCCATTTCCTTAGCCGGGTATTGAATTCACACTCTTTGGGTCCTGTCACTGGATCTAACCAACGCCTTTATCCACTGTGCAATGTAACCGTAACGTTGTAATAAATATGGCGACCAAGATTAGGGTAGACTGTTCTAGTTCCACGTGCCATGTCTAATGAATGTCAGTTATTAGTTATCGATTGTCATAAAGACTTCAGTATTTGTAATGAAGTCGTTAAATTGCACGCTGAAAAGACGTTAGGAGATAACGGATAACTGACGTCCATTAGACATGGCACGTAGATCTAGAACAGTCTACGCCAGTGTGCGAAATAAAGGGTTCAGTTCGACATTCCAACCACTTGAAGAAGGCTGGAGCGTACAACGGCCGAAACGTTGTGATAAATATGGCGCCAAAGATGAGGACAATGGTCCGAATAATGTAAATAGTGTACATAATAGTATCTCTCTATATTTCTGAGATAAGTTAAGTTGAACTAAGTAATCAGCTGAAAGCGTAGAACGATGTTTAGCTAGTTAGTCTCGCTTCTCAGTTTCTAATAAATTGTACATATATATTCTGTTTCGATGTCTGCTTCAGCTTCTTTAATAAATACTATTTTAATATCAGTCCAAACATTCGTATTACAGGTATCTATTCATCATCAGAGCTGTTTCAAATTGAATGCACACTCTTTGTAAATCAGTGTGATTTCTCCTTGTCATCCTGCCTACGTCTTTTCGGCCATGATCACCTGTTCAGGCCTTTTGTGTTGCCTCAATATCCACACAATCAACCTGTGGTTTAATTCTGCAATTAAGTTGAACTGACCTCAAGAAGCTACACCGCTAGGGGCACATACGTTTTTCGAATTCAGTATTATCGTTCTGCTAAACTGGCTAGAGACCCAGTCTGTCTTGATATTTAACGCGTAGCTTGTGGGTGGGAGAAAAGATGTCTTCTTATCCCCGCCCCGAATATAAAAGTGAATGTAACCATCTCGACCGGAATTCGAACTCGGCTTGACGATTTCTCGGTCCGTGTTGTCGTCACACAACATGCACATCTAATAATAATTTATCCTATTTTATTATCTCATTCTTGTCACTCTGGAAGGCAAAATAAAAACTGGACAACAGTACCCGGCTGTATCAACACACACACACACACACACACACACACACACACACACACACACACACACACACACAAAAGAAATTCATACATACACATAAACGTACGCATAAATACACACAACACAGATGAAAGAAACACACGCACTCACAGCATCGAATGAGGAAATGTAATGACGTTTAAAATTGTCAACTTGCGGCAGCGTTCATTTTAAGCGGGCTCATGGATAAAGGATTTCCCTTAAGCGTTTTTGTTCAAAGAACTGATGGATGTGAAAAGTCGGCCTGAGTGTAACAAGGCTTACTCGAAATGCGTGTTCTCTTTCATCAATATAGCTTCTGCTCTGCAGCGAGAGGGAGAATTTAAAGTGTCCTCCGAACTGGGCAGGCAAAGCAGATTATGTTCTGGGCAACATCTATAACTCTCTGGAAGTCACATCTATCCACTAACGAGCAGCTAGTATACCAAAAGGTGCTGATACCGTACGCCAGTATATGATGTGAGTACAACGTTAATTAGACCTACACGTCGTTTATTTGCTTTAACTGTACTTCATACTGGCACACCTGATTAAATGACAAAAGTGTTTTATATTTTAAAACAATCTGACTCGCACCAAACGGTTCTTATAGTTGAAGTCAATTTTAAGGAAACGCTTCCTAAACTGAAAACTGCTTGAACACATTGACAAGTTAGTAAAAGAAAGCGGATAAATTCACCATCAATTATAATGAGACAGAATACAGACTGCGATGGGTAAATTTATATTTTTAATTTTGCGCATGCGCGTAGTTTGTTTACGATTATTACGACTGCACAGTATAGTAGGGTTTGTTGAGCACCGTCTGTGACAAAAATAGTACCATGACGCAATTCACTCCGGCCCAAAATTTGAAAACGGCATTATCTACCGATTGGTATTCGCGAAGTAAAGTTCCAATATGAACCTTTCAGAGTGTTTGGATGTCAATCTATGGCGGTGCAGAGGATTCGGAAAGAGTTAGATGATACATCCAGTTAATATCATGGTCTTTGGAGTGATCAATAGTGATGGCGACGTTATGCCTAAATTCATGTTCGCACAGGGCCTCAAATTCCACAGGGAAGTCTACATCAATTGCAACTCTGGGTCAAGATGATGTCTGCTGGGAGCCCTTATGTCTGGCAAAAGGACTCTGCACTATGACATACAAGCAGTAGAACCCAGTCATGGTTGTTAGACAATTTCTGCGTTATGATCGGGTATGTTTTATTTCAGGATGGATGTGAAAAGCATAAATGGCTGAAAGGCAAAGCCATCAAGAGGATTACGTAATGATTATCGAGTCTCTTTCATTTAGTTATTTTCATTTTTTTTTTTTGTGGAACGGGTAGCTGATCTCGAAATAAAATGAAACATTATTTCTCTATCAAGTAAGATTTGTTTTGTTTTGGTTTGGTTTGTTTTACGGCATATCAACTTCAATGGGTTATTTAATGCCGACAAACTTTTCATTGTTGGTAAATTTTTTTTTTTTTCAAAAACCTATTTTTACTAAGAATTTTCCTTCGCTGGTAATATTTTTTTTTCAAAAAAATGTATTGGTAGTAATATTTGTTTTTCAAAAATGCTGATGATAATTTTTTTTACAAACTATTGCTTCATCCACCGCAAGAAAAGTTGGCTACTTGTGCCGGGCCAGGAAATTTTTCTCCCCGGAATCAATCCTCCAAATCTATAAATCAACCATTCACCCTTGTATGGAGTATTGCTGCCATATATGGTTTGGAGCCCCTGCTGTTTGCCTCAGGGTTCTTGATAAGATCCACAGACGGATATGCAACGTAATTGGCCCTGATCTTTCATCGCGTCTGCAGTCGTTCTCTCACAGACGCGCCGTTGTCTCGCTCTGTCTTTTTTACAGCTACTTTGACGGTAATTGCTCCGATGAGCTGCTTTCGCTGGTTCCCAGGTCTCATGAATTTAAGCGTCCTACGAGGCGGGCATCCCGTTCACACCCCTTCACCGTTGAAACTGTTAGATGTAGACGTCTTTTCTACTCCAATAGCTTCATGTCTCGCACATCTCGCCTGTGGAACTCCCTTCCTTATTCCTGTTTCCCTGACAAATACAATCTCCAACTATTTAAGTGTAACGTCAATCGACATCTCCAGTTGCCTTGATCTATCCACTTCCTTTCTCCACATCCTTTCCCCTTTCATTCCTATCTGCTCTCGCTCCAAATCGATCCACTATCTTTCTCCACATCCTTTCCTTTACCACTCCTATCTGCTCTTCCTCCAAACCTTCTGTAAACCCTTGCGTGCTCGTGGCTTCCAGCCTTACTTGGGGTAAAAAGCTTAAAAAAATATTTCTGGTATTAAATCCTATTTTTACACTTTCATAGTGTTTTGACTCAAACTTGGGGGTTAACTATTTGCCCATTGATGGGACCCTAACAGAGTGGACCTGGAACATCAGCAATTAAGAGTTGGTTCCACGTTCCTCAAAAACTCCTGATCAGAGGCCTTGCTGTTGAACGTAGTTTATCGTCTTAACCAGTACGCGGATGTAGTTTATCGTCATACCCAGGACAGAAGTTTTGTTTTCCATCACGCATAACATCGTAACATTTATGAGAAATGCGGGCTGAGACAAATGCAGATGCAAAGCTGATCTCTAACTCTTTGTCATTTGAGCTACTTATACTTGAAAGTGATTAATGAAAATCTAATGATGTTCAAAGTGTTTTATTTTTAATTCACCTTTGAAAAGATTGGATCTCGAATCGATTCGATCAATTTTCGTTCACGGAAATATTCGTTAAGGTTTCTCTTTTCGTAAGATTTCCAAGCTATTTAGCATTCCAGAAAGAAAACCAGATATTCAAACATTGAAAAACATTATTTTTAAATTTTACGTCCACTTGAATTTGATACAATAATATATCAAATATTTATAGGCTTCACTCATGGTTCTAAACCGATAGAGGTTTATGGCGCTACCACGCTGAAAAACCGCTTCTTGTCCGATCACTAAAATTAAGCAATGTCGTGCTTGGTCATTACCTTGATGAGTGACCGGTTGGGAATATTAGGTGCTGTTATCTTGCATGTACGGGTCGTGTAATGGAGAACGGCTCGGAATCAGTAACCATGGAGACGAGTTTCAAACCTAGACAGGTTTGTTATATGCATTTACATACAAATACCCTTGGGAATGTTATTAATTCACCACTTCTCTCTCCAACTATGAGTTTTAATGTTATGATTTATCAGAAGAAAAAAAAACTTATTATCTCCAAAGTATTGTTTACAGTCTAAAAAATAATTTTCTTGGTTTAAATAACCGGTAAAAGGTTGATAAGCCGTAAGATAAGAATAAATCAATAGAATCTAGACCACTAAAAATTGAGATAATATTTTGTTTGTTATGATTAAAATCCCTGTTCCACATATTTAAACATTACTATTTGTGACATTGACATCGAAAGCAAGAGGGACAAAGCGAAACGTAGGGTAATCTGTATAAACAGACTTATCTAAATGGATGTCTGAACAAAGACTGGGAATGATAAAAGCAAAAATTGCAAACAACTACAAAAGGGAGGGAGCTGTGGAGAGCCGTAATAGCCCAGGTCTTTGAGGGATATCTTAGCTTCGATATATCCTGTGAGTAACAAAGAAAGACTTTTTTTACCTCATTACCCGTCCCATGAATTTTAACTATCTTTTTTTCTTTCTTTTTTTATGTTCCATTTTACTTCCGGATGTATGCCCTAATCGATTTCCACCGCTTCCTGTCTGTTTCTTCTCTAAGTTTACATTAGATCCCCTTACCATTCTTTTGTGACTAACGAAATAATTAAGAAACAATTATTATACCTGCAATCAAAAAATCATAGTTAGCATAAATAATACTTTTTTATCCAGTTCTATCATATATTTTTTTCCATTAAGCATACATGTGTAAGCTTGCATTTAATATTGGCATTTTGAAGGTTTCGGAAAACAATTCCTATCGACAGAAATCAAGGGCGAGAAAACTTAGCAGATTTGACAGTTACTTGACGATTTGCATTCTAAAGCATTTATTCTGAAGACTCTTTGCATATTTACTTCAAACAAATCGAATCATTTCACTCGACAATATTTATGACCTACGGAAATATGGAAGCCGTTAACCGAAATATTTATCATTCAGTACCGAATATTTTTATTTGTATTCACGGAGTTAAAACAAAATTTTAGTAGGTTTGTCAAAACAGTTTAGGTAGGATAGTTTGTCGCTGCTTAAACATATATTTATTACCTTCAGTATATCCTGCGCGTGTTAAATTCACTAGGCCTTTTTCTTCTTTGTCTATTTCAGAAATTACATCAGTTTCTTTCCGAATGTAAATAGCAGTTTCCATGTAGTTCCTGTTCTTTTTAAAACTTGGTCGCTGTTGACATGTACAGCGTTGCTATGGGTAAATTGTCGCCATTTTCTATTTTTAATTTCGCGCATGCGCTTTGTCTTAGATTTTAGACACTACTTGTGAGAAAAAGAGAACTATCACGCAATTCACTCCGCCAAAAATCTGGAAATGGCATGCTGTACTGCTTGGAAGTCCCAATACAAACATTTCAGATTGTTTAGGTGTCAATCTGAGGGAAGTGCTGAGGATTTGGAAAGAGTTGGATGAGTCTAATAGTGATTACGAAAGTAAGGCAGCTCGGAAAACCCCCTGTGATTGTTCTGATGAAAAAAGTACTCATAAATCTGTTGTTTAGGGCCTCAGACTCAACACGAAGTCATACATCAAGTAGCTTGAGGTGGTTGTGATGCTCTGTGTCAACAGAGTGACTGCTGGAAGAACCCATGTTTGACAACAGGACTCTGCACCATGCCACAGAAGCAGGAGAACACAGTCAAGGCTGTCAGACAATTGCTGCGACTACATCACCCCTTACATCTGACCACCTAACCAGACTCCAAAACCTTTATTATTATGTGTGGAGCGCAGTTGAGCGAGAGACCAACAACATTCCTTTTAAAAGCAATTATGAACTGAAGGCAAGGATTATGGAAGTATTCGCCAACTTAAACAAGGAAATCGTCCAGAATAATTGAAAGAAAATTCCGAAGTCTTCTCGAGGTCATGCTTGAAGCCAATGGCGATTTTATTGAATAAATTTACTCTTTATTATTTATGATTTTTTTCAAGATATTTTTGTATAATTTTGGTAAATATATCCGTTAAAATGAGATGTCAGTGTTATTTTCATTTTTGCGTAATATAGACGACAATTCATCCATCGTATCCTGTACAGTACATGGTATTCTTAGGATTCATCAGTAGAACCACATCTGTGTCGCTTCAAACTCTTTTATGCAACATTGCCTGCAAAATAGGAGATTTAGATATTCCATAGCAATCCAGTTCTCTTGTCTTCGTTCCTGGCAACATTTGCCGATGTCTGAATACGTTCGCTATTTGTCCGACCATTCGGTTTTCTACATCACCTATTTGCCCGTATGTTATTACACTACCGAAATAGTTAAATTTCGATTCCTCCTCCATTTTTATTTGATCCAGTCACTATTTATCTGTCAGTCATAACAGTTTTATATGAGCAAGCTGCCGTGTTGAGCAAACTTGGTAAAGACTGAATTAACTACTGACTTAATAACCTTAGAGTTTAGTTAAACAATAATTTAAGGCGAGTTGCTTAAAAAGTAACTTAATTTATGATCTCCATATACCGAGGAACTAACATGACTTCGCCATAAAAATCAATATTCACCTGGAACACGTATTTCATTAACAGTTGCATTCATAAGCTTGTAAAATTATTAGATTAGTTTTTTTTTTTCAAATCATGCCTTTGTAAGAAATATTTTATGAAAGTATTTCTCTTCCGAGAAGCAAATCCATCAATTTAATTTTGGGATTAATAAAATTAAAAAAACGTCTTTGATTTGGAACTCTGAATTTTGTAGAAATGTGTCGTTTTGCAACTATATATCTTTTTTAAAAGAATTAAAGCATTTCGATTAAACGTCAGATTTATACGAATTAATTTTGGAAAAGTATTTCAAAAATAGGCCAATGTCATTAGAGATTGTCGATACTTCATCGCAATTGGTTTTTCACCTGGATACAGAGTATTTAAATTTAAACTGTTGCATCATTCGATTAAAGCCGTCATGATAGTAATCGAAAATGTCTCTCACTCTCCATATCTCCCCACTCTCTCTCTCATTCACACACACACACACACACACACACACACACACACACACACACACACACACACACACACACACACACACGCGCGCGCGCGCGCACGTGCGTACGCGCCAAAAAACATATCCTACAAAGTAAAACAATCGAAAAAATCAAACTCCGTTGCTAAGCATCATCCATCAACCCAACACATATAAAAATTCTGGTCACTTAATCCAAAAAATAACATAAACATGGAAAACGATGTTATGGCTCGCGTATTTAGACACAAGGTTTTCGGCTGTATCCTGTTACAGCAACGGTTTCCGTACACTCACCGAATTTAAGCAACATCGAACCCGGTTAGCACCTAGATGGGTAATCGCTTGAGAATATCAGGTACCGTAAGTTTGGATGTGCGGGTGATGTAATGAATCATGGCTCGGAACTTTAATTGGAGATACAAGTTCGAATTTCAGTTGGGTTCCTTTATATTAAACTTACGCGCAAATATCCTTGGGAAAGGTATGAATCCCCTAATCTCCCCAGTTATGGTTTAATTAATAAAACTTGCTCACATTATTTACATTATTCGGAGTGTTATCCTGATCTTTATTGTCATATTTATACCGTTTCGGCCGTTGTATGCTCCAACCTTCATCAGGCGATTGGAATTTCGAACCAAAACCTTTATTTCGTCTACCGGGGTAGATTGTTGTAGCTTCATGTGTCATGCCTCTTCCGGGTGTCACAGTTATTTCCCTTTAACTCCACTATTCAAGTTTTTAGTTCTGTAGTCTGGCAGTAGTCTGTATTCTTTGGGTTTACTCACTGGATCTAACCAACGAATTATCCACCGGACCAAACGTCGTAAATATAGCATATGTCATTCAAATATATTTTACAAGCTGATCGCAAAAAAAAAAACGTTTTCAAATCCATTCGTACCCATAACTTAGACATCAATTGCATCGCCTTTGTTATCTATATCAGCCTAAAATAATTTCTGACATTTCATTTTTTTATCTTAGTATTGCCTCCCTTCAGGACATGTGATCTTGGCTCTCCAAACTCTCCTATCTCTTCATGCCACTTACCAGATTTCTCCCATTACTAAGTCCGTTCCGACATCCATTTACACACAGGATCGTTGCTTTCCCATATTTCTCTTGTCCTCGATATGCGCAGTTTGTGTTATGTCTTCCAAGCCGTCCAATAAATTTCAGCTGTCTTTGCCTGATTTTGCTCAAAAGCGTTCTTTTTGTTGCTATGTTTTCTAAGACTTCCACGTTGGTTATAGTTCCCTCCAGTTTTCCCTTCATCCGCGGGAGAGAATGTCCAGCATTCACTGCCACACAAGATAAAGGATATCACATCGCAATCCAGAACTCTTTTCTTTGTTTCTAACGACATTTGGTTCTGTTTCTTAGCACTTTGCTTCGCGTCTGGAATGTTTCTGTCGCTAGTCAAGTTTTTGTTCGGATCTCAGTGCCGCATTTTCAATCCCTTGTTAAAACATCCCAGTTATATAAACTTGCTTCATGTCGACATCTCAAATATGTAATTCATATTTTTTTTTGCTTTATCTCTCGCTGATGATCATATTTTCTATCTTATTGCAGTTGATTTAGTTCTTTATTTCTCGCGTTCTTCAACTACCCCGTCTAGGAGGTTTCTACTCGTCTTTCTGTGTCTGTCATCAACACAGTGTCATTTGTGTATCATATATTGTTATGACTACGCCAATCAATCCTCACATCTCGCTTGATTCAAATTAGACCCACTAGGTCACTCGTATTTTACTGATGTTTCCACATCCTTAAGGGCGGATGACCAATACTCTGTCATATATTTTAGACTTTAGATTAGCCATTCTAGTATAATGCCATCGTTATCCCTGAGTATCTACTTAGTCAATTTTGAAACACGTTTTAATTCACTCTTTTGTTAGAGGGTCCACTTATATTCCCGCCTAATCATTTTGGCTAACTGATATTTTCGTTCAGAACTTGAATATAATCTTAATTCTTCATGATATCATCCACTTTAAAAAGTCTACCAGTCCCACTAGTTGAAAAAAATCTATATTGCCTAATACTAGCACTAATCATTCTTAAATGATGGGACAATGATCTTTGAGCTTGAAAGCTTCAACCCTTTTTATTGTTAAACAAAAGCATCATCCCTGTGCTACAGTTGCTCAAATGTAGATTTATCTAGCTAAATGATTGCATAGATTACGTTTAATAAGAGTTAGACGAATAGGTGAGTGTCAGTGTTGGCAGATTATGATCGTACACGACATTCTTCAACAGAAGTCTGGCTGATGATATTTCGATGGTATGCCTTACAATATATTTGTTTTTTTTTAATCATTTCACCCCAATTTCACTGCCACTAGTACGCAGACGATTAGAGAAAGTGACGGTGAGAGAAAAAACTGGGTATAAAGGTTCTATTGTCCAGGTATAGGTCCAAGGAAGAACAACACGAACACAAGAGTAGAAATAACGAAGATATATTACATGGAATAATAATACAAGATGTGGAAGGTGTTAGTATGACTGTCAGTCTGGTTTGGAGTGAACTACTATCGGCTCGACTAGATTCGTCTCTCTCTCTCTTGAGAGGCGTAGTATACATAGTTTTAGGAAGAGTTCATTCTGCAGTTATAGGTAAGGACCCATAACAAGAGGGATTGAAGAAAGGACAACAGATGAACGTGGTTCAAGACAATAAAATATGACGATTGATATTGCATTTAAATTTTTGAAGATTGTAGTTTTCAGGGAAGCAAGTAAAGGAAGGGAGTTCCATTATCGGGAGGCGGGTTTACATTTAACTATTTCAACAGTAAAAGGGTGGGATCCTAAATGCTAATCTAACAGTATGCCTAAATTCATGTAGTCGGGTCAACGGGGAAAAATGCTTGTCAGAGCAGTTGCCATGAAAGTATTTGTAGAAAAAACAGAGGGAAAACACATCACGCCTGAGAGAAAGTGAATGAAGTCGAGATACTGAGTCAGATTTGATTACACTGAAGATCCTTCTTTAGATTTTGTCAAGAAGTTCGAGATGAGTAGCAGGGGCACCAAACCAGATATAGCAACAGTATTCATTGCACGGAAGTATGGTAGATTTATAAATGTGTAAGATGGACTCTGACAAGAAAAACTTCTGGCACGACATAGCGAATCAACTTTTCTTGTAGTAGATGCAGCTATTGATTCAATGTAGTTGTTCCACTTCATGTCATTTGAAAACGTGAGGCCAAGGCGGCGCAGTGTTTCTCACTCTTGGAGTCGAGAATCAGCCACGTTGATGGCGAGCAGGGAAGTTTCTTTGTGGTGGTTAAATGAGAGCAGTTGAGTTTTAGAGTCATTCAGATTTACACGCCATTTCCTGACACTGTCAACCACTGTTTGAAATTCCTTTACATGAAACCTAACCGGGCTAACTTTGTCACTGTCTGACGGATTTGCTATAGAGACAGGAGTAAAAGTAGTGTAGTCTGCATAAATTCAATGTATAGCTGAATGGGTGATTTGTAAATAAAGGAATCATTAACAACCAGTAAAACTAACTTCGGAAGCAATCCTCGCATTCTTCTTGATTTTCTCTCCTGATATTTCCATCCCCAAGAGGTGACGCTCTGATGTTTCCCACGGCGTCTACATTCTAGAATTCGTTTGTAATTATTTCAACTGTTGAATGAATGTAGCACAGGCAATTATTTGGATTGGACTTTGTCGCCTTCCTCATCATTTGGGGTAGTCACAGAATTAAACCTAAGGTCCTCATTAATTACTCATTTCAAATTACTTCTTTAATCTTAGCCATATTGACTGAGAACTGGCGAAGATTATAAATCTTTCTACTTAACACCAGATCAGAAGCATAAGATATTCATTATCCTAATAACTAAGATTACACGCATTTAAAAGGAAACTGGGAACTCTCTAATATAATCCTATTTTCCTGCATCGTTCATTTCCGTTTTGTTAGATTTACTTACAAACTTGTTTAATAGCATTTTCGCGAGGATTTTGAATACGAGCTCAAGGAGTTCGGTGGCCCGTTAAACTGAACAGCTGGACAAGCCTTTGTTTAAACTCTTATGCTGAATGCGTCCTTGCCGTTCCGAGAAAGTCTGATAAGAGTTTAAGTAAAAGAAGAGAGGCCATGTTTCCAGCTTTATGGGCTACTCTGTTAGGCACCTCAACGTGGTGTAATGGTTAGAAAGCTTGTCTTGCTATATTAATTACGACTGAGTAGTGAGTTCGATCCTCACTGGGTGCCCCATACTTTCGGCCTTGTGCCACATCTAAGACGGGCTTAGAAAATCACTATGGGCTATACTGCCTGATTGATGTACTATTTCTTGTCGTTTTGGTAATTAATGTTGATCCACTTAGAATGTTTGTCGTTAGACGCAGTTAATTCCTGTGTTAGGCGCTTCATGCTGAATAGTGTATGCGTTCTCGTACCAAAGATTTAGTATTGAGCATTTAGTATCGAGCATTTCTTAGTGTAAAGCAGCAAGTCATACGCATTGCATATTGCGGTTTGTGTTCTGGTAGTGACGGCCAAAATAGGAGCTGAGGCATCATCCTCTCACATAGTGTACGGTTTTAAAAATGATTAAATCAGTGTTTCCCAAAGTGGGCAATAGTGCCACCTTGTGGGTTCTGTTATGTTGAAAGGGGGCACTGGGAGAAATGTTTCTTAATTTCATTTGGTGGGTAGTGAACATACTCAGGTAGCAGTGGGCATGTATCCAATTTCAGATTTACAAAAGTTATTCAAACAAAAGGAAATTTCTGAAAGTGCTGTGCAAAGCTATCAAACTTTTCATCATTGTTTTTACAACTTCCTATATGGCTGAATGTGGCTTCAACACAGTTATAAAGCTTCTTACTAAACAAAGAAACCACCAGCAAATAACAAAACAAAGTGATTTACGATTACTTACAAGAAGCAGGGAACCTATAATAACAGCCTTAGCCAGTAATCACCGAAGTTAACCATCGCATTGAAAACATTGAGATAAGCTTTCAAATGAACCTAGAGTAAGAGCCTTAGCCTAGTAAGCACCGAAGTCAAACATCGCATTGGAAACATTGAGATAAGCTATCAAATGAACCTAGAGTAAGAGCCTTAGCCTAGTAAGCACCGAAGTCAAACATCGCCTTGGAAACATCGAGATCAGCTATCAAATGAACCTAGAGTAAGAGCCTTAGCCTAGTAAGCACCGAAGTCAAACATCGCCTTGGAAACATCGAGATCAGCTATCAAATGAACCTAGAGTAAGAGCCTTAGCCTAGTAAGCACCAAAGTCAAACATCGCATTGAAAACATTGAGATAAGCTTTCAAATGAACCTAGAGTCTTAGCCTAGTAAGCACCGAAGTCAAACATCGCATTGAAAACATTGAGATAAGCTATCAAATGAACCTAGAGTAAGAGCCTTAGCTTAGTAAGCACCGAAGTCAAACATCGCATTGAAAACATTGAGATAAGCTATCAAATGAACCTAGAGTAAGAGCCTTAGCCTAGTAAGCACCGAAGTCAAACATCGCATTGAAAACATTGAGATAAGCTATCAAATGAACCTAGAGTAAGAGCCTTAGCCTAGTAAGCACCGAAGTCAAACATCGCATTGAAAACATTGAGATAACCTGTCAAATAAATGTTTGTTTTTTTTTAGGATTTTAATCATTGACATTTCTAATAGAAATGAAAAAATATTGACATTATTTTTGCACTAATACCTAAATGTTATCTTGCTATGAAAGATCAATTCAGTATAATATTCGAAATTTAATTTGACAGTCGGTTTTTAACAAAAAGTTTGTGACCAAACGGGGCTATGTTTGAGAAAAAGTTGGGAAACGCTGGACTAAATGAATATTTCAAAGCTCAGCGTCATTAATGTAGGCTGAAAAAGTGGAGAGCTTTTGAAAATATATGGTGAAAAGAACAATTACATTGTACCCCCTCCCCGTAGCGTCCACGTTTCGGCCAAATTTCATTAAAGCAAATTATTGATGTTTAACATATTATTATGTTTATTTTTTAAGAAAAACAATGTTTGACCTATCAATACTGCTGAGAATTGATCGCAAAGTAACCGTTTTCAATGAATTATGCTCTTTCATTCGACGGATAATTTCCAGGTTACCCCAACTTACTGTTTATATGACGGTTCTGCGCCTTTAAAAAATCTGCAGCGTTACTGTACAGATAATGAAAACCATAGAACGCGTCGAATCAAAGGATAAATTCCAAAAAGTATTTCAGAATTGAAGACTTAAGGATTCCTGAAATAGAGAGAGAGTGCATTTCAGAGTTTCATAGAATAGACAAAATGACGACAGTTGAATTAATGAAAATCAATGAATGATATGCGTTTTATGAATTGATCCATATCATAGATTGTTATAACTCAATGATTCTCAAAGTGGGGCGCATGACCCACCGGTGGGGCATGATTATATTTTGGTGGGGTATACGTAGGATGTGCACTCTTCGAATTACTATATCAACAGAATAAGGGAGAAATTCGAGAATGAGTTATTGACAGTGATTTTTTCTAGTAAGCTCAAATTTCATTTTGCATTCTTATTTCATAATATAAAAGGATGAAAGTTCATTACAGAATAAGCTTTCATTCAAATATTTTATATTTCTGACTTTCAGTTCTCTATTATAGGTTTTGATTATTATATTTGATATTAAAATCATGAACATGCCGGATTATAAATGAATCCTTTAATATATATATATATATATATATATATATATATATATATATATATATATAGATAGATAGATAGATAGATAGATAGAGAGGGAGAGAGAAAGAGACAGACAGATAAACAGACAGATATATATATATATATATATATATATATATATATATATATATATATATATATATATATCTGTCTGTTTATCATACTCATCCCCGAATTTTTTTACCCATATATATATATATATATATATATATATATATATATATGGGTAAAAAATTTTTTTTACCCATATATATATATATATATATATATATATATATGGGTAAAAAAATTCGGGGATGAGTATGCCAAGACGATCCTATTAATATAAAATATTGAAAGAGATCGAGAAATGTGAGCCCAGTATAAATATAGACCATATAAATGAATTACAATTAATGAGATCCAAACAATTTACCTCATAAACGATCGAAATGATCATCTGTACGAGATAAACCGTTTGGATCTCATTAGTTGCAATTCTCACACACAAAGTGAGAAAGAGACCGATACAAAATGCCCAAATGTAATGAGAACGAATAAAATATAATTTCAAACGCTCATAGCATTAATTTAAATGAGAGCTCAATACCTGTCGAGTTGAGTTCGCATCCTTGTCTTGAGTACTTGTTTGTGCGTATATAACATCTTTATTATATATATATATATATTATATATATATATTAATATAAAAGGGATCATAGAAGTCAACACTTAGACTTAGTCAACACTGTTTCATGCTAGATGCAATCGTCAGGCCTGACGATTGCATCTAGCATGAAACAGACTGTTGCCTCTAAGTGTTGACTTCTATGTTCACTTTTATATTTACACACACTATCTCTGATATTGAGCACTTTATCCCATAAATGTAGCACACTTTAAGGCTATATTTCTTTATAAATATATATATAAATATATATATATATATATATATATATATATATATATATATAAAGATATATATATATAAATATATATATAAATAAATATATATGTAGATATATATAAATATATATATATAAATATATATATAGATATAGATATATATAAATATATATATATAAATATATATATATATAAATATAAATATAAATATATATAAATAAATAAATATATATATATAAATAAATATACATATATATATATATATAAATAAATACATATATATATATATATAAATAAATACATATATATATATATAAATAAATACATATATATATATATAAATAAATACATATATATATATATATATATATATATAGAGAGAGAGAGAGAGAGAGAAAGAGATATTTAAACTTTGCTATATTTATGAGTAAAAGTGCTCAATAACACAGACAGAGCCTGTGTAAATATAAAAGTGCTCACTGATGTCAACATTGAGTTGTGACAAGTGTCATTCTTTAATGTAATCTTCAAGACTTGTGTATATAATATGGCTCGACAATTTATATATGCTGACCATTGAGACATGACGTGCAACAAGGTTAGCTCTTTCTGGTTGACTGTATTATCCTAAAGGTTATTGGGTAGGCGAAAAATTATATATTACAAATTATTCTCATTTTGTAGGAGGATGGTGACGTTTGTTATATTCTTCTGTTTCTAGTAGATGTTAAATTATTCAATATTTACGTTAGATTATAAATGTAGGAAATTTATAAATGTACCATACCAATGAGCATGAATAAGCACCCTGAAGATTCTAGATAAAATCAGTATATAATGCTGACGTAATCGCACCGCTATATGTTCAGCCTCAAGGGAAATGTTAAACATAATCCAAGTTCAAGTACCAAGACCTATGAGAACAATAATTAGAAGTCCTTTAATTGACATCCAAAAGGAAAATTGAATGAATTTACAACAAAATGTAAGAAAGGCGATATTCAACCATGCATTTCACAGAAGAAATACTGTTCTGCACTTGCTGGGACAAACCATTGGAAGAACGGCTTAAATGGTTATCTACGGTACCTGCCCTCACGGGTTAATACGCAGAAAAAACGGATTAGCTGTTCTATTGTGGGATATTATATGAAGAAGATGATAATTTTAGGAATTGAACGACTTTGAAGCCACAATTGGAGCCATAGTTCAAGTTGTGGCAAAGATTTTGAGTAATATAACTATATCTAAGCATAACAACGTTGCGTCACTCTCTAAGAAGAAAGGTAATTCATATCTAACAAAATAGGCTTTAAACGGCACTCATTTCATTAAAAGTTTTTATTTGCCAACCCGGTCTTGAATTGTCTGTAAACTTGCTGAGCATTCAAAAGAAGAATTTTAAAGTAGCGGCCAATATTTACTAAATAATATTGACTTAGGAACTCCATTTTGAATGTAGTCAACTGATATATCCAAACAAATGACTGGATGAACTAAAGTAGATTCTGAATATGGAGCACACATTTCACATTAAGATTGTCTTTATAACATCATCTTCATTGCAAGTGACATTGTTTTCTTCTTTTATTTTGGTCAATGTTCTTTTAATTTGAAAATGTAACGAACGTTCTATAACCTGAACTTGGAATTACGTCGCTCGAAGATACCGGTCAGTGGTGCATTGTGGGTAGTCTATTTTGGCGGTTATTTTACCGGAAGTTGTTTATTTGTTTATTTATTTATTTGGGTTAAATTATTTTGCTTGTTTTTATTTATTTTTAATTTTTAATTTTTATTTTGTTTTTCACAATGAAGAAGCATGGATAAAGAAAGGTGGGATAGAAAGGTGCAGAGACATGGCAAATCTTAGGTATTTAATTACTACACGAACTAAGCAAAATAATAGATAGAAATGACACAGGACTCTACAGGGAGGACGGTCCCATAATCTTAAGAAACTGTAACAAACAAAACACAGACAAAACTAGAAAAGCAATAACAAAGATTTTCAAAAATAATGGATTCGACATAGATATTAAAACTAACCTAAACGAAGTAAATTTTCTAGATGTTACCTTCAACCTATGAAAAGGCACATACAAACCATACAGAAAACCCAATGATAAACCACTCTATATACACACATCTTCCAACCACCCGCCTTCTATAATCAAACAGATACCAAAGTCGATTAAGCGCAGGCTTTCCGACATTTTCCTTCAATGAATCTATATTTAACAAAGCTAAGAAAGAATACGAAACAGCCCTAAAAGATAGCGGATTCCCAGCAACACTCACATATTCACCACAGAACACAACAAAGGCCAACAGGAAAAGAAATATCATATGGTTCAATCCAGCGTACAGCAAAAACGTAAAAACAAATACTTCCCGGAATCAACCACCCTACACAAAATATTCAACAAAAACACAATAAAAATCAGCTACAGTTGCACCGAGAACATGGCACAAATAATAAAAAAGCACAACAGGAAAATTATCAACAAACCACAAGAACAAATCAGACCCACGTGCAACTGCAGAATAAAGAACGAATGTCCCTTAAACAGTAATTGTTTACAAAACAACTTAATATACCAAGCCACGATTAAATCACCAGATAATGAAGAAAAATATACATAGGTGTAACTGAAGGACCCTGGAAACAAAGAAATTCTGTACACAAAACATCTTTCACAAATAGTAAATATGCGAACAGCACAATGCTTTCTACGTATATCTGGGAAATTAAAAACAAAACGCACACCACACCAAAAATATCTGGCAAAATAATCATCAGCCTACAACAACCAATCAAAAACTTGCAAACTTTGCTTGGAGGAAAAAAATAGCTATCATTACTTTCCCAGACCAAAATAAATTATTAAATAAAAGATCCGAACTCATCTCAAAATGCAGACATGAAAACAAATTTCTACTACGTTACTTAAAAATCGAAAACGGAAAAAATAAATAAATACATAAATAAACAAAATGACAATAAAATAAGCAAAATAAATTAATCCAAAGAAATTACCAAATCACACCTGTTAGAATAGACGAAATAGAATAAAAAAGAAACAAAATCAATAAATAAACTAAATAATAAACAAATTAGCAATCTAGTATGACCAAAATATTAAACTATAAAAATCAAAACAAAAAATCGGACGAAAAAATATAGCTATGACTTTTATATATAAAAAAAACATGAATAAAAAATATTATATTACGTTACTTAAAAATTGAAAACCAAAAGTTAAAATATACAGTGTGACAAATAAGTAACAACACGTAAAATAAATTGACCTAAATACATCCAAATACATAAATAAACTAACAACCGATACCGATAAACTAGCCATTAGAAAAACAAATAAAGATAATCAATCCAAATAAATACATAATAAACAATTAAAGAAATTAAAACCTGTTCCCGCCAAAATAATAGTTAGGAAAAACTACAACAATCAACCCCAAAGTTCAACAAATAGCTTTATCTTCCCAAACATAAAAAAAAATATTAAATAAGCTATATAAACAAATTTTTACTATGTTAGAAAAAACACCAATCAAAATAAATAAAAAAAATAAATGAATATATAAGATAAGAAGTGAAAACAAAAAAAATAAAAAAAAATAAAAAAATAAAAACAAGCAAAATAATTTAACCCAAATAAATAAATAAACAAATAAACGACTTCCGATAAAATAACCGCCAAAATAGACTACCCACAATGCACCACTGACGATATATATAAATAGCCGAGAAAAATAACAGCACTCGTGGCCTGACGATTGCGTTTTGTCCGCCTTGTCATTTTGTGTTCCATTTTTCAGACCGCTGCACGACTGCCTTGTTGCCTGAATCTCTGAGTGAACTGTATTTTGGTTAAAGTTTGTTATTTTATTATTTTCTGTTGCAACTGTTTTTTTTGAAAAAAAAAAAAAAAAAAGAAAAAAAAAAAAAAAAAAAGTCCTTTTGATTTTTTCTTCTATCCATTTTTTTA
The DNA here is from genome assembly GCA_964036315.1 of Acanthosepion esculentum. Lineage (NCBI taxonomy): Eukaryota > Metazoa > Mollusca > Cephalopoda > Sepiida > Sepiidae > Acanthosepion > Acanthosepion esculentum. The sequence goes on along the minus strand of OZ038481.1, from coordinate 36,401,333 downwards.
TTTTTACCCCCCTCTTTTAGTTCTATTCCATTTTTATTTTCAGTTTTTTTTCCCCCTTTAATTTTTTGTTTTAGTTTTTCTTTTTACCCCCGTTAATTCTTTGTTTTTCATTTTATCCCCTATTCTAGTTTCTCGTTTTAATTCCCTTCCCCCGTTAATTTTTGTTTCTACCCCGTTTTAATTTCCACGCATTTTTAGTCTTCCTTAGAATTTTCATTTCCCGTTAATTTCTATCTTCGTTCTAGTTATATTGTAACCCTTGTCCGTGTTTTGCGTTAATTAATTTTAATTTCTTGTTTCTGTCCTAACTCTACGTTTTACGTGTTTTTCGTTTTATAAATTTGTTTGTACTAAAATCGTTTTGTAATCGTTGTATTGTCTAATTTATTTGTTTATTTTCTTTATTGGTTCGACTTGTTTGTTTTCGGTCGGCCATTTTGAATTTTTGTTGCTAGCTTTGGTTCTCGCCGAAGTTCCGTATTTTCTTTTGTTATTGTTTTTGTCTAGTGTCGGCCATTTTGATTTTTTGTCGAAGTTGAGTATTTTCTTTGGTTACTTTGTTTGAACGTTTTATTTTATTATTTAATTGTCCTTTTCGTGTTTTGTTAATTGTTACGCCTTTAGGCGATATTTGTGTTTAAGTTTTACGTGTTTTTTTTGTTTTATATTGGTAATTGTTGTACTGTTAAATTTAGCCGTTAATTTTCTGTTATTACTGGTTTGACTCGCTGCTTAGAGTCGGCCAACTTTATTTTTTTTAACTAGCTTCGGCTAGAGTTTTATTTATATTAGGTTTGTGTCCACTTTTTCTTTGAACGTTTTATTTTATCGTCCATTTTTCCCTTTTTATTTTTTCCCCGCCTTTTGGCGTTATTTTTTTTTGTTTTTGTTTTCGCCTTTAGGCGAAATTTAGTGATTACCCCTTCCCCATTCCTTCACCCCTGACCCCCCTTTTTTTTTCTCCACCATGGAGAAGAAGGAAAAAAAAGCCCCTTCTTTCCTTATCACTAAAAAAAAGACAACAACCCTTGCTTCCATCCGAAAATCGGTGAGGAAGCATTTATTCAACCCAAAAAAAGACCCCCCAGATAAAGACAATCCCGAGGAATATCCTGCCCTTCCTCGAACCCCCACAAATGAGGAAATAGTTGACGTCCTTAAAAAGGCCGCCAAAGCCAGGATAGAGAAAGAAATCCTGGAAAAAGAAACAAATAAAAACCCAGACAAGCCAAAAGTTAACACCGAGGTCGGGGATTCGCCCTCTTGTTGGAAGTCCCCTCCGAATTGTATAATCGACATCGCGGAGTTCCTGGAGCGTGCCAAGAGTTACGCTCACCTCGTGGTGAAAGACGGGCTCTTGGAAGATCCAGTGGAACTGAAGAGAGTCGAGAAAAGAATAGTGTCTGTCTTTGTCGTCGACAAGCGTTCGCGCAAAATTTGTCGGTCGACTAAAGACACAGTGTTTAAAGCACTGGAGTCCCTGGGGTTCAAACCCCTAAGAATTGTCAAGGGAAAGGGTTTTTTCATGTGGGACGTACTGCTGCCCACTGCAGAAGACTGCGTAAGAGCCACCCGGAGGGAATTGATCACAAAGGATCTCATCCTCCGAACCGAGTATGAGGGTCGGCGAAGGACCAGGGTGGCAGTATACGAGGTCCCTCCTCAGGTTATCGGGGAACACCTCGCGGCCTTCCTGGACCAATACGGGGAGATATTGGCCGCTTCCTGTGATAGCCTGACTGGGGGATGGAGCTTTGATATGATGCTCGATCGTAAGGCCTTCAGCTCCGTCCCCAACTGGATTGACGTTAGTGACTTGAAGCTGCCGGTCATCGTGACCGGTCGTAAACCAGCCTGCTGGAAGTGTGGAGTGACTGGTCATCTCTCCTCTTCCTGCCCAGAGAAGAAGGCCTCTGGGACTCAGGTCACTAAAGACCAAACTCCCCCTCTGACCGAGTCTGCAAAATCCGCCGCGCCTGTAATGGGCATGCCAGCTGCCGGGACCGGAGAGGTTGTTCCCCCGGTTGGGTCACCATCCAAGCCCCCATCCCCCGAAGAGCCCTCTTCCACCGCTTCTGCGACTAAGAAGGGGGAAGAAGGGGAATGGCAGGTAGTTGGCAGGGTCAGAGGGAAGCGTCAGCCAGCGGGTCCTCAGTCCCCTGAAGCCTCGGGGACTAAAGACACACACAGTCCCACTCCCTCTAGCAACAGCATGGGCGACGCCCCGACCTCTTTAACATCAGAAGATCATATGAAAAAATATGAACCGTCTTACGAAAAAACCGTCAAACTGAAAGAACTGAAAAAACTAATAGACGTCCAAAGAAAACAAAAAAAATCCCCGGAAAAGAAATCCCCCTTGCAGTCTCCTCAACCCTCTTCTCCAGTCAAGTCTCCCCCTAAAAAGATGGCCACTCGCTCCACATCTTCCAAATCTATTCCTCCCACTCCATGTCCGTCAACCCCTCTCTCCAGAGTGAAGCCTTCTCCAGCCACCCCTTCCACTTCTCGTGCCCAGTCCCAAATCCCTCTCAGTAGAGACCCCAGTCCTTTTAGACATCCCAGTACTCCTCGCCACACTCCCAGTCCTTCACCCTCAAAAAAATTATCCACAACAGTAACCAAAAGGCCCAGAAGCCCTACTCAAGATGGTGCGGATAAAAAAAAGAGACCGAAGCACATATTTAACCCAGGCATAGAGATATGCAAAATATCTCCCCTACAAGCTGAAAAAGCGAGGGATTACGGGAATAGGATAAAGAGCCTAAAATTCCTCTTATCTGTAAAGAAATTTGGGGACAAAGACATTGAAGATCCCGGAAACTTCCCTAATGCCCAAAGGGTATTAACTGTAATCAGATCAGAGCCGGGAGCGAAATCAGTTTGGGCTATGGTGGATGAAGCGATTTCATCGTTCAGCTTGTCCCCGCCAATCGCCATAGTCCAAAATGATAAATTGAAAAAGATGAAGCAGTTTTGTGCAGGGAGGGTCCCGGTTTTTGTTCACCCCTCCCTTTATAGAGCACTAAAATTGACTTTCCCGTGGGATATCGGCGGAATCTCCGAAGACGGTACCATCAAGAATGAGATGGGCCATGGGTCTATGGGAGAGGCTGTCGGTATCCTAACCCCAGCCATGTTCAACGCAGATAAGCAACCCTAATCAGCATTCATTATGGCTCTCTGGTTAGCTACTTTAAATGTCCGGGGCCTGAGGTTGGAGTCTCGCAGGGCGAGGCTCTCTCGCGACCTTCAGCGCCTCGGGGTGAATATCTGTTGTGTGCAAGAGACCCGGTTTTCTTCTCATGATCGTGAGGATGTGCTGTCTAATGGGTTCGCCCTTTATTCAGCATGTTTTGATGGTCGTTCGAGGGGTGTCTCTTGGCTAGTGAGCAGGTCTTTAGACGCTGTATGTACTCTTGTTTTCGCAGATCCGGCGGGCAGGCTTTGTGTGCTGGACGTTACCATAAAAGGTAAGGCTTTACGTCTCATCGGCGTTTATGCGCCCGTTATCCATGCTGAGCGTCCTGGTCTGTTTCGGCAGATCGAGCCGTTTTTGACGACATCTCGTCGGGTAGTTTTAGCGGGTGATTGGAATGCCGTCCTTGATCCCGATATAGATCGTATAGGGAAAAAACGGGCTACTAACAATCCTGATGTGAAACCATTTCGGGGCTTTATCGACGGGTTCGATCTCGTCGATAAGTACCGAAATGAGCATCCTCGGGATATAGCTTGGACTTGGACTAATAGTGGCAACTCGGATCCTGGGACGCTTGCGAGCTACCTTGATCGAGTCCTAGTTAAGAGAGTCGATGTAGGGCTCTTAGGGTGTCCAAGTTTCCATTATATAGTTTATTCGGATCATAGGCTTGTCCGGGTCCGTGTAAACTTAGATAAGCCTAAGGTTAGGTTGGCTGGTTACTGGAAATTCAACTGTTCACTGTTTGGTGAACAGGGATTTCGGGACCAGCTGTTACTAATGATACAACGGGAATTGTCGGGAGCGGTTTTGGGGAACGCCTGGTGGGGTAACCTTAAATCTAAAATTAGAACGTTTGCTGCCGATTTTAGTTGTCGACTCAATCGAGATAGATTAGCGGCGCAAACTGCTTTAGAAGATAAAGTCGATCGGGCCGTGAAATCCCGTGTTAGTGGGGATGTAGCCTTAGCTAAGGCAGAGTTGGCCTCCTTGCTTATCAAGAAGGATCAAGCTCTGGTAGTTAGGGCTAGGTTAAAAAGAATGTCCTCTGAGGCGACGAATATGGCCGCTGAATTGCGTGCAGAGGAGAGTAGGAGTGCGTCTCGGCGACATATCGCGTGCGTCACATTACCGGATAATCGGACCGTGACTACAAACGCGGGCATATGTGAGGTCTTTCGAGATTATTTTCAGGATCTTTTCACCAGGGAGCCCGGTCTGAGCTCAGCTCAGTTCGACTCCTATTTAGCCGACTTTCCCTGCCTCGAGGCAGCTGAAGCGGCTGGGTGCGAGGGTCCCATAACAGAGTCTGAGATCTGGGAAGCGCTGAAGCAGGTTGGCCTGGATAAGTCTCCGGGACTCGATGGTCTGCCCTACGAAGTGTACTTGAGGCTGTCGCCCGTTTTTGTTCCTTTGCTGGAACTGATTTTCAACCACTGGATGAAGCAGGGGTCTATACCTCAACGCTTCACCAGGGGTGTGATCAAGTTGCTGCGTAAGGACAAGAACGGTGGGGATGGGTTAGGGAACTTTCGCCCTTTAACGATGCTAAACGCTGAGTTGAAGATTTTGGCGAAGATCTTAGCCAACCGTTTGCAGCTTGTCCTGTCTAGTCTGATTGGCCCCGAGCAGACTTGTGCTGTGAAGGGCAGGACTATTCAGGATAACCTGCATATGGTACGCTTGATCTTAGAACAAGTCGACGGTGAAGCCGCGCTGATCAATTTAGATCAGTCCAAGGCCTTCGATAGGGTTGATCATCGTTTTCTGGAGGCTGTCCTTTCGTCGGCCGGTTTCGGAGCCGACTTTCGCTCCTGGATCCGACTCTTGTATGCGACCCCCGGTGCGCTGGTGGAAGTGAATGGAGTAAGATCGAAGCCTTTCGTGTTGTCTCGCTCTATTCGTCAGGGTTGTCCGCTCTCGCCTTTGCTTTACGTTCTTGCGTTGGAACCTTTCCTTCGCAAGTTAAAGGCGAATCCGGTCCTGCGTGGAATATCTCTGCCTGGGGCTACCACCTCAGCAAGGTATTCTGCCTATGCTGACGACGTTTCGGTTCTTGTGTCGAGCAGAGCCGAGATTGACGAAGTCAGCAAAGAGGTCAGTGGTTATGAGATGGTGACAGGGGCCAAGATCAACCGTGATAAGTCTGTTGGCTTGCGGTTGGGTGCGTGGAAGGGAGTTTCTCTTCCCGGACCTTTCCTCTGGACGGATGGGCCGATCAAGATTCTCGGCGTCTGGTTCGGTCCGGATCTCCAGTTGGAAATGAATTGGTCGGAGGTACGAGAGAAGGCCGAGAGCGCGGTTAATCTGTGGTCTCGGAGGAGGCTTTCCCTGAAGGGAAGGGCGGAAGTATGTGTTTCACACATATATCCAATCCTCGTGTACCGACTCTCTGTACTTCCACTTCCGTTTGCCCCACTAATTTTATTAGTAAGGCTCTTGTTCTCCTTCTTGTGGGGAGGCAAGGCCCCTATGGTATCTCGGGAGATCTGTTGCCTTCATACCGCTGAGGGCGGTCTGGGTATGCCAAGCATTGAGATTCGTCAACATATGCTTCGCATTGCATTCCTAGACCGATTGTGTCGCGAACCGGACGAGGTGGGAGCCTTCTGGAAGGAAGACGCCCGGAAAAATTTCCCGTCCCTAAGAAGTGTGCACTCGTGCGAGGGGGAGGCCCGCCGTAGACCCCGAGCCGAAAGCTCCTTCTATCACGAATGTCGTCGCGCTCTGAAATGCCTCTTACGGGCGTCGGAAGGCCTCTCCAACGTCCAGGCGTTGTCTCGTAGGGCATTGTATCAGGTGTTAGTTCGGGGGTCCGTTCAAGATGCTCTGATTAGCGAGCTCGGTCTTACGAAGCAGCAGGCTCGCTCAATATGGCCTTGGGCGCCAGGGTTGAAATGCCTCACTAACGATGAGGCATCACTCACCTGGCGGGTGATTCGTAGAGCCCTCTGGGTCGGCAAAAGACTTTGTTCAGCGGGCTTGGAGAATTCTCCAGACTGCCGCCGCTGCGTTGGGGAAGTCGAGACCATTGGTCACGCCTTCTTTCAGTGCACGGTGGTAGTGCCGTTGTGCAAGTTCGTTGAAGGCCTCATGGTTCGCGTACTGCGGAGAAAGTCCTTTGTCCTGGATGTCGTTTCTGTCTGTAGCAATGTGGTGCCTCAGATGTCGAGGGCTGAGCATTATGTGTGCTGTTGCTTACTAGGCGTTATGAGAGTCGTGATTTGGACGACGCGTCAGAAGGAATTCTATGGTGGCGAGAAGTTTGCTTCTTCCGAACTGATCTTGTTCTTTAGGCATCAGCTTAAAGTCAAGATTAGGACGGAAAGGCGGCGGCTCACATCATCAGAATTTGGCGAAAGGTGGGTGAGTCTTGCGCGTTTGTGCCGTGTGAAAGGGGCTGACCTTGAGTGGCATTTTGATGCTGGTTAGGCATCAGGATATTGTTTGCCTGGGTTGAACTTGGCAACCCATCCCTGGATTTAGGATAGTTTAGGGTTTTTGCATTTGTATTTTAGTTTTTTAATTTCTGTAAAACTTAGCTAGAGTGAGTTTGCTCATTGGCCCCCTTTTTTTTCTGCCACCCTTTTTCTTTTCCTTTTGTTTAACTCCCCATCCCTCCCCGCTTTAGGTGCTCAGTGATTTTAGTTCTCTGGAGGATGCGGGACGCCTTTCGTTTCGAGTGTGTGAGCTTTTCGTATGTTTGAGGCTGAATCAGTGCGTGTTTGCGCGAATGGTTGGGATGGATAAATGTTTATTTTATAAAGTCCCGTGTCGATTTCGCCCAGGAAATTGATTTTACTGTCACATTTAGGAATTGTGGGGGGGTTTTATTACTAACATGATTTTGTTTAGTTTCATGTATATAATTTTAGACATATTGTATATATTCATTGGGGATATTTATTTGAAATTTTTACTCCCGCCCCCCCACAGACTTTATTGTACATATGGGGTTATTTAGGACTTTCATAGAGACCATGAGGTATTTTGGTGGATGTAGCATGAAAGGTAAGTATGAATGTGGCGTTTTGGTGAAAGGAATATTGTTTTGTATGCTTGGGTCAGTGCTTGGGACTAGCTAAGTTTAAGATTAAGACCAGTGATGACCTTCCTTTTCCCCAATCCCCCTTTTGGCCTTGTGCCGTATTTACTGTACATAACAGTATTAAATATTGTGGCCTGACGATTGCGTTTTGTCCGCCTTGTCATTTTGTGTTCCATTTTTCAGACCGCTGCACGACTGCCTTGTTGCCTGAATCTCTGAGTGAACTGTATTTTGGTTAAAGTTTGTTATTTTATTATTTTCTGTTGCAACTGTTTTTTTTGAAAAAAAAAAAAAAAAAAGAAAAAAAAAAAAAAAAAAAGTCCTTTTGATTTTTTCTTCTATCCATTTTTTTATTTTTACCCCCCTCTTTTAGTTCTATTCCATTTTTATTTTCAGTTTTTTTTCCCCCTTTAATTTTTTGTTTTAGTTTTTCTTTTTACCCCCGTTAATTCTTTGTTTTTCATTTTATCCCCTATTCTAGTTTCTCGTTTTAATTCCCTTCCCCCGTTAATTTTTGTTTCTACCCCGTTTTAATTTCCACGCATTTTTAGTCTTCCTTAGAATTTTCATTTCCCGTTAATTTCTATCTTCGTTCTAGTTATATTGTAACCCTTGTCCGTGTTTTGCGTTAATTAATTTTAATTTCTTGTTTCTGTCCTAACTCTACGTTTTACGTGTTTTTCGTTTTATAAATTTGTTTGTACTAAAATCGTTTTGTAATCGTTGTATTGTCTAATTTATTTGTTTATTTTCTTTATTGGTTCGACTTGTTTGTTTTCGGTCGGCCATTTTGAATTTTTGTTGCTAGCTTTGGTTCTCGCCGAAGTTCCGTATTTTCTTTTGTTATTGTTTTTGTCTAGTGTCGGCCATTTTGATTTTTTGTCGAAGTTGAGTATTTTCTTTGGTTACTTTGTTTGAACGTTTTATTTTATTATTTAATTGTCCTTTTCGTGTTTTGTTAATTGTTACGCCTTTAGGCGATATTTGTGTTTAAGTTTTACGTGTTTTTTGTTTGATTTTTGTAATTGTTGTACGTTTAAAGTTAGCTGTTAATTTTCATTTATTTACTGGTTTGACTCGCTTCTTAGAGTCGGCCATCTTTATTTTTTTTAACTAGTTTCGGCTAGATTTCAATTATATTAGGTTCCTGTCTACTTTTTCTTGAACGTTTTATTTTATTATCCAATTTTCCCCTTTTTATTTTTTTTCGCCTTTTGGCGTTATTTGTTTGTTTTTTTTTGTTTCGCCTTTAGGCGAAATTTATTGATTACCCCTTCCCCATTCCTTCACCCCTGACCCCCCCTTTTTTTTCTCCACCATGGAGAAGAAGGAAAAAAAAGCCCCTTCTTTCCTTATTACTAAAAAAAAGACAGCGACCCTTGCTTCCATCCGAAAATCGGTGAGGAAGCATTTATTCAACCCCAAAAAAGACCCCCCAGATAAAGATAATCCGGATGAATATCCTGCCCTTCCTCGAACCCCCACAAATGAGGAAATAGTTGACGTCCTTAAAAAGGCCGCCAAAGCCAGGATAGAGAAAGAAATCCTGGAAAAAGAAACCAATAAAAACCCAGAAAAGCCAAAAGTTAACACCGAGGTCGGGGATTCGCCCTCTTGTTGGAAGTCCCCTCCGAATTGTATAATCGACATCGCGGAGTTCCTGGAGCGTGCCAAGAGTTACGCTCACCTCGTGGTGAAAGACGGGCTCTTGGAGGATCCAGTGGAACTGAAGAGAGTCGAGAAAAGAATAGTCTCTGTTTTTGTCGTCGACAAGCGTTCGCGCAAAATTTGTCGTTCGACTAAAGACACAGTGTTTAAAGCACTGGAGTCCCTGGGGTTCAAACCCCTAAGAATTGTCAAGGGAAAGGGATTCTTCATGTGGGACGTACTGCTGCCCACTGCGGAAGACTGCGTAAGAGCCACCCGGAGGGAGTTGATCACAAAGGATCTCATCCTCCGAACCGAGTATGAGGGTCGGCGAAGGACCAGGGTGGCAGTATACGAGGTCCCTCCTCAGGTTATCGGGGAACACCTCGCGGCCTTCCTGGACCAATACGGGGAGATATTGGCCGCTTCCTGCGATAGCCTGACTGGGGGATGGAGCTTTGATATGATGCTCGATCGTAAGGCCTTCAGCTCCGTCCCCAACTGGATTGACGTTAGTGACTTGAAGCTGCCGGTCATCGTGACCGGTCGTAAACCAGCCTGCTGGAAGTGTGGAGTGACTGGTCATCTCTCCTCTTCCTGCCCAGAGAAGAAGGCCTCTGGGACTCAGGTCACTAAAGACCAAACTCCCCCTCTGACCGAGTCTGCAAAATCCGCCGCGCCTGTAATGGGCATGCCAGCTGCCGGGACCGGAGAGGTTGTTCCCCCGGTTGGGTCACCATCCAAGCCCCCATCCCCCGAAGAGCCCTCTTCCACCGCTTCTGCGGCTAAGAAGGGGGAAGAAGGGGAATGGCAGGTAGTTGGCAGGGTCAGAGGGAAGCGTCAGCCAGCGGGTCCTCAGTCCCCTGAAGCCTCAGGGACTAAAGACACACACAGTCCCACTCCCTCTAGCAACAGCATGGGCGACGCCCCGACCTCTTTAACATCTGAAGAGCATATGAAAAAATATGAACCGTCTTACGATAAAACCGTCAAACTGAAAGAACTGAAAAAACTAATAGACGTCCAGAGAAAACAAAAAAAATCCCCGGAAAAGAAATCCCCCTTGCAGTCTCCTCAACCCTCTTCTCCAGTCAAGTCTCCCCCTAAAAAGATGGCCACTCGCTCCACATCTTCGAAACCTATTCCTCCCACTCCATGTCCGTCAACCCCTCTCTCCAGAGTGAAGCCTTCTCCAGCCACCCCTTCCACTTCTCGTGCCCAGTCCCAAATCCCTCTCAGTAGAGACCCCAGTCCTTTTAGACATCCCAGTACTCCTCGCCACACTCCCAGTCCTTCACCCTCAAAAAAATTACCCACAACAGTTACCAAAAGGCCCAGAAGCCCTACTCAAGATGGTGCGGATAAAAAAAAGAGACCGAAGCACATATTTAACCCAGGCATAGAGATATGCAAAATATCTCCCCTACAAGCTGAAAAAGCGAGGGATTACGGGAATAGGATAAAGAGCCTAAAATTCCTCTTATCCGTAAAAAAATTTGGGGACAAAGACATTGAAGATCCCGGAAACTTCCCTAATGCCCAAAGGGTATTAACTGTAATTAGATCAGAGCCGGGAGCGAAATCAGTTTGGGCTATGGTGGATGAAGCGATTTCATCGTTCAGCTTGTCCCCGCCAATCGCCATAGTCCAAAATGATAAATTGAAAAAGATGAAGCAGTTTTGTGCAGGGAGGGTCCCGGTTTTTGTTCACCCCTCCCTTTATAGAGCATTAAAATTGACTTTCCCGTGGGATATCGGCGGAATCTCCGAAGACGGTACCATCAAGAATGAGATGGGCCATGGGTCTATGGGAGAGGCTGTCGGTATCCTAACCCCAGCCATGTTCAACGCAGATAAGCAACCCTAATCAGCATTCAATATGGCTCTCTGGTTAGCTAGTTTAAATGTCCGGGGCCTGAGGTTGGAGTCTCGCAGGGCGAGGCTCTCTCGCGACCTTCAGCGCCTCGGGGTGAATATCTGTTGTGTGCAAGAGACCCGGTTTTCTTCTCATGATCGTGAGGATGTGCTGTCTAATGGGTTCGCCCTTTATTCAGCATGTTTTGACGGTCGTTCGAGGGGTGTCTCTTGGCTAGTGAGCAGGTCTTTAGACGCTGTATGTACTCTTGTTTTCGCAGATCCGGCGGGCAGGCTTTGTGTGCTGGACGTTACCATAAAAGGTAAGGCTTTACGTCTCATCGGCGTTTATGCGCCCGTTATCCATGCTGAGCGTCCTGGTCTGTTTCGGCAGATCGAGCCGTTTTTGACGACATCTCGTCGGGTAGTTTTAGCGGGTGATTGGAATGCCGTCCTTGATCCCGATATAGATCGTATAGGGAAAAAACGGGTTACTAACAATCCTGATGTGAAACCATTCCGGGGCTTTATCGACGGGTTCGATCTCGTCGATAAGTACCGGAATGAGCATCCTCGGGATATAGCTTGGACTTGGACTAATAGTGGCAACTCGGATCCTGGGACGCTTGCGAGCTACCTCGATCGAGTCCTAGTTAAGAGAGTCGATGTAGGGCTCTTAGGGTGTCCAAGTTTCCATTATATAGTTTATTCGGATCATAGGCTTGTCCGGGTCCGTGTAAACTTAGATAAGCCTAAGGTTAGGTTGGCTGGTTACTGGAAATTCAACTGTTCACTGTTTGGTGAACAGGGATTTCGGGACCAGCTGTTACTAATGATACAACGGGAATTGTCGGGAGCGGTTTTGGGGAACGCCTGGTGGGGTAACCTTAAATCCAAAATTAGAACGTTTGCTGCCGATTTTAGTCGTCGACTCAATCGAGATAGATTAGCGGCGCAAACTGCTTTAGAAGAAAAAGTCGATCGGGCCGTGAAATCCCGTGTTAGTGGGGATGTAGCCTTAGCTAAGGCAGAGTTGGCCTCCTTGCTTATCAAGAAGGATCAAGCTCTGGTAGTTAGGGCTAGGTTAAAAAGAATGTCCTCTGACGCGACGAATATGGCCGCTGAATTGCGTGCAGAGGAGAGTAGGAGTGCGTCTCGGCGACATATCGCGTGCGTCACATTACCGGATAATCGGACCGTGACTACAAACGCGGGCATATGTGAGGTCTTTCGAGATTATTTTCAGGATCTTTTCACCAGGGAGCCCGGTCTGAGCTCGGCTCAGTTCGACTCCTATTTAGCCGACTTTCCCTGCCTCGAGGCAGCTGAAGCGGCTGGGTGCGAGGGTCCCATAACAGAGTCTGAGATCTGGGAAGCGCTGAAGCAGGTTGGCCTGGATAAGTCTCCGGGACTCGATGGTCTGCCCTACGAAGTGTACTTGAGGCTGTCGCCCGTTTTTGTTCCTTTGCTGGAACTGATTTTCAACCACTGGATGAAGCAGGGGTCTATACCTCAACGCTTCACCAGGGGTGTGATCAAGTTGCTGCGTAAGGACAAGAACGGTGGGGATGGGTTAGGGAACTTTCGCCCTTTAACGATGCTAAACGCTGAGTTGAAGATTTTGGCGAAGATCTTAGCCAACCGTTTGCAGCTTGTCCTGTCTAGTCTGATTGGCCCCGAGCAGACTTGTGCTGTGAAGGGCAGGACTATTCAGGATAACCTGCATATGGTACGCTTGATCTTAGAACAAGTCGACGGTGAAGCCGCGCTGATCAATTTAGATCAGTCCAAGGCCTTCGATAGGGTTGATCATCGTTTTCTGGAGGCTGTCCTTTCGTCGGCCGGTTTCGGAGCCGACTTTCGCTCCTGGATCCGACTCTTGTATGCGACCCCCGGTGCGCTGGTGGAAGTGAATGGAGTAAGATCGAAGCCTTTCGTATTGTCTCGCTCTATTCGTCAGGGTTGTCCGCTCTCGCCTTTGCTTTACGTTCTTGCGTTGGAACCTTTCCTTCGCAAGTTAAAGGCGAATCCGGTCCTGCGTGGAATATCTCTGCCTGGGGCTACCACCTCAGCAAGGTATTCTGCCTATGCTGACGACGTTTCGGTTCTTGTGTCGAGCAGAGCCGAGATTGACGAAGTCAGCAAAGAGGTCAGTGGTTATGAGATGGTGACAGGGGCCAAGATCAACCGTGATAAGTCTGTTGGCTTGCGGTTGGGTGCGTGGAAGGGAGTTTCTCTTCCCGGACCTTTCCTCTGGACGGATGGGCCGATCAAGATTCTCGGCGTCTGGTTCGGTCCGGATCTCCAGTTGGAAATGAATTGGTCGGAGGTACGAGAGAAGGCCGAGAGCGCGGTTAATCTGTGGTCTCGGAGGAGGCTTTCCCTGAAGGGAAGGGCGGAAGTATGTGTTTCACACATATATCCAATCCTCGTGTACCGACTCTCTGTACTTCCACTTCCGTTTGCCCCACTAATTTTATTAGTAAGGCTCTTGTTCTCCTTCTTGTGGGGAGGCAAGGCCCCTATGGTATCTCGGGAGATCTGTTGCCTTCATACCGCTGAGGGCGGTCTGGGTATGCCAAGCATTGAGATTCGTCAACATATGCTTCGCATTGCATTCCTAGACCGATTGTGTCGCGAACCGGACGAGGTGGGAGCCTTCTGGAAGGAAGACGCCCGGAAAAATTTCCCGTCCCTAAGAAGTGTGCACTCGTGCGAGGGGGAGGCCCGCCGTAGACCCCGAGCCGAAAGCTCCTTCTATCACGAATGTCGTCGCGCTCTGAAATGCCTCTTACGGGCGTCGGAAGGCCTCTCCAACGTCCAGGCGTTGTCTCGTAGGGCATTGTATCAGGTGTTAGTTCGGGGGTCCGTTCAAGATGCTCTCATTAGCGAGCTCGGTCTTACGAAGCAGCAGGCTCGCTCAATATGGCCTTGGGCGCCAGGGTTGAAATGCCTCACTAACGATGAGGCATCACTCACCTGGCGGGTGATTCGTAGAGCCCTCTGGGTCGGCAAAAGACTTTGTTCAGCGGGCTTGGAGAATTCTCCAGACTGCCGCCGCTGCGTTGGGGAAGTCGAGACCATTGGTCACGCCTTCTTTCAGTGCACGGTGGTAGTGCCGTTGTGCAGGTTCGTTGAAGGCCTCATGGTTCGCGTACTGCGGAGAAAGTCCTTTGTCCTGGATGTCGTTTCTGTCTGTAGCAATGTGGTGCCTCAGATGTCGAGGGCTGAGCATTATGTGTGCTGTTGCTTACTAGGCGTTATGAGAGTCGTGATTTGGACGACGCGTCAGAAGGAATTCTATGGTGGCGAGAAGTTTGCTTCTTCCGAACTGATCTTGTTCTTTAGGCATCAGCTTAAAGTCAAGATTAGGACGGAAAGGCGGCGGCTCACATCATCAGAATTTGGCGAAAGGTGGGTGAGTCTTGCGCGTTTGTGCCGTGTGAAAGGGGCTGACCTTGAGTGGCATTTTGATGCTGGTTAGGCATCAGGATATTGTTTGCCTGGGTTGAACTTGGCAACCCATCCCTGGATTTAGGATAGTTTAGGGTTTTTGCATTTGTATTTTAGTTTTTTAATTTCTGTAAAACTTAGCTAGAGTGAGTTTGCTCATTGGCCCCCTTTTTTTTTCTGCCCCCCTTTTTCTTTTCCTTTTGTTTAACTCCCCATCCCTCCCCGCTTTAGGTGCTCAGTGATTTTAGTTCTCTGGAGGATGCGGGACGCCTTTCGTTTCGAGTGTGTGAGCTTTTCGTATGTTTGAGGCTGAATCAGTGCGTGTTTGTGCGAATGGTTGGGATGGATAAATGTTTATTTTATAAAGTCCCGTGTCGATTTCGCCCAGGAAATTGATTTTACTGTCACATTTAGGAATTGTGGGGGGGTTTTATTACTAACATGATTTTGTTTAGTTTCATGTATATAATTTTAGACATATTGTATATATTCATTGGGGATATTTATTTGAAATTTTTACTCCCGCCCCCCCACAGACTTTATTGTACATATGGGGTTATTTAGGACTTTCATAGAGACCATGAGGTATTTTGGTGGATGTAGCATGAAAGGTAAGTATGAATGTGGCTTTTTGGTGAAAGGAATATTGTTTTGTATGCTTGGGTCAGTGCTTGGGACTAGCTAAGTTTAAGATTAAGACCAGTGATGACCTTCCTTTTCCCCAATCCCCCTTTTGGCCTTGTGCCGTATTTACTGTACATAACAGTATTAAATATTGTGGCCTGACGATTGCGTTTTGTCCGCCTTGTCATTTTGTGTTCCATTTTTCAGACCGCTGCACGACTGCCTTGTTGCCTGAATCTCTGAGTGAACTGTATTTTGGTTAAAGTTTGTTATTTTATTATTTTCTGTTGCAACTGTTTTTTTTGAAAAAAAAAAAAAAAAAAGAAAAAAAAAAAAAAAAAAAGTCCTTTTGATTTTTTCTTCTATCCATTTTTTTATTTTTACCCCCCTCTTTTAGTTCTATTCCATTTTTATTTTCAGTTTTTTTTCCCCCTTTAATTTTTTGTTTTAGTTTTTCTTTTTACCCCCGTTAATTCTTTGTTTTTCATTTTATCCCCTATTCTAGTTTCTCGTTTTAATTCCCTTCCCCCGTTAATTTTTGTTTCTACCCCGTTTTAATTTCCACGCATTTTTAGTCTTCCTTAGAATTTTCATTTCCCGTTAATTTCTATCTTCGTTCTAGTTATATTGTAACCCTTGTCCGTGTTTTGCGTTAATTAATTTTAATTTCTTGTTTCTGTCCTAACTCTACGTTTTACGTGTTTTTCGTTTTATAAATTTGTTTGTACTAAAATCGTTTTGTAATCGTTGTATTGTCTAATTTATTTGTTTATTTTCTTTATTGGTTCGACTTGTTTGTTTTCGGTCGGCCATTTTGAATTTTTGTTGCTAGCTTTGGTTCTCGCCGAAGTTCCGTATTTTCTTTTGTTATTGTTTTTGTCTAGTGTCGGCCATTTTGATTTTTTGTCGAAGTTGAGTATTTTCTTTGGTTACTTTGTTTGAACGTTTTATTTTATTATTTAATTGTCCTTTTCGTGTTTTGTTAATTGTTACGCCTTTAGGCGATATTTGTGTTTAAGTTTTACGTGTTTTTTGTTTGATTTTTGTAATTGTTGTACGTTTAAAGTTAGCTGTTAATTTTCATTTATTTACTGGTTTGACTCGCTTCTTAGAGTCGGCCATCTTTATTTTTTTTAACTAGTTTCGGCTAGATTTCAATTATATTAGGTTCCTGTCTACTTTTTCTTGAACGTTTTATTTTATTATCCAATTTTCCCCTTTTTATTTTTTTTCGCCTTTTGGCGTTATTTGTTTGTTTTTTTTTGTTTCGCCTTTAGGCGAAATTTATTGATTACCCCTTCCCCATTCCTTCACCCCTGACCCCCCCTTTTTTTTCTCCACCATGGAGAAGAAGGAAAAAAAAGCCCCTTCTTTCCTTATTACTAAAAAAAAGACAGCGACCCTTGCTTCCATCCGAAAATCGGTGAGGAAGCATTTATTCAACCCCAAAAAAGACCCCCCAGATAAAGATAATCCGGATGAATATCCTGCCCTTCCTCGAACCCCCACAAATGAGGAAATAGTTGACGTCCTTAAAAAGGCCGCCAAAGCCAGGATAGAGAAAGAAATCCTGGAAAAAGAAACCAATAAAAACCCAGAAAAGCCAAAAGTTAACACCGAGGTCGGGGATTCGCCCTCTTGTTGGAAGTCCCCTCCGAATTGTATAATCGACATCGCGGAGTTCCTGGAGCGTGCCAAGAGTTACGCTCACCTCGTGGTGAAAGACGGGCTCTTGGAGGATCCAGTGGAACTGAAGAGAGTCGAGAAAAGAATAGTCTCTGTTTTTGTCGTCGACAAGCGTTCGCGCAAAATTTGTCGTTCGACTAAAGACACAGTGTTTAAAGCACTGGAGTCCCTGGGGTTCAAACCCCTAAGAATTGTCAAGGGAAAGGGATTCTTCATGTGGGACGTACTGCTGCCCACTGCGGAAGACTGCGTAAGAGCCACCCGGAGGGAGTTGATCACAAAGGATCTCATCCTCCGAACCGAGTATGAGGGTCGGCGAAGGACCAGGGTGGCAGTATACGAGGTCCCTCCTCAAGTTATCGGGGAACACCTCGCGGCCTTCCTGGACCAATACGGGGAGATATTGGCCGCTTCCTGCGATAGCCTGACTGGGGGATGGAGCTTTGATATGATGCTCGATCGTAAGGCCTTCAGCTCCGTCCCCAACTGGATTGACGTTAGTGACTTGAAGCTGCCGGTCATCGTGACCGGTCGTAAACCAGCCTGCTGGAAGTGTGGAGTGACTGGTCATCTCTCCTCTTCCTGCCCAGAGAAGAAGGCCTCTGGGACTCAGGTCACTAAAGACCAAACTCCCCCTCTGACCGAGTCTGCAAAATCCGCCGCGCCTGTAATGGGCATGCCAGCTGCCGGGACCGGAGAGGTTGTTCCCCCGGTTGGGTCACCATCCAAGCCCCCATCCCCCGAAGAGCCCTCTTCCACCGCTTCTGCGGCTAAGAAGGGGGAAGAAGGGGAATGGCAGGTAGTTGGCAGGGTCAGAGGGAAGCGTCAGCCAGCGGGTCCTCAGTCCCCTGAAGCCTCAGGGACTAAAGACACACACAGTCCCACTCCCTCTAGCAACAGCATGGGCGACGCCCCGACCTCTTTAACATCTGAAGAGCATATGAAAAAATATGAACCGTCTTACGATAAAACCGTCAAACTGAAAGAACTGAAAAAACTAATAGACGTCCAGAGAAAACAAAAAAAATCCCCGGAAAAGAAATCCCCCTTGCAGTCTCCTCAACCCTCTTCTCCAGTCAAGTCTCCCCCTAAAAAGATGGCCACTCGCTCCACATCTTCGAAACCTATTCCTCCCACTCCATGTCCGTCAACCCCTCTCTCCAGAGTGAAGCCTTCTCCAGCCACCCCTTCCACTTCTCGTGCCCAGTCCCAAATCCCTCTCAGTAGAGACCCCAGTCCTTTTAGACATCCCAGTACTCCTCGCCACACTCCCAGTCCTTCACCCTCAAAAAAATTACCCACAACAGTTACCAAAAGGCCCAGAAGCCCTACTCAAGATGGTGCGGATAAAAAAA
This sequence comes from Acanthosepion esculentum, assembly GCA_964036315.1. Lineage (NCBI taxonomy): Eukaryota > Metazoa > Mollusca > Cephalopoda > Sepiida > Sepiidae > Acanthosepion > Acanthosepion esculentum. Next base: position 36,383,464 of record OZ038481.1, on the reverse strand, counting down.
AGAGACCGAAGCACATATTTAACCCAGGCATAGAGATATGCAAAATATCTCCCCTACAAGCTGAAAAAGCGAGGGATTACGGGAATAGGATAAAGAGCCTAAAATTCCTCTTATCCGTAAAAAAATTTGGGGACAAAGACATTGAAGATCCCGGAAACTTCCCTAATGCCCAAAGGGTATTAACTGTAATTAGATCAGAGCCGGGAGCGAAATCAGTTTGGGCTATGGTGGATGAAGCGATTTCATCGTTCAGCTTGTCCCCGCCAATCGCCATAGTCCAAAATGATAAATTGAAAAAGATGAAGCAGTTTTGTGCAGGGAGGGTCCCGGTTTTTGTTCACCCCTCCCTTTATAGAGCATTAAAATTGACTTTCCCGTGGGATATCGGCGGAATCTCCGAAGACGGTACCATCAAGAATGAGATGGGCCATGGGTCTATGGGAGAGGCTGTCGGTATCCTAACCCCAGCCATGTTCAACGCAGATAAGCAACCCTAATCAGCATTCAATATGGCTCTCTGGTTAGCTAGTTTAAATGTCCGGGGCCTGAGGTTGGAGTCTCGCAGGGCGAGGCTCTCTCGCGACCTTCAGCGCCTCGGGGTGAATATCTGTTGTGTGCAAGAGACCCGGTTTTCTTCTCATGATCGTGAGGATGTGCTGTCTAATGGGTTCGCCCTTTATTCAGCATGTTTTGACGGTCGTTCGAGGGGTGTCTCTTGGCTAGTGAGCAGGTCTTTAGACGCTGTATGTACTCTTGTTTTCGCAGATCCGGCGGGCAGGCTTTGTGTGCTGGACGTTACCATAAAAGGTAAGGCTTTACGTCTCATCGGCGTTTATGCGCCCGTTATCCATGCTGAGCGTCCTGGTCTGTTTCGGCAGATCGAGCCGTTTTTGACGACATCTCGTCGGGTAGTTTTAGCGGGTGATTGGAATGCCGTCCTTGATCCCGATATAGATCGTATAGGGAAAAAACGGGTTACTAACAATCCTGATGTGAAACCATTCCGGGGCTTTATCGACGGGTTCGATCTCGTCGATAAGTACCGGAATGAGCATCCTCGGGATATAGCTTGGACTTGGACTAATAGTGGCAACTCGGATCCTGGGACGCTTGCGAGCTACCTCGATCGAGTCCTAGTTAAGAGAGTCGATGTAGGGCTCTTAGGGTGTCCAAGTTTCCATTATATAGTTTATTCGGATCATAGGCTTGTCCGGGTCCGTGTAAACTTAGATAAGCCTAAGGTTAGGTTGGCTGGTTACTGGAAATTCAACTGTTCACTGTTTGGTGAACAGGGATTTCGGGACCAGCTGTTACTAATGATACAACGGGAATTGTCGGGAGCGGTTTTGGGGAACGCCTGGTGGGGTAACCTTAAATCCAAAATTAGAACGTTTGCTGCCGATTTTAGTCGTCGACTCAATCGAGATAGATTAGCGGCGCAAACTGCTTTAGAAGAAAAAGTCGATCGGGCCGTGAAATCCCGTGTTAGTGGGGATGTAGCCTTAGCTAAGGCAGAGTTGGCCTCCTTGCTTATCAAGAAGGATCAAGCTCTGGTAGTTAGGGCTAGGTTAAAAAGAATGTCCTCTGACGCGACGAATATGGCCGCTGAATTGCGTGCAGAGGAGAGTAGGAGTGCGTCTCGGCGACATATCGCGTGCGTCACATTACCGGATAATCGGACCGTGACTACAAACGCGGGCATATGTGAGGTCTTTCGAGATTATTTTCAGGATCTTTTCACCAGGGAGCCCGGTCTGAGCTCGGCTCAGTTCGACTCCTATTTAGCCGACTTTCCCTGCCTCGAGGCAGCTGAAGCGGCTGGGTGCGAGGGTCCCATAACAGAGTCTGAGATCTGGGAAGCGCTGAAGCAGGTTGGCCTGGATAAGTCTCCGGGACTCGATGGTCTGCCCTACGAAGTGTACTTGAGGCTGTCGCCCGTTTTTGTTCCTTTGCTGGAACTGATTTTCAACCACTGGATGAAGCAGGGGTCTATACCTCAACGCTTCACCAGGGGTGTGATCAAGTTGCTGCGTAAGGACAAGAACGGTGGGGATGGGTTAGGGAACTTTCGCCCTTTAACGATGCTAAACGCTGAGTTGAAGATTTTGGCGAAGATCTTAGCCAACCGTTTGCAGCTTGTCCTGTCTAGTCTGATTGGCCCCGAGCAGACTTGTGCTGTGAAGGGCAGGACTATTCAGGATAACCTGCATATGGTACGCTTCATCTTAGAACAAGTCGACGGTGAAGCCGCGCTGATCAATTTAGATCAGTCCAAGGCCTTCGATAGGGTTGATCATCGTTTTCTGGAGGCTGTCCTTTCGTCGGCCGGTTTCGGAGCCGACTTTCGCTCCTGGATCCGACTCTTGTATGCGACCCCCGGTGCGCTGGTGGAAGTGAATGGAGTAAGATCGAAGCCTTTCGTATTGTCTCGCTCTATTCGTCAGGGTTGTCCGCTCTCGCCTTTGCTTTACGTTCTTGCGTTGGAACCTTTCCTTCGCAAGTTAAAGGCGAATCCGGTCCTGCGTGGAATATCTCTGCCTGGGGCTACCACCTCAGCAAGGTATTCTGCCTATGCTGACGACGTTTCGGTTCTTGTGTCGAGCAGAGCCGAGATTGACGAAGTCAGCAAAGAGGTCAGTGGTTATGAGATGGTGACAGGGGCCAAGATCAACCGTGATAAGTCTGTTGGCTTGCGGTTGGGTGCGTGGAAGGGAGTTTCTCTTCCCGGACCTTTCCTCTGGACGGATGGGCCGATCAAGATTCTCGGCGTCTGGTTCGGTCCGGATCTCCAGTTGGAAATGAATTGGTCGGAGGTACGAGAGAAGGCCGAGAGCGCGGTTAATCTGTGGTCTCGGAGGAGGCTTTCCCTGAAGGGAAGGGCGGAAGTATGTGTTTCACACATATATCCAATCCTCGTGTACCGACTCTCTGTACTTCCACTTCCGTTTGCCCCACTAATTTTATTAGTAAGGCTCTTGTTCTCCTTCTTGTGGGGAGGCAAGGCCCCTATGGTATCTCGGGAGATCTGTTGCCTTCATACCGCTGAGGGCGGTCTGGGTATGCCAAGCATTGAGATTCGTCAACATATGCTTCGCATTGCATTCCTAGACCGATTGTGTCGCGAACCGGACGAGGTGGGAGCCTTCTGGAAGGAAGACGCCCGGAAAAATTTCCCGTCCCTAAGAAGTGTGCACTCGTGCGAGGGGGAGGCCCGCCGTAGACCCCGAGCCGAAAGCTCCTTCTATCACGAATGTCGTCGCGCTCTGAAATGCCTCTTACGGGCGTCGGAAGGCCTCTCCAACGTCCAGGCGTTGTCTCGTAGGGCATTGTATCAGGTGTTAGTTCGGGGGTCCGTTCAAGATGCTCTCATTAGCGAGCTCGGTCTTACGAAGCAGCAGGCTCGCTCAATATGGCCTTGGGCGCCAGGGTTGAAATGCCTCACTAACGATGAGGCATCACTCACCTGGCGGGTGATTCGTAGAGCCCTCTGGGTCGGCAAAAGACTTTGTTCAGCGGGCTTGGAGAATTCTCCAGACTGCCGCCGCTGCGTTGGGGAAGTCGAGACCATTGGTCACGCCTTCTTTCAGTGCACGGTGGTAGTGCCGTTGTGCAGGTTCGTTGAAGGCCTCATGGTTCGCGTACTGCGGAGAAAGTCCTTTGTCCTGGATGTCGTTTCTGTCTGTAGCAATGTGGTGCCTCAGATGTCGAGGGCTGAGCATTATGTGTGCTGTTGCTTACTAGGCGTTATGAGAGTCGTGATTTGGACGACGCGTCAGAAGGAATTCTATGGTGGCGAGAAGTTTGCTTCTTCCGAACTGATCTTGTTCTTTAGGCATCAGCTTAAAGTCAAGATTAGGACGGAAAGGCGGCGGCTCACATCATCAGAATTTGGCGAAAGGTGGGTGAGTCTTGCGCGTTTGTGCCGTGTGAAAGGGGCTGACCTTGAGTGGCATTTTGATGCTGGTTAGGCATCAGGATATTGTTTGCCTGGGTTGAACTTGGCAACCCATCCCTGGATTTAGGATAGTTTAGGGTTTTTGCATTTGTATTTTAGTTTTTTAATTTCTGTAAAACTTAGCTAGAGTGAGTTTGCTCATTGGCCCCCTTTTTTTTTCTGCCCCCCTTTTTCTTTTCCTTTTGTTTAACTCCCCATCCCTCCCCGCTTTAGGTGCTCAGTGATTTTAGTTCTCTGGAGGATGCGGGACGCCTTTCGTTTCGAGTGTGTGAGCTTTTCGTATGTTTGAGGCTGAATCAGTGCGTGTTTGTGCGAATGGTTGGGATGGATAAATGTTTATTTTATAAAGTCCCGTGTCGATTTCGCCCAGGAAATTGATTTTACTGTCACATTTAGGAATTGTGGGGGGGTTTTATTACTAACATGATTTTGTTTAGTTTCATGTATATAATTTTAGACATATTGTATATATTCATTGGGGATATTTATTTGAAATTTTTACTCCCGCCCCCCCACAGACTTTATTGTACATATGGGGTTATTTAGGACTTTCATAGAGACCATGAGGTATTTTGGTGGATGTAGCATGAAAGGTAAGTATGAATGTGGCTTTTTGGTGAAAGGAATATTGTTTTGTATGCTTGGGTCAGTGCTTGGGACTAGCTAAGTTTAAGATTAAGACCAGTGATGACCTTCCTTTTCCCCAATCCCCCTTTTGGCCTTGTGCCGTATTTACTGTACATAACAGTATTAAATATTGTGGCCTGACGATTGCGTTTTGTCCGCCTTGTCATTTTGTGTTCCATTTTTCAGACCGCTGCACGACTGCCTTGTTGCCTGAATCTCTGAGTGAACTGTATTTTGGTTAAAGTTTGTTATTTTATTATTTTCTGTTGCAACTGTTTTTTTTGAAAAAAAAAAAAAAAAAAGAAAAAAAAAAAAAAAAAAGTCCTTTTGATTTTTTCTTCTATCCATTTTTTTATTTTTACCCCCCTCTTTTAGTTCTATTCCATTTTTATTTTCAGTTTTTTTTCCCCCTTTAATTTTTTGTTTTAGTTTTTCTTTTTACCCCCGTTAATTCTTTGTTTTTCATTTTATCCCCTATTCTAGTTTCTCGTTTTAATTCCCTTCCCCCGTTAATTTTTGTTTCTACCCCGTTTTAATTTCCACGCATTTTTAGTCTTCCTTAGAATTTTCATTTCCCGTTAATTTCTATCTTCGTTCTAGTTATATTGTAACCCTTGTCCGTGTTTTGCGTTAATTAATTTTAATTTCTTGTTTCTGTCCTAACTCTACGTTTTACGTGTTTTTCGTTTTATAAATTTGTTTGTACTAAAATCGTTTTGTAATCGTTGTATTGTCTAATTTATTTGTTTATTTTCTTTATTGGTTCGACTTGTTTGTTTTCGGTCGGCCATTTTGAATTTTTGTTGCTAGCTTTGGTTCTCGCCGAAGTTCCGTATTTTCTTTTGTTATTGTTTTTGTCTAGTGTCGGCCATTTTGATTTTTTGTCGAAGTTGAGTATTTTCTTTGGTTACTTTGTTTGAACGTTTTATTTTATTATTTAATTGTCCTTTTCGTGTTTTGTTAATTGTTACGCCTTTAGGCGATATTTGTGTTTAAGTTTTACGTGTTTTTTGTTTGATTTTTGTAATTGTTGTACGTTTAAAGTTAGCTGTTAATTTTCATTTATTTACTGGTTTGACTCGCTTCTTAGAGTCGGCCATCTTTATTTTTTTTAACTAGTTTCGGCTAGATTTCAATTATATTAGGTTCCTGTCTACTTTTTCTTGAACGTTTTATTTTATTATCCAATTTTCCCCTTTTTATTTTTTTTCGCCTTTTGGCGTTATTTGTTTGTTTTTTTTTGTTTCGCCTTTAGGCGAAATTTATTGATTACCCCTTCCCCATTCCTTCACCCCTGACCCCCCCTTTTTTTTCTCCACCATGGAGAAGAAGGAAAAAAAAGCCCCTTCTTTCCTTATTACTAAAAAAAAGACAGCGACCCTTGCTTCCATCCGAAAATCGGTGAGGAAGCATTTATTCAACCCCAAAAAAGACCCCCCAGATAAAGATAATCCGGATGAATATCCTGCCCTTCCTCGAACCCCCACAAATGAGGAAATAGTTGACGTCCTTAAAAATGCCGCCAAAGCCAGGATAGAGAAAGAAATCCTGGAAAAAGAAACCAATAAAAACCCAGAAAAGCCAAAAGTTAACACCGAGGTCGGGGATTCGCCCTCTTGTTGGAAGTCCCCTCCGAATTGTATAATCGACATCGCGGAGTTCCTGGAGCGTGCCAAGAGTTACGCTCACCTCGTGGTGAAAGACGGGCTCTTGGAGGATCCAGTGGAACTGAAGAGAGTCGAGAAAAGAATAGTCTCTGTTTTTGTCGTCGACAAGCGTTCGCGCAAAATTTGTCGTTCGACTAAAGACACAGTGTTTAAAGCACTGGAGTCCCTGGGGTTCAAACCCCTAAGAATTGTCAAGGGAAAGGGATTCTTCATGTGGGACGTACTGCTGCCCACTGCGGAAGACTGCGTAAGAGCCACCCGGAGGGAGTTGATCACAAAGGATCTCATCCTCCGAACCGAGTATGAGGGTCGGCGAAGGACCAGGGTGGCAGTATACGAGGTCCCTCCTCAGGTTATCGGGGAACACCTCGCGGCCTTCCTGGACCAATACGGGGAGATATTGGCCGCTTCCTGCGATAGCCTGACTGGGGGATGGAGCTTTGATATGATGCTCGATCGTAAGGCCTTCAGCTCCGTCCCCAACTGGATTGACGTTAGTGACTTGAAGCTGCCGGTCATCGTGACCGGTCGTAAACCAGCCTGCTGGAAGTGTGGAGTGACTGGTCATCTCTCCTCTTCCTGCCCAGAGAAGAAGGCCTCTGGGACTCAGGTCACTAAAGACCAAACTCCCCCTCTGACCGAGTCTGCAAAATCCGCCGCGCCTGTAATGGGCATGCCAGCTGCCGGGACCGGAGAGGTTGTTCCCCCGGTTGGGTCACCATCCAAGCCCCCATCCCCCGAAGAGCCCTCTTCCACCGCTTCTGCGGCTAAGAAGGGGGAAGAAGGGGAATGGCAGGTAGTTGGCAGGGTCAGAGGGAAGCGTCAGCCAGCGGGTCCTCAGTCCCCTGAAGCCTCAGGGACTAAAGACACACACAGTCCCACTCCCTCTAGCAACAGCATGGGCGACGCCCCGACCTCTTTAACATCTGAAGAGCATATGAAAAAATATGAACCGTCTTACGATAAAACCGTCAAACTGAAAGAACTGAAAAAACTAATAGACGTCCAGAGAAAACAAAAAAAATCCCCGGAAAAGAAATCCCCCTTGCAGTCTCCTCAACCCTCTTCTCCAGTCAAGTCTCCCCCTAAAAAGATGGCCACTCGCTCCACATCTTCGAAACCTATTCCTCCCACTCCATGTCCGTCAACCCCTCTCTCCAGAGTGAAGCCTTCTCCAGCCACCCCTTCCACTTCTCGTGCCCAGTCCCAAATCCCTCTCAGTAGAGACCCCAGTCCTTTTAGACATCCCAGTACTCCTCGCCACACTCCCAGTCCTTCACCCTCAAAAAAATTACCCACAACAGTTACCAAAAGGCCCAGAAGCCCTACTCAAGATGGTGCGGATAAAAAAAAGAGACCGAAGCACATATTTAACCCAGGCATAGAGATATGCAAAATATCTCCCCTACAAGCTGAAAAAGCGAGGGATTACGGGAATAGGATAAAGAGCCTAAAATTCCTCTTATCCGTAAAAAAATTTGGGGACAAAGACATTGAAGATCCCGGAAACTTCCCTAATGCCCAAAGGGTATTAACTGTAATTAGATCAGAGCCGGGAGCGAAATCAGTTTGGGCTATGGTGGATGAAGCGATTTCATCGTTCAGCTTGTCCCCGCCAATCGCCATAGTCCAAAATGATAAATTGAAAAAGATGAAGCAGTTTTGTGCAGGGAGGGTCCCGGTTTTTGTTCACCCCTCCCTTTATAGAGCACTAAAATTGACTTTCCCGTGGGATATCGGCGGAATCTCCCAAGACGGTACCATCAAGAATGAGATGGGCCATGGGTCTATGGGAGAGGCTGTCGGTATCCTAACCCCAGCCATGTTCAACGCAGATAAGCAACCCTAATCAGCATTCATTATGGCTCTCTGGTTAGCTACTTTAAATGTCCGGGGCCTGAGGTTGGAGTCTCGCAGGGCGAGGCTCTCTCGCGACCTTCAGCGCCTCGGGGTGAATATCTGTTGTGTGCAAGAGACCCGGTTTTCTTCTCATGATCGTGAGGATGTGCTGTCTGGGGGGTTCGCCCTTTATTCAGCATGTTTTGATGGTCGTTCGAGGGGTGTCTCTTGGCTAGTGAGCAGGTCTTTAGACGCTGTATGTACTCTTGTTTTCGCAGATCCGGCGGGCAGGCTTTGTGTGCTGGACGTTACCATAAAAGGTAAGGCTTTACGTCTCATCGGCGTTTATGCGCCCGTTATCCATGCTGAGCGTCCTGGTCTGTTTCGGCAGATCGAGCCGTTTTTGACGACATCTCGTCGGGTAGTTTTAGCGGGTGATTGGAATGCCGTCCTTGATCCCGATATAGATCGTATAGGGAAAAAACGGGCTACTAACAATCCTGATGTGAAACCATTTCGGGGCTTCATCGACGGGTTCGATCTCGTCGATAAGTACCGAAATGAGCATCCTCGGGATATAGCTTGGACTTGGACTAATAGTGGCAACTCGGATCCTGGGACGCTTGCGAGCTACCTCGATCGAGTCCTAGTTAAGAGAGTCGATGTAGGGCTCTTAGGGTGTCCAAGTTTCCATTATATAGTTTATTCGGATCATAGGCTTGTCCGGGTCCGTGTAAACTTAGATAAGCCTAAGGTTAGGTTGGCTGGTTACTGGAAATTCAACTGTTCACTGTTTGGTGAACAGGGATTTCGGGACCAGCTGTTACTAATGATACAACGGGAATTGTCGGGAGCGGTTTTGGGGAACGCCTGGTGGGGTAACCTTAAATCCAAAATTAGAACGTTTGCTGCCGATTTTAGTCGTCGACTCAATCGAGATAGATTAGCGGCGCAAACTGCTTTAGAAGAAAAAGTCGATCGGGCCGTGAAATCCCGTGTTAGTGGGGATGTAGCCTTAGCTAAGGCAGAGTTGGCCTCCTTGCTTATCAAGAAGGATCAAGCTCTGGTAGTTAGGGCTAGGTTAAAAAGAATGTCCTCTGACGCGACGAATATGGCCGCTGAATTGCGTGCAGAGGAGAGTAGGAGTGCGTCTCGGCGACATATCGCGTGCGTCACATTACCGGATAATCGGACCGTGACTACAAACGCGGGCATATGTGAGGTCTTTCGAGATTATTTTCAGGATCTTTTCACCAGGGAGCCCGGTCTGAGCTCGGCTCAGTTCGACTCCTATTTAGCCGACTTTCCCTGCCTCGAGGCAGCTGAAGCGGCTGGGTGCGAGGGTCCCATAACAGAGTCTGAGATCTGGGAAGCGCTGAAGCAGGTTGGCCTGGATAAGTCTCCGGGACTCGATGGTCTGCCCTACGAAGTGTACTTGAGGCTGTCGCCCGTTTTTGTTCCTTTGCTGGAACTGATTTTCAACCACTGGATGAAGCAGGGGTCTATACCTCAACGCTTCACCAGGGGTGTGATCAAGTTGCTGCGTAAGGACAAGAACGGTGGGGATGGGTTAGGGAACTTTCGCCCTTTAACGATGCTAAACGCTGAGTTGAAGATTTTGGCGAAGATCTTAGCCAACCGTTTGCAGCTTGTCCTGTCTAGTCTGATTGGCCCCGAGCAGACTTGTGCTGTGAAGGGCAGGACTATTCAGGATAACCTGCATATGGTACGCTTGATCTTAGAACCAGTCGACGGTGAAGCCACGCTGATCAATTTAGATCAGTCCAAGGCCTTCGATAGGGTTGATCATCGTTTTCTGGAGGCTGTCCTTTCGTCGGCCGGTTTCGGAGCCGACTTTCGCTCCTGGATCCGACTCTTGTATGCGACCCCCGGTGCGCTGGTGGAAGTGAATGGAGTAAGATCGAAGCCTTTCGTATTGTCTCGCTCTATTCGTCAGGGTTGTCCGCTCTCGCCTTTGCTTTACGTTCTTGCGTTGGAACCTTTCCTTCGCAAGTTAAAGGCGAATCCGGTCCTGCGTGGAATATCTCTGCCTGGGGCTACCACCTCAGCAAGGTATTCTGCCTATGCTGACGACGTTTCGGTTCTTGTGTCGAGCAGAGCCGAGATTGACGAAGTCAGCAAAGAGGTCAGTGGTTATGAGATGGTGACAGGGGCCAAGATCAACCGTGATAAGTCTGTTGGCTTGCGGTTGGGTGCGTGGAAGGGAGTTTCTCTTCCCGGACCTTTCCTCTGGACGGATGGGCCGATCAAGATTCTCGGCGTCTGGTTCGGTCCGGATCTCCAGTTGGAAATGAATTGGTCGGAGGTACGAGAGAAGGCCGAGAGCGCGGTTAATCTGTGGTCTCGGAGGAGGCTTTCCCTGAAGGGAAGGGCGGAAGTATGTGTTTCACACATATATCCAATCCTCGTGTACCGACTCTCTGTACTTCCACTTCCGTTTGCCCCACTAATTTTATTAGTAAGGCTCTTGTTCTCCTTCTTGTGGGGAGGCAAGGCCCCTATGGTATCTCGGGAGATCTGTTGCCTTCATACCGCTGAGGGCGGTCTGGGTATGCCAAGCATTGAGATTCGTCAACATATGCTTCGCATTGCATTCCTAGACCGATTGTGTCGCGAACCGGACGAGGTGGGAGCCTTCTGGAAGGAAGACGCCCGGAAAAATTTCCCGTCCCTAAGAAGTGTGCACTCGTGCGAGGGGGAGGCCCGCCGTAGACCCCGAGCCGAAAGCTCCTTCTATCACGAATGTCGTCGCGCTCTGAAATGCCTCTTACGGGCGTCGGAAGGCCTCTCCAACGTCCAGGCGTTGTCTCGTAGGGCATTGTATCAGGTGTTAGTTCGGGGGTCCGTTCAAGATGCTCTCATTAGCGAGCTCGGTCTTACGAAGCAGCAGGCTCGCTCAATATGGCCTTGGGCGCCAGGGTTGAAATGCCTCACTAACGATGAGGCATCACTCACCTGGCGGGTGATTCGTAGAGCCCTCTGGGTCGGCAAAAGACTTTGTTCAGCGGGCTTGGAGAATTCTCCAGACTGCCGCCGCTGCGTTGGGGAAGTCGAGACCATTGGTCACGCCTTCTTTCAGTGCACGGTGGTAGTGCCGTTGTGCAAGTTCGTTGAAGGCCTCATGGTTCGCGTACTGCGGAGAAAGTCCTTTGTCCTGGATGTCGTTTCTGTCTGTAGCAATGTGGTGCCTCAGATGTCGAGGGCTGAGCATTATGTGTGCTGTTGCTTACTAGGCGTTATGAGAGTCGTGATTTGGACGACGCGTCAGAAGGAATTCTATGGTGGCGAGAAGTTTGCTTCTTCCGAACTGATCTTGTTCTTTAGGCATCAGCTTAAAGTCAAGATTAGGACGGAAAGGCGGCGGCTCACATCATCAGAATTTGGCGAAAGGTGGGTGAGTCTTGCGCGTTTGTGCCGTGTGAAAGGGGCTGACCTTGAGTGGCATTTTGATGCTGGTTAGGCATCAGGATATTGTTTGCCTGGGTTGAACTTGGCAACCCATCCCTGGATTTAGGATAGTTTAGGGTTTTTGCATTTGTATTTTAGTTTTTTAATTTCTGTAAAACTTAGCTAGAGTGAGTTTGCTCATTGGCCCCCTTTTTTTTTTCTGCCCCCCTTTTTCTTTTCCTTTTGTTTAACTCCCCATCCCTCCCCGCTTTAGGTGCTCAGTGATTTTAGTTCTCTGGAGGATGCGGGACGCCTTTCGTTTCGAGTGTGTGAGCTTTTCGTATGTTTGAGGCTGAATCAGTGCGTGTTTGTGCGAATGGTTGGGATGGATAAATGGTTATTTTATAAAGTCCCGTGTCGATTTCGCACAGGAAATTGATTTTACTGTCACATTTAGGAATTGTGGGGGGGTTTTATTACTAACATGATTTTGTTTAGTTTCATGTATATAATTTTAGACATATTGTATATATTCATTGGGGATATTTATTTGAAATTTTTACTCCCGCCCCCCCACAGACTTTATTGTACATATGGGGTTATTTAGGACTTTCATAGAGACCATGAGGTATTTTGGTGGATGTAGCATGAAAGGTAAGTATGAATGTGGCGTTTTGGTGAAAGGAATATTGTTTTGTATGCTTGGGTCAGTGCTTGGGACTAGCTAAGTTTAAGATTAAGACAAGTGATGACCTTCCTTTTCCCCAATCCCCCTTTTGGCCTTGTGCCGTATTTACTGTACATAACAGTATTAAATATTGTGGCCTGACGATTGCGTTTTGTCCGCCTTGTCATTTTGTGTTCCATTTTTCAGACCGCTGCACGACTGCCTTGTTGCCTGAATCTCTGAGTGAACTGTATTTTGGTTAAAGTTTGTTATTTTATTTATTTTCTGTTGCAACTGTTTTGAAAAGAAAAAAAAAGAAAAAAAAAAAAAAAGTCCTTTTGATTTTTTCTTCTATCCATTTTTTTATTTTTACCCCCCTCTTTTAGTTCTATTCCATTTTTATTTTCAGTTTTTTTTCCCCCTTTAATTTTTTGTTTTAGTTTTTCTTTTTACCCCCGTTAATTCTTTGTTTTTCATTTTATCCCCTATTCTAGTTTCTCGTTTTAATTCCCTTCCCCCGTTAATTTTTGTTTCTACCCCGTTTTAATTTCCACGCTTTTTTAGCCTTCCTTATAACCTTCATTTCCCGTTAATTTCTATCTTCGTTCTAGTTATATTGTAACCCTTGTCCGTGTTTTGCGTTAATTAATTTTAATTTCTTGTTTCTGTCCTAACTCTACGTTTTACGTGTTTTTCGTTTTATAAATTTGTTTGTACTAAAATCGTTTTGTAATTGTTGTATTGTCTAATTTATTTGTTTATTTTCTTTATTGGTTCGACTTGTTTGTTTTCGGTCGGCCATTTTGAATTTTTGTTGTTAGCTTTGGTTCTTGCCAAAGTTCCGTATTTTCTTTTGTTTATTGGCGGCCATTTTGATTTTTTGTCGAAGTTGAGTATTTTCTTTGGTTACCTTGTTTGAACGTTTTATTTTATTATTTAATTGTCCTTTTCGTGTTTTGTTAATTGTTACGCCTTTAGGCGATATTTGTGTTTAAGTTTTACGTGTTTTTTGTTTGATTTTTGTAATTGTTGTACGTTTAAAGTTAGCTGTTAATTTTCATTTATTTACTGGTTTGACTCGCTTCTTAGAGTCGGCCAGCTTTATTTTTTTTTAACTAGCTTCGGCTAGAGTTCAATTATATTAGGTTCCTGTCTACTTTTTCTTGAACGTTTTATTTTATTATCCAATTTTCCCCTTTTTATTTTTTTTCGCCTTTTGGCGTTATTTGTTTGTTTTTTTTTTGTTTGTTTCGCCTTTAGGCGAAATTTATTGAATATCCCTTCCCCATTCCTTCACTCCTGACCCCCCTTTTTTTTCTCCACCATGGAGAAGAAGGAAAAAAAAGCCCCTTCTTTCCTTATTACTAAAAAAAAGACAACAACCCTTGCTTCCATCCGAAAATCGGTTAGGAAGCACTTGTTTAACCCCAAAAAAGACCCCCCAGATAAAGACAATCCCGAGGAATATCCTGCACTCCCAAGGACCCCTACTAATGAGGAGATAGTAGACACCCTTAAAAAGGCTGCCAAAGCCAGGATAGAAAAAGAGATCCTGGAAAAAGAGAAAAATAAAACCCCAGAAAACACGAAAGTTAATACGGAGGTCGGGGATTCGCCCTCTTGTTGGAAGTCCCCTCCGAATTGTATAATCGACATCGCGGAGTTCCTGGAGCGTGCCAAGAGTTACGCTCACCTCGTGGTGAAAGACGGGCTCTTGGAAGATCCAGTGGAACTGAAGAGAGTCGAGAAAAGAATAGTGTCTGTCTTTGTCGTCGACAAGCGTTCGCGCAAAATTTGTCGTTCGACTAAAGACACAGTGTTTAAAGCACTGGAGTCCCTGGGGTTCAAACCCCTAAGAATTGTCAAGGGAAAGGGTTTTTTCATGTGGGACGTACTGCTGCCCACTGCAGAAGACTGCGTAAGAGCCACCCGGAGGGAATTGATCACAAAGGATCTCATCCTCCGAACCGAGTATGAGGGTCGGCGAAGGACCAGGGTGGCAGTATACGAGGTCCCTCCTCAGGTTATCGGGGAACACCTCGCGGCGTTCCTGGACCAATACGGGGAGATATTGGCCGCTTCCTGTGATAGCCTGACTGGGGGATGGAGCTTTGATATGATGCTCGATCGTAAGGCCTTCAGCTCCGTCCCCAACTGGATTGACGTTAGTGACTTGAAGCTGCCGGTCATCGTGACCGGTCGTAAACCAGCCTGCTGGAAGTGTGGAGTGACTGGTCATCTCTCCTCTTCCTGCCCAGAGAAGAAGGCCTCTGGGACTCAGGTCACTAAAGACCAAACTCCCCCTCTGACCGAGTCTGCAAAATCCGCCGCGCCTGTAATGGGCATGCCAGCTGCCGGGACCGGAGAGGTTGTTCCCCCGGTTGGGTCTCCACCAAAGCCCTCATCCCCCGAAGAGCCCTCTTCCGCCGCTTCTGTGGCTAAGAAGGGGGAAGAAGGGGAATGGCTGGTAGTTGGCAGGGTCAGAGGGAAGCGTCAGCCAGCGGGTCCTCAGTCTCCTGAAGCCTCGGGGACTAAAGACACTTACAGCCCCACTCCCTCTAACAGCAGCAAGGGCGACGCCCCGACCTCTATTCTAACAATCGAACAACTACAGAAAAAATACGATCCTGGATATGAAAAGACGGAAAAAGTTAAAGAGCTGAAAAAAAAACTTGACGAACAAAGAAAAGAAAAACTATACCCTTCCAAAAACACACTTACATCTCAGTCTCCTCAACCCGCTACATCCCGTCAAAACACGTCACCCATTAAAAAGAAGGCCACTCCCCCCACATCCTCTATCTCGTCACCTTCTTCACGCCCCTCAACCCCTCTCTCTAGAGTGAAGCCTACTCCTGCCACTCCTTCCTCTTCTTATGCCCAGGCCCAAATCCCTCTCAGTAGAGACCCCAGTCCTTTTAGACAACCTTGTACACCCCGCAATACTCCCAGTCCTTCTCCCACTAAAATGCCCCCGCCTGTTAACAAAAGGCACAGAAGCCCAACACAGGATTCAGTGGAAAAAAAGAAGAGACCCAAACACATCTACAATCCTGGCTCAAATGTGTGCAAAATCTCGCCGTTACAAGCCGAGAAAGCAAAAGATTATGGCAACAGGATTAAGGAACTGAAATATCTTTTGTCTATGAAGCAATTCGGAGACAAAGATATAGATAATCCGCAAAACTTTCCACAAGCCCAGAGAGTGTTGACTGTTATAAGAGTTGAAACTGGGGCAAAGCAGATTTGGGCCATGTTGGACGAGGCAATGGCTTCGTTCGACATGACCCCACCCATTGCTATCGTCCAAAGCGAAAAATTAAAAAAAATGAAACAATTCTGTGCAGGGAGGGTCCCAATTTTTGTTCACCCCTCCCTTTATAGAGCACTAAAATTGACGTTCCCGTGGGATATCGGCGGAATCTCCCAAGACGGTACCATCAAGAATGAGATGGGCCATGGGTCTATGGGAGAGGCTGTCGGTATCCTAACCCCAGCCATGTTCAAAGCAGATAAACAACCCTAATCAGTATTCAATATGGCTCTCTGGTTAGCTAGTTTAAATGTCCGGGGCCTGAGGTTGGAGTCTCGCAGGGCGAGGCTCTCTCGCGACCTTCAGCGCCTCGGGGTTAATATTTGTTGTGTGCAAGAGACCCGGTTTTCTTCTCATGATCGTGAGGATGTGCTGTCTGGGGGGTTCGCCCTTTATTCAGCATGTTTTGATGGTCGTTCGAGGGGTGTCTCTTGGCTAGTGAGCAGGTCTTTAGACGCTGTATGTACTCTTGTTTTCGCAGATCCGGCGGGCAGGCTTTGTGTGCTGGACGTTACCATAAAAGGTAAGGCTTTACGTCTCATCGGCGTTTATGCGCCTACTATCCATGCTGAGCGACCTGGTCTGTTTCGGCAGATCGAGCCGTTTTTGACGACATCTCGTCGGGTAGTTTTAGCGGGTGATTGGAATGCCGTCCTTGATCCCGATATAGATCGTATAGGGAAAAAACGGGCTACTAACAATCCTGATGTGAAACCATTCCGGGACTTTATCGACGGGTTCGATCTCGTCGATAAGTACCGGAATGAGCATCCTCGGGATATAGCTTGGACTTGGACTAATAGTGGCAACTCGGATCCTGGGACGCTTGCGAGCTACCTCGATCGAGTCCTAGTTAAGAGAGTCGATGTAGGGCTCTTAGGGTGTCCAAGTTTCCATTATATAGTTTATTCGGATCATAGGCTCGTCCGGGTCCGTGTAAACTTAGATAAGCCTAAGGTTAGGTTGGCTGGTTACTGGAAATTCAACTGTTCACTGTTTGGTGAACAGGGATTTCGGGACCAGCTGTTACTAATGATACAACGGGAATTGTCGGGAGCGGTTTTGGGGAATGCCTGGTGGGGTAACCTTAAATCTAAAATTAGAACGTTTGCTGCCGATTTTAGTCGTCGACTCAATCGAGATAGATTAGCGGCGCAAACTGCTTTAGAAGAAAAAGTCGATCGGGCCGTGAAATCCCGTGTTAGTGGGGATGTAGCCTTAGCTAAGGCAGAGTTGGCCTCCTTGCTTATCAAGAAGGATCAAGCTCTGGTAGTTAGGGCTAGGTTAAAAAGAATGTCCTCTGAGGCGACGAATATGGCCGCTGAATTGCGTGCAGAGGAGAGTAGGAGTGCGTCTCGGCGACATATCGCGTGCGTCACATTACCGGATAATCGGACCGTGACTACAAACGCGGGCATATGTGAGGTCTTTCGAGATTATTTTCAGGATCTTTTCACCAGGGAGCCCGGTCTGAGCTCGTCTCAGTTCGACTCCTATTTAGCCGACTTTCCCTGCCTCGAGGCAGCTGAAGCGGCTGGGTGCGAGGGTCCCATAACAGAGTCTGAGATCTGGGAAGCGCTGAAGCAGGTTGGCCTGGATAAGTCTCCGGGACTCGATGGTCTGCCCTACGAAGTGTACTTGAGGCTGTCGCCCGTTTTTGTTCCTTTGCTGGAACTGATTTTCAACCACTGGATGAAGCAGGGGTCTATACCTCAACGCTTCACCAGGGGTGTGATCAAGTTGCTGCGTAAGGACAAGAACGGTGGGGATGGGTTAGGGAACTTTCGCCCTTTAACGATGCTAAACGCTGAGTTGAAGATTTTGGCGAAGATCTTAGCCAACCGTTTGCAGCTTGTCCTGTCTAGTCTGATTGGCCCCGAGCAGACTTGTGCTGTGAAGGGCAGGACTATTCAGGATAACCTGCATATGGTACGCTTGATCTTAGAACAAGTCGACGGTGAAGCCGCGCTGATCAATTTAGATCAGTCCAAGGCCTTCGATAGGGTTGATCATCGTTTTCTGGAGGCTGTCCTTTCGTCGGCCGGTTTCGGAGCCGACTTTCGCTCCTGGATCCGACTCTTGTATGCGACCCCCGGTGCGCTGGTGGAAGTGAATGGAGTAAGATCGAAGCCTTTCGTATTGTCTCGCTCTATTCGTCAGGGTTGTCCGCTCTCGCCTTTGCTTTACGTTCTTGCGTTGGAACCTTTCCTTCGCAAGTTAAAGGCGAATCCGGTCCTGCGTGGAATATCTCTGCCTGGGGCTACCACCTCAGCAAGGTATTCTGCCTATGCTGACGACGTTTCGGTTCTTGTGTCGAGCAGAGCCGAGATTGACGAAGTCAGCAAAGAGGTCAGTGGTTATGAGATGGTGACAGGGGCCAAGATCAACCGTGATAAGTCTGTTGGCTTGCGGTTGGGTGCGTGGAAGGGAGTTTCTCTTCCCGGACCTTTCCTCTGGACGGATGGGCCGATCAAGATTCTCGGCGTCTGGTTCGGTCCGGATCTCCAGTTGGAAATGAATTGGTCGGAGGTACGAGAGAAGGCCGAGATCGCGGTTAATCTGTGGTCTCGGAGGAGGCTTTCCCTGAAGGGAAGGGCGGAAGTATGTGTTTCACACATATATCCAATCCTCGTGTACCGACTCTCTGTACTTCCACTTCCGTTTGCCCCACTAATTTTATTAGTAAGGCTCTTGTTCTCCTTCTTGTGGGGAGGCAAGGCCCCTATGGTATCTCGGGAGATCTGTTGCCTTCATACCGCTGAGGGCGGTCTGGGTATGCCAAGCATTGAGATTCGTCAACATATGCTTCGCATTGCATTCCTAGACCGATTGTGTCGCGAACCGGACGAGGTGGGAGCCTTCTGGAAGGAAGACGCCCGGAAAAATTTCCCGTCCCTAAGAAGTGTGCACTCGTGCGAGGGGGAGGCCCGCCGTGGACCCCGAGCCGAAAGCTCCTTCTATCACGAATGTCGTCGCGCTCTGAAATGCCTCTTACGGGCGTCGGAAGGCCTCTCCAACGTCCAGGCGTTGTCTCGTAGGGCATTGTATCAGGTGTTAGTTCGGGGGTCCGTTCAAGATGCTCTGATTAGCGAGCTCGGTCTTACGAAGCAGCAGGCTCGCTCAATATGGCCTTGGGCGCCAGGGTTGAAATGCCTCACTAACGATGAGGCATCACTCACCTGGCGGGTGATTCGTAGAGCCCTCTGGGTCGGCAAAAGACTTTGTTCAGCGGGCTTGGAGAATTCTCCAGACTGCCGCCGCTGCGTTGGGGAAGTCGAGACCATTGGTCACGCCTTCTTTCAGTGCACGGTGGTAGTGCCGTTGTGCAGGTTCGTTGAAGGCCTCATGGTTCGCGTACTGCGGAGAAAGTCCTTTGTCCTGGATGTCGTTTCTGTCTGTAGCAATGTGGTGCCTCAGATGTCGAGGGCTGAGCATTATGTGTGCTGTTGCTTACTAGGCGTTATGAGAGTCGTGATTTGGACGACGCGTCAGAAGGAATTCTATGGTGGCGAGAAGTTTGCTTCTTCCGAACTGATCTTGTTCTTTAGGCATCAGCTTAAAGTCAAGATTAGGACGGAAAGGCGGCGGCTCACATCATCAGAATTTGGCGAAAGGTGGGTGAGTCTTGCGCGTTTGTGCCGTGTGAAAGGGGCTGACCTTGAGTGGCATTTTGATGCCGGTTAGGCATCAGGATTTTGTTTGCCTGGGTTGAACTTGAGCAACCCATCCCTGGATTTAGGATAGTTTAGGGTTTTTGTATTTGTATTTTAGTTTTTTAATTTCTGTAAAACTTAGCTAGAGTGTGTTTGCTCATTGGCCCCCCTTTTTTTTCTGTCCCCCTTTTCTTTTCCTTTAGTTTAACTCCCCTTCACTCCCCTCTTTAGGTGCTCAGTGATTTCAGTTCTCTGGAGGATACGGGACGCCTTTCGTTTCGAGTGTGAGCTTTTTCGTATGGTTGAGTCTGAATCAGTGCGTGTTTGTGTGAGTGGTTGGGATGGATAAATGTTTGTTCTGTTATAGTCCCGTGTCGATTTCGCCCAGTTAATTGATTTTACTGTCACATTTAGGAATTGTGGGGGGGGTTTATTACTAACATAATTTTGTTTAGTTTCATGTATATAAATTTTAGTCATATTGTATATATTCATTGGGGATATTTATTGTTTTGAAATTTTTACTCCCGCCCCCCACAGACTTTATTGTACATATGGGGTGATTTAGGACTTTCATAGAGACCATGAGGTATTTTGGTGGATGTAGCATGAAAGGTAAGTATGAATGTGGCGTTTTGGTGGAAGGAATATTGTTTTGTATGTTTGGGTCAGTGCTCGGGACTAGCTAAGTTTAAGATTAAGACCAGTGATGACCTTCCTTTTCCCCAACCCCCCTTTTTGGCCTTGTGCCGTATTTGCTGTACATATACAGTAATAAATATTGTGGCCTGATGATTGAATCTAGCATGAAACATACTGTCGCCTCTAAGTGTTGACTTCTATGTTCACTTTTATATTTACACACGCTCTATCTCTGATATTGAGCACTTTATCCCATAAATATAGCACATTTTAAGACTATATTTATTCTTATATATATATATATATATATATATATATATATATATATATATATATATATATATATATTTATTTATATCCCAGTGGTATGATGCTCACATTTTATAGTAACTGTCTGGATTCGATTCTTAGTAGTAGATGCTCATTGCTGATGAGTCACAAAAAGGACGAAACGGTCGTCCAGTGCCTTCTGCTGAGGGTTCTTGTTCTAGACTCGATTAATTATTATGAGAAATTATTCAAATCTCCAAAAAAGTTCTATCACACACACACACACACGCACGCACAAACACACACATATACATATATAGAGAGCTTTCAGGATTTCATCCTCCTTGGGACTACCTATACGGATTACCAAAATTTTGGTAAGTTATATATATATATATATATATATATATATATATATATATATATATATATATATATTAGCCTGCTACTTCCCGTAGATTGCAATTTATCTTTGACGATCATCAAAGGATTATTAAATACAAGGATCTTGGTGTGTAAATGACGACACCAATATCAACTGTGGTTAAGGATTTCGCTTTGATAGGGAAACGTTCTGGCAGAATCATGGATAAGAAACCCAACAGTCCATACCTTAAAGAAATAACAAATTTTATTCTTAGAAGCAGAACTCGCAATGTGATTTATCTATTTATGTTGCATTTTATTTTCATTTTATTCACCAGTGTGTAATGGAAAATGTCATAATGACATTTCTGAGCTTAGGTCACTATTTTGGATCCGGGAGAAAATCAGTATAAAAGCGAAATCAAAGGTAAAAAGCAAAAGAAAAATATTACTGATCCTGACCTGGCATCTCGTCTTCAGTCATTTTCTTCAGCGCCGTAATGTAGCTTGCCTGTATATAAACATTTTTTTTAATTTTTTCTGATGTACTTTTATCTATAGTACCTAGACTCTATGAATGTAAGCACAGTACTAGATTGGCAGCATGGTATCATCATTTAACAGTTGATATGACTAAATGAAGACGTACGTTATCTGCTAAGAGTTTCTTCTATCGCACTTCTCGAGTGTGGAACTCACTTCTGGCTCTTTGCTTTCCAGTCAAGGTTGATTTTTAAAAATTGAAATGCAATGTCAATCGTTATCTTCTATCTTTATTTCTGTTCTTTCAATGTTCTCGCTCCTTAACAATGTTTTTCTGTTTCTTATATTCTCTCTTACTCAATAGCCCCACTGAATCTTAGTGGCTTTCTTGCCTTGCTTAAGATGAAATGATTAACAAGAAATAGTAATATCAATAGAAGAATAACAACAATTCATCAAATAAACACATCTTACCCACATTGTAGCTCCCAGTGGTGGATTCACCTTCTTGACTGGACGAAAAAGACATGAAGAGAAAAAGTGAACAAAAATTCGGCCTTGTGCCACATACATCCCTCGGGGTGGGGGTGCTGTTAAATGTTAAAAGTGAACAGTAACAACATAAATTGGAAATGCGGGGTGTGGCAGAAATACCCCCAGGAAATACTTCTCACGTAATAGTAAAACATTGTCTAGATATAGACACCTTTGCCACTAGTGTCATAGTTTTATATGGGATGTATATCTGGGAGGTACATGTGGGAGTTATTTCTGCCGCCCCCTGTATTCGTTTGAATATAATCAATAGGGAATCAATTCTAATATTTTTTTATGGATAACGTTGATAAACAAAAAAAGGCAATTATTTATGACTCTACCTAATGCTATTAAAGCTGTTGGCGAGGTTACTGTAGTTATTGAAAACCGATTAAAACAACTGAAAATCCGTACAGTTTATCTTCAATTGAGATATGTTAAAGGATTCTTTCGGTTTTCTTGAATAGCAGACAAAACAGGAAATCTTGTGCCAGCCTTACTCGTAGTAAATCACAGAACCTCATATGCTGAAACGACAGGTACTTAAAGATGTAAATAAATCCAAGTTGCTGAAACTTAAGTGGAAAAGTGTTCCAGTGGAAATGTTTGCCTTATTACCCATTGAAATGGCATAATGTTTACAACATACCCAAGAAACATTATTAAGAAACAAGTCAAACAAAAATAAAATTAAAAATAACAACTGAAAAAGGAAGCAATAATAAAACACTTCAGTTATCTCCATTTGAATGAATTTCAGATAGCCATAAATGATTTATTTTGAAATCTAGCCTATATAACGACTACGAGTTACATTCGTGCTTTCTACTGTTAATCTGAACACGATTCTTGCCACTTGGAAAAATCCTAAACTCATATTTAAACTGCGTTATTTGTACAAAAAAAAGAAAAACTTCAAGAGGGCCATAAAATTTGTCGTGCGCCGAATCCACCCTATACCCCGACAGACAGTCGAGCAGGAGAAATCCATTCCTCTCCTCTAAGAAAGATCAGAAGTTGGATATCTCTCTACAAGAGTTGTAAAGTGACGTGGGGCAGCGGGTTGGGATCTCTTTTCAATGGCTTTCGATTTCATCTCTCTTCAGATTTTTGTTTTGTTTTGTTTTGTTTTCTCGTCAATATATGTTTTATTTTTATCCATCGTTAAAAGAGAGGGCAAATGCTTAATGTGTCGTACACGAACTTTGTGACATTAGTATCTGCGAATCTCTACTTGAAAATAATCGTTTAGATAAAGAGTCCCACAATTTTTGAATATTAGACACGTTCGGTTGGCGGCAAACGTGAGTATATTCCGATTGTGAACTGAAAACGACCGTCGTCGCTCAAGTTTCTAAGATTTTTTTTTCTGGATTTTCTTCTTTCGAAAATACCTCTTCTGAAGCATTCAGCTGGAGGAAGACACTATTTTTCGTCTATAATGAATCGACCGTTCTCTTTAAAGACATGAACATTTATAATGGTGTATTTTTTTTCAAGAGTATCTTACGTTCGGCACAAGGTCGAATGTATAGTGCAACCGGTGAGGATCGATCACTACTCAGTCGAACTCACTAATCCAGCGAAACAAAGCTGCTAATCATTACACACGTTGTACTGGATTTTCTAAGCGTAGTTTACATGTGGCACAAGGTGGAAAGCATGGAGTAATCCAGTGAAGATCGAATTCACTAGTCAAGCATGATAACCATTACACTTCACCGAAGTCCTCAATATAGAACTTAGTAAGCCTACCTTACTTTAGAAGCAAGGCTGAAAGCATGTTGCATCCTGTTGGGATTGAACTCACTACGCTGTCGTAACTGATCTTGCCAGACAAGCTTGCTAACCATTACATCACGTCGTAATGCTCTGAGCGTAACTTGTCTCAAAGGCTGAAAGTATGGAGCAACCAGTGAGGATCGAACTCACTACTCAATCGTAATTCGTCTAGGGAGACAACCTAGCTAACAATTTCACCACATCGAAGCGCCCAATATTAGTAAGCGTAGCTTACATGTAGCAGAAGACTAAAATTATAGAGTGCTCAGTGAGTCTCGACCTCGCTACAGTCGAGACAAGCATTATATTACACCTCATCGAAGTGCTCAATATACAATTTAGTAAGCTTGGCTTAGTTGTGAAACAAAGGTGAAAGTATGTTGAACAAAGTTTGAATAAAACTCACTACGCTGTCATAATTGATCTAGTCAGACAATTTTTGAAACAACTAGACCACATCGAAGTTACCGCATGAACATTTATAATGAGTTGTTGAAAAAAAAAATTACGGTATATCAACCTCTATAGGTTATTTAATGCCGACAAAATTTTTATTGCTGGTAATATTTTTTCCAAGAATATATTGCTAATAAAATCCACTTCAGAAATTTTTTTGCTGGTAATATTTTTTTTCAAATATCTATTGCTAGTAATATTTTTTTTCAAAAAATGTAGAGCTGGTATTTTTTTTAAAAAATGTATTACTGATATTTTTTTCAAAAGTGGCATTAATGTATTACTGGTAATAATTTTTTAAAAATTCTGGTATTGTTTCTATACTTTCATAGTGTTTTGACTATCCCCCATAGCTGGGACCCTAACAGGTGCTACTACCCCGGTTGATAGTGGATGTGGAAACACCAGCAATTAAGAGGTGGCTCCAGGCTCCTCAAAACCTCCTGATCAGAGGCCTTGTAGTCGGACTTAGTTTATCGTCTTACCCAGTACACAGATGTAGTTTATCGCCATACCCAAGACGGAATAATTTCTGTTCATCATAAATAAAATGCAATTTTATTTTTTATTTTTTTTAGATTATCTAGATGCCTTTCTGAAAATATGTTTATTGCCTCTGGAATTCCGTTACCTATCAATATTTAATTAATCCTGTTTTTGTTCTAATTAGGAAGTTGTGGAGTTCCATGATGTTCTGAATTTGTTTTGAACACATCTTTTAGACCGAATAAATTTCAAGAGCGTAAATTAGAAGATTTTAAATCCCGCCCCCAAGATTTACTTTAACCAGCCACTGAGACAGGTTGTGACACGGGGTCGGTTTTTATCGTGTGGAACCGAATGTTTCCACTCGAGCCGCTGGCCGAAGCTGGTCAAAGCTTGTCTAACCTGGCCTTAGCAGGTTATAACACCGCTACTCAACAGATGTTACGCAACGGTGAACGGAACGCAAGAACGGAGAGAAGGCCTCTGGCACGGAACAGATACAACAGCAGCACAACCTACCCCGAGGGAAAAAATAAATTTTCTCCTCCAAAAAGCGCCAAATGATTTTCTAAGATGTGGCACAGGGCCAAAAGTGTGGAGCACCCAGTGAGGATCGAACTCACTATTCAGTCGTAATTGATCTAGTGAGATAGGCTTGGTATTCGTTACAAGCGCCTACATACGCAATACCCCAATAATTAAAAAACTAAAGGTGACATTCTTAAATTTACCGTGGGGTAGTAGTTAGTAAGATAGTCTCTTTCATCATTACTAAGCAGCTGTTTTCCCTCAGAGCACCATATTTGCATTCTCGAACCAAAACAAAAACTAATCATCCTTTTTCCACTGCGCCACGTGTCCTTGAGGACACTTGGCGCAGTGGATAAAGGCGTTGGTTAGATCCAGTGACAGGACGCAAAGCGTGTGAGTTCAGTTAAATCGGTGGAGAAATTGGAGAGGGGAATTAACAAGAGATAACTGATAACTGACATCCATTAAAGATGGCACGTGAAACTAGAACAGTCTACCCCAGTGAGCGAAATAAAGGGTTCAGTTCGACATTCCGACCACCTGAAGAAGGCCGGAGCGTACAACGGCCGAAACGTTGTAATAAATACGGTGACAAAGATGAGGACAATAGTCCGAATAATGTAAATATTCTACATATAACAAGTTCACAAAATTAATCTAAAAAGAAGGTGAAACAGTCACGTCTGCGTCACGAGAACTTGGGCCATTAGTACCCGGCAACAATCCAAAGAAATGGCAGATTTGACAAATTCTTATTACAAGAAGAACACCCAGAAAAATGCCACTTAATAAACCAATCAGAATTTAACAGTGAATGATATGTGTGAGTGGAAGTATGAACTAAGATATCGGAGTTTTGGTAACTGTCACTTGTTAAATTTTTTCTAATAGTGTATGATTATGGTTTAATACCAGTGATTTCTTTTCAACCGCCTGCAACCTGCTAATCAAAATACCGGATATTAGGTCGTTCGATAGATATATGTGGCACAGCGAACATTCAAAACCACTGGTGTGTAGAAAGAATATGAATTCGAACATGCGTATATTGATCTTACAGGCTATATTACTGCCAGAATTTATTACGAAGAATCTTAACGAAAATGACACCTTTTCATGACGAATGAATTTCAGCCAAACGAATGAATAGACAGAAAAAGTAATAGGTCAAAAAGCTTATAAAACGATTCATATCTTCAAGTCAGTCTCCCAACATAGATATTACTGAGCATGTCTCGATAATTTTGGATTCTGATAAGAGAAACTTATTCATGACAGTATAAAATTTGTTTAGTGATTATCGCCTGAATCTAATTGCTACAAGAGTAAATGTTGTAGATTCCGGTACCAATAATAACAAACGCCAAGAATCAATATAGGAAAATAAATGTATTAACGTAATAATACAAACTGGTAATACAGGTTAGTAGTTCCAGGAATGCGGGTTAGTAGAAATATATATATATAGTCTTTGGTATCGACGTATCGCTGTATGACTTCTTACTGAGTCTACGTGCTTGTGACTGTAACTCTTGCCCGCTAAGTTCGTTCATTCGTTCGTTCGTTCGTTCTCGTTCGTTAGCTCGCCTCTCGGGTATGCACTAGCAGTAGTATACGTATACCTTGGGTGAGTCCATTTGGGAAAAACGGGGAGGACCCCTCAACAGTAAATAAATTCGATACAAGAAAGAAAAAATGCTTAAAATCCACTGATGGCAATTCGAGCAAAAACAATGTATATAATCAAGAGATAAAAAGAGAAACGACCTACAGTGTTTGGCAATAAGAAAAAGAAGAATAATTAATAATGAAATAGATTAACAGAAATCGACCGGCGAAAGAAAAATAATTCGTGTACAACCGATTGAAAATGAAACTAGAAAAAGAAAATACACGCTTATCAATAATAGAGTGAGAGGTGGGGGGGGGGGGAATGACAACCAGCTTTCACAACCATTCTCAAATGATATTTCTTAGAACTCAATATCATGTGTTTATAAAATATTCTCGTCCCAATATATTATTTGGTTGGAAGAGGTTATTTTGTTTGTCCCGGTAAAATAGACAACCTTGCTTTTAAGCTTATTTTACCAGTCTCAGTGAAATAGACCCCCAGGCGATTTTGCCGGTAAATATTTTTATTAGCATGAAGGCAGGGGATGTTAAAAATAACAACACAGATTTTTGGGAACTGTGCCAAAACCTGTTCAACTGTCGAACTCTCTGCTTTGAGCAGAGAGGAACCCGGACGAGGCATCGCCGAAGGGTAAAGTTTCGTCCGGGGGTGGTAGTCAGACCCTGAACCCGTTTATACGGGTTCAAAGGGAATATTTTTTGCCGAGCCTACGGGCTCGGAGAACCCACGGTAAACTTGGCCTTGTGCCATAGACATCAGTGGGGGTGCTGTTAAATATTAACAACACACAGATTTAACGCAGAAGCTGATTTATTTTCACCCTCAATTGTTAAAACACAAGTTAAAATCATTTATTCATCATCAATTATTCAAAGAAATATATAAGTCTCTGAATATTTTAAACACTTCAGGCATAAGTCTCTGGAAATCAAAAACTTGCCCGTGGGCATAATTCTCTTGCTAATACACTTCCGGTCTACCCGCTAAAGGCAACAGCCACAGATCACAGAATTAATTTTCTTCAAGTTCTGGCTACACAGATCACACAACCACTGAGATTACGATCTCAAAATATAATATATCCATTGTTCTTCAACGGTATTTATATTTACCGGCAAAAGAGCCTTGGTGTCTATTTTATCGGGATCAGCAAAATAGACTATTCGTATTATTTTTCTTTACCATATACAAAAGAGCCATGGTGTCTATTTTATCGGGATCAGAAAAAAAGACTATTCGTATTTTTTTTCTTTACCATATACAAAAGAGCTTTGGTGTCTATTTTATCGGGATCAGCAAAATAGACTATTCGTATTATTTTTCTTTACCATATACAAAAGAGCCATGGTGTCTATTTTATCGGGATCAGAAAAAAAGACTATTCGTATTTTTTTCTTTACCATATACAAAAGAGCTTTGGTGTCTATTTTATCGGGATCAGCAAAATAGACTATTCGAATTTTTTTTTCTTTACCATATACAAAAGAGCCTTGGTGTCTATTTTATCGGGATCAGTAAAATAGACTATTCATATTTTTTTTCTTTACCATATTCGGTATTTAGAAGGTTGTATAGAAAAAAATACTTTCCTAGATTGAATTTTAATGACTGAACAGCGATTACGCGTGTAAACCGTTTCTTATTTCCTTTTTCTTCATTATTTGTCTCCTTTTCCCCATTAACAACTAGACATTTATGTCTTTTAATGATAACTTTATTTTTTAATACAATTAAAATTGATCTCACTAAAGCAATATGCTAACTATTAATACTAGTAAGCCTGTCGTAGTCAAATATTGCAATACTGGGCATCATCCTGAAACTGTTTTATAGCAAATAAATGATCTTCGTTCTTTTCTGTACAAAGGTAAGCCAAAATTGTGAGAAAAGTCACTTACCGTAAAATATCTGATACGAAGATTTAGCTACCGTACTTTTGTTTTCGTTCATGCCTGACTACGGTAGCTCCTTTACCCTGGGCCTGCCTTCCACGTATTTTTTTTGTCGTTACATGAAGAGCAAAAACCTTATCTATTATGAATGTTACTTAAAATCAATAAATACAGTATATAAATAACAAATGAATAGTTTTTCCTTATCTCAAATTAGCATTCATCTTCGTTTTGCTAAGGGATTACCTTTTTTTTGCAGAATTACCGGTAAATAATGCAGTGTTTCCGATGAGTTGAATACATAATTCGGATTATGATAACTCAAGTCATTTTAAGTAAAGGTTAAGTCAATGGTACCGTGAGAATATAGACCTATATAGTTATGTTGACCGAAAATCCATTATCCCCCCCAATTAAAGTTACTTGTGTATATTGCAATAGGTCACCGAATATGCATGATTTTTTATCGTTTTTTGTTGTTGTTTTTCTACAGCCTACTAACCCCTTGTAGGTTATTTAAAACCAGAAATATCCTTAGACTATCAGAATTTTAAATAGAATGATAATGATGTATTTTTTTAACTAATTAACCCATAGCTGGGTAGAGTAGAGGTAGATTCATACTTTTCCTAGGGGTATTTGTGTGTAAGTGTATACAACGAAACAATTGGGATTTTAATTCAACTCTAAGATTTCCAATTCCATTATCCATTCCAACACTCACACATCCGAACTTCTCAAGCGGTCACCCAGGATCGATGTTGCTTAACTGTGGTGATCGTACGGGAAATAGTGTATATGTATTTGCTTGCAATTTGTTTACCACATCAAAAAAGTATTGCTGTATAGTGCGACCTCATACTTTTTACTTGAAAACTTGTTTATTTTATATTTGGGCTAAAAATTAAATAATTAATTTTGTACACATTGATTGAATATTTTAAATCAATATCATGATCTTTTCTCTGTGGGTCACATTCCACCTTTTCAAAGTCCGTCGAACTTTTATTAAATCAAGACAACCATTCTTATGTAGACAGAAGGAATCGTTGTTAAGACTGAATATGTATTGTTTATAAAAAAAAATACGTGTATCAAAATATATTCTTCTTTGTTTCCTTTTTAGACGGTTGTGCACAAGAATATTTACTTTCCTTGGTCGAGTTCTGGTGAGTGAGGAGAGATAACCGGTTAGCACATTCAGCCATTATCTTTTTTATTACTATTTTTTCCTCTTTTTCGCATTATCAACTATCGTAGCTCATTTCCCTTTTAGTATTTTTAATTATGCCAACAACATTTTAATTTGTAAACTAAAAATTTTCTTAAATATTAATTTCAAAATATAGGTGTGGTTTTATTTGTAACGTAATCGTTGTAAAGAGTAATAAGTGAAACAAAAAAACTCTAATCTGTAAATTTTTTATTTATTCAGCTCCGGACTTCGTTAATTAATAATGTCGTGATGCACTGTGTCTTTGAGTGCTTTCCCAGAATATGGAACTTTTCGGAATTATGTAAGAGAATATATTTCTCTTTTTCTTTTTTTTTTCTTTTGTGAACGACTCAAGAAAACACAGTATACATTTTGTTTAAGTTTGGTACCGAGTATATCCAGTTAAGCTCTCAGCCCCACGTTTTAACTACCTAGATTTTCATACAACTCATAAGCACTGATTTTAGACAAAATGGTTGCAATCGACTTAGAAAACAATTATGTTTGAAATATTCCTCGTTGATTTATTTTATTAACACTAAACGGACATTACTTTTGGTCGAGATTCCATTCATCCCTGAAGACAAGACTACTTCCTTATTTTTCTTTTTCCATTTTTTTTCTGAAGGATTTTAGTTATGTTTCTTTCTTTCTTGCATTATTTGAGATCTCGATTTAAGTGAATTAGAAATGAATTGACAGATCGCCATTTTGCCAAGAGACTTGTCGAATTAATAGCAGATTTTGCAAATAAAATTAATCGTGAAATGAAAGCCGTTCCAAAATATGTAACTACATTTAGACATTTCTTGATGTTCTTTTGCATTGCAAGTGAAATTGTTATTTGAAGATTATTTATGGGAATTGCTGGAGGCGTCTTTTTTTTATAGGAAAAGTTCGATCGAAAATGATATTTTTTTGTCCTTTTGAATATGCGAGACAGACTAACGCTGATCAAGTTCAAACTTCCTTTATAATATTTTGCAAGCCCAAAATAAAACCACGTGTATATATATATATATATATATATATATATATATATATATATATATATATATATATATTTAAAGACATTTATATTATGTTTAACGTTCTTTTTATAAATGTCTTTAAATAAATTGTCGGACTATGTCCAATTCTAATATATATATATATATATATATATATATATATATATATATATATATTGTATGAAAAGATTTATGCACAACCACTGGTTAATAATTTGTGACTTTTCACTCAGCGTTATTGAAGAAGTCCTTTTAAGGTCGAATTCCCTTTTATTTTTGTAAAAAGCAATATATTAGATGTACTAAGTATCTTACTAGGATGTGGGTAAAACGGAAAACATAATTACCTTCTAAGTATCCAATGAAAGGGTGTCCACTTAAAAAAAGAAAAAAACATTCCCCGCAAACAACTTCAATAGAGCACACGCCATTGTGATTGGCTACTGATCAACTACCAATCAAATGCGCGATGACGGGGTATATTATAGAAGTTAGTGTCTGTAAGCAATTTTAGAGGGCGTATCAGAGTCCGATCAGCTCTGATGGGGTCGACTT
The DNA here is from genome assembly GCA_964036315.1 of Acanthosepion esculentum. NCBI lineage: Eukaryota > Metazoa > Mollusca > Cephalopoda > Sepiida > Sepiidae > Acanthosepion > Acanthosepion esculentum. Next base: position 36,352,473 of record OZ038481.1, on the reverse strand, counting down.
GGTGAGGTCAGTATGATGTTTGAAAGACCCGAAACTGCGCAATGATCCAATTCAGAACATCACTGACGACGCCCTCTAGCGCTAAAGAGCGAATATTCAAAGCAAGAAAGGAGTCTTATACGCTTATAGACATATCATATTGATATCACACTGATTCATGGAAGATTAACAAAATTAAGCAACGACGAGAATGACTAGTATTTTAATGGGTGACGGCTTGCTAATAGCAGATGCTACAAGCTTGGTGCAATCGGAGGTGAAAATCAGAAAGCCAAGTTCAAATTCCATTATATTCACTTACCCACAAATCACGTTGGGAAATATATGAAACTATTGCTTCTTCCCCCACTATGGGATAATTAGTAGAACGTGTGCCGTTACACAAAGATTTACAGCTATTAATTAATACGAGTACTTAAAAGCAATAACAGAATAGAATAAATTCAGATATATATTTTTAATCATTTCACTCCAAGCAAAGGAATGAAGCCACCGTTCTCTACTGAACCAACGAAAAACAAACGAAACCATTTTGGAATGTTCTATTTATCCGAGCGCTTTCGGCTATACATTTAGCCATTTTCAAGGATTATATTTTAACTGTTAAAATAAGAAATAGTTTGTTGTATGTATGTTTTATAAAATGTTTTCATTTTTCTTTTTTCAAAGCACGGTCAAGATATTATATCCATGTTCAAAGTTAATATTATTAAGTGTTTGTTTGTTTTTATTAATAAGGCTTCCATTATTTTTACCCTTTTCTGCATGTAGATGATGCTATTATATTAGTGTTGTCGACAAGTTTGTTCCGAATAGTGTCCGGTAGGACTTACTCTACACCTTTCTGACAATAGCTCAATTAGATCTCATTTAAATATTCTTGGAGACCTACAACATACATACAACAAACTATTGAAAGTATGTCCGTGCGTCTATTGTGATTATGGATTGAATCAGGCAGAATGATAGGATAAAATTCAAATAGGATACGTTTAACAAGTTTCGATTTTATTTAACTTTCATTAGAATATGACATATGGGGGAGAAAAGAAAATTCTGGTATTTTCTATTTTTGTTGTTTCTTATTCATTGGTTAAGCAGATCTTCGTGTATCTCTGCTGTCAAGCAGCGTTCTAGTTTATAATTTATGTGTATCTGAGCATCACAGTTCTAGTTGTTCTGCTTTATCATCAACTTTTATAAAACCCATACTTGAAGAATCTAAGATCCGTCTACCTACAACCACTACTGGAGTAACTTAAATTCTTTCACACTCAACAAAACAACCCTAATCAACACACGGGCATCTGCCATGCATAGATGAAAATGTCAACTCGACGCTTAAATGCACCTCGGACCCAAATGCATGCATAACCATTATGAAGCGAATCTCGCATAGATTAACTAGAATTGGGATACATAAACACGGCTTTTCTTCATTTCGATTTCCTGCCGAATTTCTGGAACGAATTATGGCCGATAACCATGTTTTCGCTCTATAGAGGAGTGCTTGCAATGGTTTTCTCAGAAACATGTAAGGATGTCTAAATGAAGAATGGCATCTGTTGTCGGAATTAACGACAAAATATGCAGGGGAATTCAACGCTTTGCAGTATCTTAATCGACAATCAAATATATATCGCCTAAAAGTATATTGTTCGTATTCTTACCAATTCAAGAAAATTGTTGTTGAGGATCCCCTACGAAAATGATATTTCAATCTAATCATAATTTTCGGGAAGCCAGATAGAACATTTCTAAGGCCCTTGTTTTACATATATATTGAACAGAAATTCCTGGTGGTAATGTGAAAAATGAAGCAATAATCAGAGTTACGTTTTAGCGCCGACCGCATTGGAAATGGAAAGGTGTCGCTTTTTCTTATCACTCATGCAGCAGATAGAACCATTTTACGACTGTCTCATTGTGTGATATCTTTTTTTAAAAGTTAATATTTTCGAGAAACGAAAACTCCTTTTGTTGCAGAACGAAAATTCTCAATTCCTTTCCCAGGATTTCGCACGCAATCTGTGGATTGTGCATTGGAAATCATGAAAAAGGAAGTAATTCAAGTCTAAATGAGATTATATGTATATATATATATATATATATATATATATATATATATATATATATATATATATATATATATATATATATATATGCGTGTGTGTATGTGTGGAACGTTATCAGCCTACAAAAATATATAATCTTACTGAGATTATATATATATATATATATATATATATATATATATATATATATATATATTTCTGTGTGTCTCAAGTGCTTTCAGCCTACAAAAATATATAATCTTACTGAGATAACGTGTGTATGCGTGCGCATGTGCGTTAGTGTAAAGCGCTATCAGAGCCAAGAAAAATTTCTTTGATATTGGATTATGAAAGCTGAAAGCCCACAGAAGACATTGGACACATCATGTTATAATTTCCCGCGGAAACAAGGGAAATGATCCGAAAAGAAAAAAAATCTTATGCAAAGAAGAACTTTTGGTCTACATGCAAACTTGCATAAATGAAAATTACCTATTCATATCTAAGGAATATTTATACAGATATATTCCAAAACAATCGACAATCACGTCTTTCAAATAACTTTTTCATGCGAATAACAGTTTTACCAATGGAAAAAAAATTCATATATATATATATATATATATATATATATATATATATATATATATATATATGTGACAAAATAAAGAAGAAATAGGAAACATATCAATCAAACATTCTTCACTTTTATTAAAGCTTCGTCAGTGAATGTGTGAAAAAATGTTTTCTCACAATCTCTGACGATGCTTTAATAAAAGTGAATGATGATAGATCGATATACGTTTCCTATCTGTTCTGTATTTTATCATCCTTTGAGATTCCGATCAATATTTAATTTGCGTTTGAACTTTAACTCATAAAAAGCCCATAATACCAATATAAATATGGTTGACAGTATCAATAGAACTAGTAAAATAATTACTGAAAAATTAAAAATAAGTGAGAGAGTTGGAAAACTGGCTTAAGAGTGATGTAGCATTCTGGCTTAAGAGTGATGTAGCATTCCTTGAAAAGGAATGCTACATCACTCTTAAGGACCACAAACATGATTCTGAGGAAAACCCCACTACCAGAATGATAAACCCAACTAGACCCGACATAGGAAAGATAAGAAAACGAAGGATCACCAGCCAAATTAGAAAACAACTCGGATTAACACTCTGGATGAATACCAAAGAAGTCATCAGCTGGTTTACCAACATCGACAATAAGCCTGATTGCACCCTAATTCAGTTCGATATTGTGGATTACTACCAGTCAATATCGAAAGACCTCTTCACGACTGCCGTGGAGTTTGCTAGAGTATATTCTGACTTAACTAAGGAAGAAACAAACATAATTCTTAGTGCCAAGAAATCTGTCCTCATCCATAATGGGGACCAGTGGATTAAAAACACTACTGACAATTATGACATCACCATGGGATCTCTGGATTCTGCAGAATCTTCGGACCTCGTCGGTCTATTTATACTGTACAATCTAACGGCGCACCGTGAATTAGGCATTAAGGACATCGGGCTATACAGAGATGACGGGCTCATGGTAATGAGGAGCTCCACAAATTTTAAAACAGATAAAATTAGAAAGATAATTTATAGTGAATTCGGAAAACTAAATCTAAAAACTATAGTAAACACTAAATTAAAATGGGTAAACTTCCTCGACGTAACTCTAGACTTAATAAACAACATTTACACATCCTACAGAAAACCTAACACTAACCCTTTGTATGTACACCCTAAGTCAAACCACCCTCCATCTATAATTAGGCATATACCCACATCAATAGAGAAAAGAATAATCATGAACTTCGCAAATAAGGAAATATTCCGACAACACAATAATTTTTATAACACAGCCCTGAAAAATAGCGGATACAAAAGCGCTGATATAAGCTATAGAAACAATAGTACCAATAGTAAGAAAAACAGGAAAAGAAAGATCATATGGTATACCCCTCCGTTCAACCAAATGGTCAGTACTAAACTTGGGCATAAGTTCCTAGCTTTAATTAAAAAACACTTTCCCACTAATAGCAAACTTAGCGAGTTCTTTAATAAAAACACCTTAAAATTAAGTTACAGCTGCACTGATAATCTAGAAAAAATCATAAAAAGCACAATAATAAAATCCTGGAAAAACACGCATGCCAAAACAGTATTAATAAATCTCCTAAACTGCAATTAGACAAAAATAATGAAAAATTACGTGATTGTAGAAACCCTAAAAACTACCCGTTAGAAAATAAATGCCCCACAAAATCCGTGGTATACCAATGCACTATCTCATCCATTGAGATTCCTAAAACTGACAGGATATACATTGGGTCAACGAAGAATAAATTTAAAGTTAGATGGAGACAACACAAGAGCTCCTTCAACAATATCCAAAATAGAAATCAGACATCTCTATCCCAATATTTCTGGCATTTAAAAGAAACGAATAAAACACCAAAAGTAAAATGGAAAATAATAAACAGAACAAGAACTTGTAAAACCTGGGATGACCCATGCCCTTTAAGCCTACATGAAAAACTACACATCATTAAGTTTCTAAATAATGAAAAGTTATTAAACCATAGGCAGGAGTTAACGGTTTTTTGCCGACATCAACAAATTTTCGCATTAAATAATTAGCATAAAAAAAAACAGATAAACAAATAGATTCTATAGTCTAATAAAAGTCTTAAAAGTTTAGCCCAATCATTAAATAGAAAAACCCTTTGTGAAGTCGTCAAAAAAACAAATTGTAATCCAGTCCAACACGTTTGTTTATGAAATGGACATTTGAATAAACTAATAAATAGGGAGATTAATAGATAGATAATAATAAATCAGAACCCTTTCGACACTTAACGACCTGCCGTAGCGCCATAAAATACCTTTCGCTTTTAAACTAATTAGACGGCGACCAGATTGGAAATAGGGACCCCACCATAACCTGACATAAACTTTCCAAAGGTGACTGGTCTGTAGATAAGAATTAACTCTTAACTCTTCGACCACCTAATCAATATATCCGCCCTCAGCCATTTCCATAGTTACTAATGTTGCGAGAGACAAATACTTATAAACACGCGCAAACCACAAGATAGCTTATTCCTAAATTTTCGCTTGAGGATGAAACGAGACACGATACCTTAATTCAACTTAATTTCAATAATTATATTGAGGGTTTCGGCTCTCGTTTTTGAAACATGAGAACTCTTAATTAGCGAAGGAATCATATTTTTTTTTAAATATTATATTTCATATATATATATATATATATATATATATATATATATATATATATATATATATATTATAATAATATTTTTAGTTTTTAAAAATATGATTCCTCCGCTACATAAGAGTTCTCATGTTTCAAAAGCGAGAGCCGAGACCCCTAACATAATTTTTTAAGTTATGTATAGTTAAGGTGTCTGGACCCGCTTCCTTGTCAAGCGAGAATTTGGGAATAAGCTACCTTTTGGTTAGCTAGTGTTTATAAATACGGTATCATTGGAACATTAGTTGCTATGGAAACGGCTAGTTTCGGCCGTTGAAGTTATGTGGTTTAAGGGGCTAAGAATTAAGAATTAATTTTTATCTACAGGCCAGTCCCTTTCCAAAAATGCGTATCCAGTTACAATGGTGATTCTATGTCCAGAGTGGTTTTGGCTTATGCTAGTCAGACGGCGTCTTTTTTATTTATTGGCTTGCCTTGAGTCGTTGAGTGACTAGAAGGTTATGTTTCATTATTATCTATTTGATCTGTTTATTTATTTGTTTATTTACATGGCTTTTTTTATCAAAGGGTTTTTCTCAATAATTATTGGGCTGAGTTTTTTAAGGCTTTTAAATTATGGATTTAATTTGTTTAAATCTATTTATTAATTATTTAATGCGAAAATCATTTGATGACGACAGAACACCGTTAACTCATGTCTATGGTTTAGTAACTTTTCACTATTTAGAAATCTAATGATGTGCAGTTTTTCGTGTAGGCACAGAGGGCATGGGTCATCCCAGGTTTTACATGTTCTAGTTCTATTTATTATTTAAAAAAAAAAAAAATTTCTGTCCTTTTGAAAATAAAGCTAAATATTAAGGAACACCGGATTATCTACCTAACGTGTTCTTTCCTATTTCACTGCACACCTGCATACATATATATATATATATATATATATATATATATATATATATATATATATATATATATATATATATATATATATATATATAAAATGGGTGAAGTCCGGCAATTATTTAATATATTTTCTGTTTTTATCTATAGTAATTGATATTTTTATTTATTAATCTAACATATTAGCATTTTAAATGTTATTTTCAGCGGATACCCATATTTGAGTAGACGCTTCGTTTATTTAAATATTATATTTATTATCGTCTACCGGCCTCGCTATTTCGATAAATCTCATAAAATATTTTTCTTTAATAAGTTTGGGTTCTGTTTCCTGGAATATTTGTTAGAGGATGTCAGTCTTTTGTTCATGATCAGTCTTATCACAACTATGAATAGCAATGTCGTCGGCATAGCTTCCATTTCATCATCAGTGCATTGGCGAGGGAAGGGGATCATGAGCACTGTCTTCTGTCAGGCAATTCGGGATCTTCTATGGTATGCTTAAATAATCAGTGCCAATATCTTAACATCTATGCAGGTAAACACACAGACAAAGGTTAAATAAAATGGTTAAGTAAACTGGGGGTCTCATTTTCTACTTGTCGTAATGGCAAATTAGATTCCGTAATGGAGTACTCACTAGAAATGTAAGATTTTGTGAACCGAGAGTTCCTCTATTAGACTGATTCATTCAGTGGAACCAAAACCCCACTACCAGAATGATAAACCCAACTAGACCCGACATAGGAAAGATAAGAAAACGAAGGATCACCAGCCAAATTAGAAAACGACTCGGATTAACACTCTGGATGAATACCAAAGAAGTCATCAGCTGGTTTACCAACATCGACAATAAGCCTGATTGCACCCTAATTCAGTTCGATATTGTGGATTACTACCAGTCTATATCAAAAGACCTCTTCACGACTGCCGTGGAGTTTGCTAGAGTATATTCTGACTTAACTAAGGAAGAAACAAACATAATTCTTAGTGCCAAGAAATCTGTCCTCATCCATAATGGGGACCAGTGGATTAAAAACACTACTGACAATTATGACATCACCATGGGATCTCTGGATTCTTCAGAATCTTCGGACCTCGTCGGTCTATTTATACTGTACAATCTAACGGCGCACCGTGAATTAGGCATTAAGGACATCGGGCTATACAGAGATGACGGGCTCATGGTAATGAGGAGCTCCACAAATTTTAAAACAGATAAAATTAGAAAGATAATTTATAGTGAATTCGGAAAACTAAATCTAAAAACTATAGTAAACACTAAATTAAAATGGGTAAACTTCCTCGACGTAACTCTAGACTTAATAAACAACATTTACACATCCTACAGAAAACCTAACACTAACCCCTTGTATGTACACCCTAAGTCAAACCACCCTCCATCTATAATTAGGCATATACCCACATCAATAGAGGAAAGAATAATCATGAACTTCGCAAATAAGGAAATATTCCGACAACACAATAATTTTTATAACACAGCCCTGAAAAATAGCGGATACAAAAGCGCTGATATAAGCTATAGAAACAATAGTACCAATAGTAAGAAAAACGGGAAAAGAAAGATCATATGGTATACCCCTCCATTCAACCAAATGGTCAGTACTAAACTTGGGCATAAGTTCCTAGCTTTAATTAAAAAACACTTTCCCACTAATAGCAAACTTAGCGAGTTCTTTAATAAAAACACCTTAAAATTAAGTTACAGCTGCACTGATAATCTAGAAAAAATCATAAAAAGCACAATAATAAAATCCTTTTAATCCTTAATAGTTCCTCTATTAGACTGATTCATTCAGTGGAACCAAAACCTGGAGGTTTGTTTCTAAGGGATGAGAAGAACAATCTATATTAATGTGGTCATATGCTGTTTTGAAGTCAACATAACAGGTATACAATTTCCCGAAATCGCTTGATATCATATATATATATATATATATATATATATATATATATATATATATATAGATAACTACACTCGTCTCGGAAAACATTCGGTTTCTTGATTTGCCAATGATCAAATCAATATCGAAGGAAAAACAGGTTTTAAAAAAAGAAAGAGCTGTGAACATGAACGTCTGTGGAAAATAATCGTACAACATACAGGTGCAAAGCCCAAAGAAAAAACCCCGATACGAGTAATCAACTAACTAAAAAAGTGGTCAATACAAAAGTAGAGCGGACCTAGTCACACCTAGAGAGACAGACAAACCTACCAATCCGCTTAGGTGAAACCTTGGTAGATTTGTCTGGCTCTCTAGGATATATATATATATATATATATATATATATATATATATATATATATATATATATATATATATATATATCATTACATCCCTTACCGAAACGAAACCAAAATCAAAGTTGTGAGACGTGGACTTTCATAAAATGATGAAGGCCTAGTTAATATAATGTTCGTTAATACTGGCACCATAATAGATCCAAAAATGATCCGTGAAGTTTCTTGTGCGCTACCGTTTAGTTACTATAAGGCCTACAGTCCTTTTTAGGATGTGTTTCTGATTCCAAACTTCCTTAATACATTTGAGTAACTTGTTACTGAATTCGAGGAGAAAATAAGCTATTTTCAAAATTTCATAATCAATATATAGTGATGCCTTATTATTAATAATTTGTTTTAGTAGCTGTCTTAATTCCCTCATCAGGAGCTACGTTATTGCTTATGTTTGGAAACTGAATTTGTACCTATTGGAAATATACTAGTGTATGTTCTATTTTTGCGGGCATCTCAAGTTTAATGTGAGCTGGGTTGAAGTGTGACTCAAAGTTTTTTTTTGTTTTTGAGACCAGGACATTTCTTCTGTGTAGGTTTGATTCTATAACGTTTCTGTGATTTTTCTTTTTTTATGTTATACCTTTTATCATATTGTCTATGCCAGCTTGTCTTCATTAATATAGTTTTCATTTTTTTACGGAGATACTGGTTTCTCAGAGTGTTAACTAGGTTTTTTAATTTTCATTGTTAATTATCTATTTTCTCTTTCATTTTTCTTCCTTTTCTGTTTATGTATTTTTGTATCAATTTGTATGATCCGGGATTATTGTCCCACGAGAGCATATTTTTAATTCAAGGTATTCCTGGAAGATCTCTCTCTTTTTAGTATGATTAAAATATATAATATATATATATATATATATATATATATATATATAAACACACACAAACTATTTCTAATTCTAACAGTTGAAATATAATCCTTGATAATGGCTAAATGTATAGCCGAAAGCGCTCGGAAAAGAACATTCGGACAATTTTTATATAATTTATCCTCTGAAAGAAAAACTTTATTAGATCGCACGAGAAATTATATAAAAAACTAAATAAAAGCACTTGTCAGTCATTTTTAATGAAATGTGCTTGAAAGAAGGATTGCTGCCTAAATACACAAATATATATATATATATATATATATATATATATATATATATATATATATATAATATATATATATGTGTGTGTGTAATACGCCACATACATCTCTCACTCTTTTCTCTCTACTATATATATATAATATATATATATATATATATATATATATAATATATATATATATATATATAGTCATCCGCAGACAGACTGTTCGCTAGACATCCGATTGCCTCAAGCCGGGAACGAGACCCGACTGATTTGGTATCGGTCGGAGATTTTACCCCTAAGCTGACGGATGAAGCTGAATTTAGACGTATTTATTTTTATACAAACCTCGCCAGTTACCGGAGAACTCGATTCGTCTTAATTGAGAGGCAGATTACAAAATAATGATGGCGCACCCGGTGTCCTGCTAATTTCGTCGCGTTTACGCGTACTGATATCGCTATCGCCATATGTCCGAAACATTGTAATAAATATGGCGACAAAGATGACGACAATAGTCCGAATAATGTAGATAGTGATAAAATTATAATCTTATTTTAATCTAGAGATTAACACGATTTTCTCCTCAAGGACACACGGCACAGTGGATAAAGGCTTTGGTTAGATCCAGTGACAGGACCCCAAGAGTGTGAGTTCAATACTTACTTAAGGCCTCCAAGTCTATAAGTCTACCATTCGACCTTGCATGGAGTATTGCTGCCATTTATGGTCTGGGGCCCCCGCGTGTTGCCTCAGGGTTCTTGATAAGATCCAGAGACGGATATGCAATGTGATTGGCCCTGATCTGTCATCTCGTCTGCAGTCGCTCTCTCACAGACGCGATGTTGCATCGCTCTGCCTTTTCTACAAGTACTTCCACGGTAATTGCTACGAGGAGCTGCTTTCGCTTGTCCCTAAGTCTCGTGAATTTAAGCGTCCTACGAGGCTGGCATCTCGTTCCCACTCCTTCACCGTTGAAACTGTTAGATGTAGATGTCTTTTCTACTCCAATAGCTTCATGTCTCGCACATCTCGCCTATGGAACTCCCTTCCCTATTACTGTTTCCCTGACAAATACAATCTCCAACGGTTTAAGTGTAGCGTCAATCATCATCTCCAATTGCCTTGATCTATCCACTTCCCTTCTCAACTTCCTGACATCTTTCATTCCTATCTGCTCTCGCTCTATATCTTCCGTAACTCACCTGCCTTGATCGACCCTCCGTCCTTCTCTTTCTCCACATCCCTTCCTTTACCACTCCTATCTGCTCTTCCTCCAACCCTTCTGTAACCCCATGCGTGATAGTGGCCACCGGCCTTGCTTGGGTGATACGCTTAAAAAAAAAAAAAAAAAAGGCGGTGGAGAAATTTGGAGCGGGGAATTAACAAGAGATAACTGATAATTGACATGGCACGTGGAACTAGAACAGTCTACCTCAGTGGGATCAAATAAAGGGTTCAGTTCGACATTCCAACCACCTGAAGAAGGCCAGAGCGTACAACGGACGAAACGTAATAAATATGGCGACAAAGATGAGGACAATAGTCCGAATAATGTAAATAGTGTACATAGTACCTCATCTCAGAAATATAGGCACATTTATGAGGATTTCTTTCCTTAGGTGCTTTTGAATAGTACACTTTTCAGTTATTAACGTTGACAACGAACTATATTAAATTAAGAAAAAATGTACTTGTATTGAACGAAAATTTTAAAGATAATACATTGCTTCTTACCGTCAAATTTGACGGCATGGATACAGTAGTATTGTAATATTGACGTTACGCCCCATAATATTAAGTAATATGTAATTATATTGTTTGACACATCAATAAATAACATTTAAATATATAATGTAATTTTAAATATAATACTTAATTTTAATATTTATTTGAACGAAGCATTATTAGGAACCTGCAGACGGATTTCTCGTAGTCATTCTGAAATCGTTGAAGGCGATATTCTTTAACTAGTAATTTGCATTTAAATTGATTCATCTTGTTAAACAACCGTGTTAAAATAAGACAGAATAAAATAACTATTTCCGGTCTTTCAGGAAACTGTCTATATGTAAATCAAATGGCACCTTTTGAGTTAATGGCGTCCATTTCTTCTTATACATCGTTTCCCGGTACGGAACTGAGATTTTGAAAAGACTGCCTGTTTGAGGCCAGCTTTTGATTTATGTAAAGTCGAGTTGCAGCTGTCGCATATCCGAAAAGTAGAACGTGGGTAAGGATCGAGAAGAGGGATTTTTTTTTCGTAAGTGGAAGTCATCTGGTGAATCAACGGCCGCATTGTTACATCACAAGGCTAGTAATAAAATGAATTCGTTCCCTGCTCCACTTCACCCGCATCCTTCCGTGATTGCTTCTCCGCTTTGCCCGTCTCCTCCATCCGCGGAAGCGAAAATAGCTGTGAACATGATACTTTAAATAGACATTTCCAACTGCCAAATAGGTGGAGGTTGACGAGTAAGTGATTTCGAGAATAGTGTTTTTCATATTGTGGGGGGCATGGGTCTTTAGTATGTAAAAAAAAAAAATAAAAATAAGGGAGAAATATGCTGGGTAAGGGTATTTCTTGTTTCTTTGATTTTGTTTTATTGCATATAGCATTGACACGAACCAAAGCGATTTTTACAATGACGAATTGTATCCATTTCATTTCGAGTTCAACTCTAATAAAAATAAAACATGCATTTTTTAATGAGAATTATTTTCTCGTCGTTTTTCTCTGACCGCTGACAAGATGCCGTTACTACACACACACACACGCGTGCGCGCGAGCACACACACACACACACACGTGTGTCTGTGTGTGTGTGTGTGTGTGTGTGTGTGTGTGTGTGTGTGTGTGTGTGTGTGTTAGGGAATATACATAACATCCAACGTAGATAGCACGACTGGCAGTTTCATGCAGTTCTTGCAATCTTCAGGTGCAAATATATATATACAGCGAAACAGTCTGTCTGTGGATGACAAAAATATTGGCTCCTGAAAAATTAATTTCGGTTGAGCTCGCTGGTTTGAGGTGTGAATTTGTAAACAGTGACTATTTAAGCTAATATTGCACGACTCTTCGGCAGAATTGAGTCACTGTCAGTCACTGTGTGTTTATCTAAATCTAAAAATAAACACGCTAAAATTCACCTTCATCCCGTACAGTGCGCTGACGGCTTAGTGGGAGAAGTTCCTATTGACGCAAATTCAGTCGGGTTTCAACCCTAGCTAGAGGCAACCGGACGTCTAGCCACACTGATGAGCTGCAAAACAGTCTGTCTGTAGATGACAAAATTATATGTATATGTATATATATATATGTTGTGGTGGGATCCACCTAATCTGCATAGGTGACTACCAACTATATAAATAATGGTTGGTACCGGAAGACGAGGAAGGTGGAATCACGAGATCCAACTAGAGACTCTGATCGACTGCGACTAGTCAACACATTCTCCAGGAACGTCTTCCCAGAAATATACAGAAATACTATATGTACTTATTGTGTACACTTTCTTGTTATAATACATTCTTGTTCCAAGTACATTTTGTGTTGCATTATTATTCCATGCAATAGGCGAGATTCAACATTGAGTCAAGACTCAACAATATATATATATACATATATATACACACACACATATATATATGTATGTATGTATGTATGTATTTATGAATGTTCGTATAGCTGTTTTCAACATTGAGAACTGTATTTATAACACTTGAGGAAGAAATATATTTATATATACGCGCAAAGTATATGTGTGCGTGCATGTCGATTTTTTACCAAACCCATTCTTATATATATATATATATATATATATATATATATATAAGAATTGGTTTGATAAAAACATCTACATATGCGTGCATATATATATATATATATATATATATATATATATATATATATATATATATGAATGCGTTTGATAAAAAATCTACATTCACGCACTGTTAATATTTCTGTTTCATTTCAATATGCCCCGTTTTCGCAGTATATACACGTCAATTTGAAAATGACATAATTCATAATAACCGAAAATTCCGATTTAAAAAATTTTCTCTTCGTGCTTCAGTTTAGTATATATATAGTTTGCGATGGGTAAATTGTCGCTATTTTCTGTTTTTAATTTCGCTCGAGTGCGTTGTTTGCTTTTAATCTTGTCGGCTTCACAGCATAGTCGGGTCAGTTGGGCAACGTCTGCACAGAAAAAGAGCACCATGACGCAAATTCCTCCGCCAGAAATCTGCTAGCAACATGCTGCATTGCTTGGCATTCGCGCTGGAAATGCTAATGCGAATATTTCAAAGCGTTTAGCTTTCAATCTGAGGACGGTGTAGAGGATTTAGAAAGATTTTGATGATTCTAGATTACGAAGCTACGGCAGCTCGGAAAACACACTCTGATTGTACTGATGAGAAAAAATCTCCAGGATTTGTTGTGATGGCCTCAGACTCAACACGGAAACTTACATCAAGTGCCTTGAGGAGGTAGTGCTGCCCTTGGTCAAGAGGGTAACTTCTTGAAAACCCCATGTCTGCTAACAGGATTCTGCACCACGCCGCATAAGCAGGAGAAACAACATCAACCCTTACATCTGAACAACAAACTTCCCAGGCTGCTACTCCCTTGATTATTACTTGTGGTGCATAGTTGAGTGAGAGAACGACAAAAACTCCTTGTAACACCAAAATGAACTGAAGACAATGATTATTGCAGTATTCAACAAGTTAAATGAGGAAACTCTTCAGAAGAGTTTCAGGAGAATTCGAAGCTGTTTGGTGTCCGGGTTTGAAGCCAATGGCGATTTTAGTGGATAAATTTACTCTATAGTATTTCAAGGTATTTCTGTGTAGTTTTGGCAAATATATTTGTTAAAATGGGATGTGAGCGTTATTTTCATTTTTGCGTAATTTAGCCGACAATTTATCCATCGCATACTCTATCTCTCTCACTCTCTCTCTCTCTCTCTCTCCTATAAAGAGACTGCGTAGATAGATAGATAGATAGATAGATAAATAGATAGATATAAAGAGACTGCGATAGATAGATAGATAGATAGATAGATAGATAGATAGATATAAAGAGACTACGATAGATAGATAGATAGATAGATAGATAGATAGAAATAAAGAGACTGAGATAGATAGATAGATAGATAGATAGATAGATAGATATAAAGAGACTGCGATAGATAGATAGATATAAAGAGACTGAGATAGATAGATAGATAGATAGATAGATAGATAGATAGATAGATATAAAGAGACTGAGATAGATAGATAGATAGATAGATATAAAGAGACTGAGGTAGATAGATAGATAGATAGATAGATAGATAGATATAAAGAGACTGAGATAGATAGATAGATATAAAGAGACTGAGATAGATAGATAGATAGATAGATAGATAGATAGATAGATAGATAGATAGATAGATATAAAGAGACTGAGATAGATAGATAGATAGATAGATAGATATAAAGAGACTGAGATAGATAGATAAATTTAAAGAGACTGAGATAGATAGATAGATAGATAGATATATATAGAGACTGAGATAGATAGATAGATAGATAGATATAAAGAAACTGAGATAGATAGATAGATAGATAGATAGATAGATAGATATAAAGAGACTGAGATAGATAGATAGCTAAATTTAAAGAGACTGAGATAGATAGATAGATAGATAGATAGATAGATAGATAGATAGATATAAAGAAACTGCGATAGATAGATATAAAGAGACTGAGATAGATATAAAGAGACTGAGATAGATAGATAGATAGATAGATAGATAGATAGAAGGATAGATAGATAGACATAAAGAGACTGAGATAGATAGATAGATAAATTTAAAGAGACTGAGATAGATAGATAGATAGATAGATAGATATAAAGAGACTGAGATAGATAGATAGATAGATAGATAGATAGATAGATAGATACAAAGAGACTGAGATATACTAGCGCGCACAGAAATCTCAGTTATTATCAGGAAACAAGTGCTCTCAGTGCTTTAGATAAGATTTTTTGGGTTACATGCTCGATTTTTTTAACATTACTAGAATTTACATGTCAAAATATTTCACTTCCCAAACTTCCTCTTTATTCGCTTTCGCTTTACCCACAATTCTCAGAATTCGTCTGTAAAATCGCTTGTCTGTGGCTTCAAATCTTTTCTCCATCTGTGAGGAGACTGTTCAACGTTCTATATATGATATCAAATATTCGCGTAAGGGTCAATTATAACAATTTTTATTATCAGAGATAAGGAAATTGAATATAGAATAAGCTGTTCTAGAGGCAACACCAAACTCCAATTAGGAGATTAGGTAATCTCCTCTTGTCAATAGTTACTGTAAATGACTGAATGGCTTGAGTACCAACTTCCGTCATCCACAGTGCACCGGCCTGAGACACACTGACATTTTGGCAATAGCAAACATCATGCAGCATTATCATTAAAGCCTTATTACATAAACGCTCCTGAAAAACATACCTCATAATAAATAAGGCTGTATTTTCAGGCTTTAATACAAATCATACTGATATGGATTCTCTATAGAGGTCATCCAAACAGTATATGCTGGTCGACATATTGACCTTTTTGAGTTTGTCATGAGATGCTTCTGTTTCTAAAAGCGATGAATAGAGGAGATAATACAGTTTCGATGATAGTTAAGGAATAATTATATGATAACGCTGTAATTTCGAGATGGTTACATCTTTCTCTTCTTCTGTCTTTTCGTTATCTCTCCGCATCCCTGTCCTCCCCAGCTATTCACGGAGTCTCGTCAGGCAGGTTACTCGCTGCTTTCCTTTGTGCCTTTTGCCTTCAATGAGTCATGTGAGTGACAAATTTTCCACACCCTCTTTTCTCTTTATGTGCCTTCGCCATTTCAATTGTCTCTTTCTAATGTTAAGTATAGGTTTTTTTTTCCTTTCCATTTTCTCTAAATAATCGCTTACATATTCCGTTCTCAGTGTTCTCAACCTCATTCTGTAGGACCACATTTCTGTTGCCTCAAGTACTTACTTCATAAGATAGTCCAACATTGACTGTAATATTGGAGGGACCATATTAAATAAAAGTTATTTAATAATTTATTTGTTGCTAAGATTGTTTTACTTCATTGTACTTCGTTTATATTTCAGAAGTCATCTTCCAATGCACCTTTGAGTCTCGGTGTCGCATTTTCCGGCCTCTGTGTAAATACTTCCTAGATTTGGTATCTTCAGTTTGTAATTCACTTGATTGACTCACCTTTTTGCTGGCAGTGGTACATTTTCCTTCTTCCAAGTCATTTTTTTTCTTCTCGCTTTCCTTTACTGCAAGTGTTCCTTTATTTTCCTTTCTGTGTTAACTATCAACTGGAGCATCCAGCGAGAATCGAACTCACTGCTCAGTCGTAATTGCTCCAGCAAGACAAGCTTGCTAACGGCCAGGAGAGACACCCGAGAGAGACACGATAAAGAAAAATAGGTCTACTTATGTTTGTTTGTTTTAAGTTACTGTGGTAATCAACCATAATAAAATGAACGTTTTTCGACACTAACTCAGAATGAGTCAATTAACGCATAATAAATTTTACTTTTAGTTGTTACTACATTAAAGTTACCAAAACTAACTTTCGGGCGGGCTGTTATTACCAAACCCCTGGGATTCGATGTACCAATGAACTGGTCGAAACAATTATACACGCGTCTATTATAAAATAAATAGCACACATTATCATATTTATGTCGTATTCTGTTAGGATAGAACTCAAGAAAATATCGAATGTCTTGATAAAAAGAAAAATGCACAAGGCAGAGGTCGGCAAATAGAAGTAAATTACCACGGATGGAGTAAAATCGAATTTCTGCGAGTTACCATGTTAAGAGGATATTGCCTGAACCTAATTCTAAAGTGTAAGGATTCGCCCAACAAATCCGAGAGCAGATATTTTATATTTCAGATGGAAAAAAAAAATGCATAGCCGAATCAAATCGAAATACAATATGAGTATATCAGGACGAATTAAGTTTCGGGCTAGCGGGAACCTTATAAATAATCATGATAGGGCAATGGCCAAAAGTATTTAAGGACGGATGCTGTAAATCATTTGAAGGCAAACCTATTTATTGAGGTTATTATGGCCTGCCACAAGGTCACAAATCTAAAGAATTCATTAAAGATTGAAAGCAAAGTAACCTTAATAATTCCCAAGCCTCGCTGGCTAAAAACAAACAAACAAAAAACACTACACTAAGAAACCTGTTTTACGTAAAATATTTAAACAAATTCCCGATTATAGCTTTCTGACTGTTTTCCTTGAAAATAAAATATTTAAAGCCTGCTCTCCATTGTTTCTGCACGATAAAATCAGTCAGAGCTTGAATATATATATATATATATATATATATATATATATATATATATATATATATATATATATATATATATATATATATTTCTGTATTTAGGCAGCAAATTCTCTTTTAGGCATGTCTGATTGAATAAATTACAAACATTATTTCTGCTTTTTTTTATCATAATCCTTTCGTATTCACGAATATTTTTCCGTATATTACAATCAAATGAGATAAGAAATGCACTGTAACAGTGAGAATCACTTTTATTTCCCAAGTACTTTCCATATATTTCTGAGATCAACAGTAGGGTTACACCTGATGAGGCAAAAACTATGTGTAGCTATCCATTACTGTTTTTTTTCTTTTGCGCTTAAATTCCACGGCTGACTGTTATCCTTTTGCGTTCATTAGAACGTGAAAATATATCCATTATGGATTTTTTTTCCTTTTATGTTGGAATGTCATAGTCAAGCGCGCATTAAAATGTGAAAACTTTTCTTTTGATAGGCATTTTAGAACATTATTACAGTATTCGGGGCTGATCCTGTTCAATGTCGATTTCTTTTTTTCAATGTAGATTACTTCGAGGATCTGTAGTTTTAATTTGTTATTTTCTTGCTGTGGGGTAGTTGGGTTATCAATCAGTATTTTTTCTATACTCTGAATGTGAACAGGAATGTTGGGGTAAATGTATCGCAAGGGACAAATGTATCTACATTAAAAAAATTGCCAATTCTTTAACTCTTGCCATGATGGTAACTTTCTTGCACAAATATCAATTACAGAATGTTTTTTGTATTTTCAAAATCTGATATTTGCATTGTACGAATACTTTTTTCATGTATTAAAGTGGTTAAATAGGATTTATTTCTATTGAATCAAAATGTTCTTCTGTTTTCTATGCATATTTAGTTATTATGCATATGTTTACTCTTAATTACATCAAAAGTACGTTTATTCATTAGTTGCAAATATGATAAATTAAAAAATGTTATGTTGATGAATATTTTCCTGTTAGTGTATGCACACACAGACACACACACAAACTCGCACGCACACACACACACACATATATATATATATATATATATATGCTAACACACACACACACACACATACATATATATATATATATATATATATATATATATATATATATATATATATTAATTGATTTAAAATATGGTTAAATCAATTAATATAAAATATCAATGATCTGTAAATTTATATTGAGCACTATTGTGTAAAAATAAAAATATCTATAAGAACACCGGATTTTGTATCTTACTGTTCTTTCTTTTTATATATATATATATATATATATATATATATATATATATATATATATATATATATATATATATGTGTGTGTGTGTGTGTGTGTGTGTGTGTGGTTGTTTGTGTTAATATATATATACATATATATATATGTATACATATATATATATATAGAGAGAGAGAGAGAGAGAGATAGAGAGAGAGAGATAGCGTAAATTGTTGACATTTTATATTTTTGATTTCGCGCATGAGCGTTTGTTGCTTTTGATTTTGTTGATTACACAGAATAGTAGAATCAGTTAGTCATTGTGAGAAAAAAGCACCATGACGCAATTCACTCCCCAGAACTTTGGAAACGGCACACTGTACTGCTTGGCATTCGTACCGTACGCTCCAATAGGAACATTGCAGAGTATTTGGGTGTCAATTGGTGGATTCGGACAGAAATGTATGAATCTAATTAGTGATGACGAAGGTGCTTGTTGTGATAACTAATGATGACGACGTTATGCCTCTATTCATCTTCCCAGTGGGCCTCAAAATCAACTCGGAAGCCTACAGCAAGTCCCTCGATTAGGTAGTGCCGCCCTGGGACAAGAAGCTGGCTGCTGTAAGACCCAATGCCTGTCAACAAGAATCTGAAGCATAGCACACAAGAAAGAGAACCCAGTAATGGCAGTCAGAGTAAGTCTCCCCTTACATCTGAACACCTAGCTCCCCATACTGCAGCCCCCTTGATTATAATGTTTAGGCGCAGTTGAGCGAGTAACACGAAAGATGAACTGAAGGCAGCATTCACCAACTTACACAAAGAGACAGTCAGGAAGAGTTACAGGAGATCCCGAAGTCGTCTGGAGGCCTTCGCTGAAGCCAATGGCGATTTTATTGAATAACTTTAATTTTTAGTAGCATTTTAAGATACTTGAGAGTAATTTTGGTAAATATATCTGCTAAAATGTGGTCTGCCAGTGTTATTTTCATTTTTGCGTAATTTCGACGACAATTTATCCATCGCAACCTGCATTTATATAAGAAGTTTTACACATAAATATATATATATATATATATATATACATACATACATACACACACACTTATATATATATATATATATATATATATATATATATATATATATATATGTGTGTGTGTGTGTGTGTGTATGTATGTATATATATATATTATGTGTAAAACTTCTTATATAAATGCAGGTTGCGATGGATAGATTGTGACAAATATATATATATATATATATATATATATATATATATATAGTATTCATTTATGTGTGAGTGCGTGTTTCCAATTTCCTACCTCACTATTCGTTTAATCGCAAGAACACAAATAAATGCAATTGTAATTGCACCTACATGCATGTATCTACCCACTCCCCATGCTACTTTCCACGTGATTTTTCTGACATTCTGAACATCCACCTCTGCGCCATATTTGGTAATTGTCCTGTCATTGTCCCTCTTTCAACCTTGCTAGTTCTTCTCTCACTTTGTGTAATGTGGCTAAATTTCCCTCCAATTCCCCCGTCTTTCATCCGATCCTAAAGCAACAGAGAAAATCAAGTTGGGATAATTTTTCGGCCGTCACCTTTTCTCTTTAAGGAAGTCAGCAATTTGTCTCATGAAATTGCTATCCGCTCCCTACTAACATTTCTCGTTTCCCCTCCGACATCAGCGTCTATAAATACCCGTGAGTATAGCTTCACTGTCAGAAAGGAGGACTGCAGAAATTGAGGAAAAATCTGCATTGTAAGGGCTGCTTTTACTAAATATCTTTTCTGCAATTTGCTATCGTGTTGTCTTCAAAGTTTGTCTAAGAAATTTGTGTCTTTATTTTTATTTTAAGTTTTCTACAAAAGTTACTTTTTTTTTGTCATTTTCAGAAATCGCAAATATTATTGAAAATTTACTGAGCGTATTTTACGCCACTAGCACATACTTATTTATTTAGTTTAACACAGTATTGTATAAAAGCAGAATTGTGTTGAACACAGAACAGATTGAACACGCTCGCAAATTTGTTTGCGAGCTAAGATCTTTATAATTTGTGCTAAGATAAATATAAATTAATCCCAGAAATGTAATATCTTTTTTTTTAAATCATATATTAATTTACTCTGAATATTTCTAAATGGAAAAAAATCTTCTTTTACATGTCGTCTAAATTCAGTGTATTACAGTGGGCGGGCAATAATGTTCCTCTATATCTTCTTATATTTTACAGCTCTATGTAATTGTTTTCCATTTATTAGAGTTTCCAGTCCCTTTCCTGCAAGGTAATTAAATTGCTCTCTATTTTTATATGCACTTATTGTTTACAATATGTCCTGTGAGTAGCAAAATCTCCACGCCCACTTTTCTCGTTATATTTCCTTAACTTTCCAGCTGTCTTAGTCTGATTCTAAGTAAATGTGTTCTTTTTATTTCGATTTTTCTTAAAACTTTCTTCTGCTCATATATTCTGCCAATGTTGTTCTCAGCACCCATCTAGAAAACACCAGTGAAATGTTCCTGTTTCTTAATAATATGCTTAGATTTTGAAAGGCATCTAATGTTTTAATTCACGTAAATCATTTAAAGGCTGCTTTTACGCTAGATCGCAATTCGTTTCCTAATAGTAGAATTAACAATAATTTTCGAATGTAAACTTGAATAATCCATGCATTCAATCTTTAGTTCGCTGTTGCATTGTAATTCTCGATAGAATAGTTACGAGTTGCATTCATTCACGGGTTATTTATTCATTTTATATGACAATTAATAATACTTATATTTTTCCATGCACAATGCTACGATTTTTTCCAACAACAAAAGTGCAGCAGGCTAATGATATTTGGAGACTTGTGATACGAACGAAAACGCCAAAACTGTTACATTCAAAACTAGGACATTTCCATGGTAACTCGCACATCTTTTAAAAGAGGATGGAAAATACGAAAGTGAAACACAAATTTGCATTTGAATAGAAAAAATTATTAAGAATATTTAGAAAGAAGCAGATATCCTTAGAAACATAGTAGTAAGTGGTAAGAATAGTTTTTCCTATAGTCTCTTTTTTATTCATCTTGTCTCTGAGAATATTTACACACACACACACACACACACACACACACACACACACACACACACACACACACACACACGTGTGTGTGTGTGTGTGTAAATATTCCCAGAGACAAGATGAAAAATGAATTACTTAATTATATTAAGTAATTCATTGAGTCTGAAAGAAACCTCAACAGAATGCAGAAAGCATTGGACGGCCGTTTCATCCAATATTTGGGACTCTTCATCAGTGCGCATCTACTACCGAGAATTGAAACCCTGACAGTTAGGTTGTCCAGCAAACATCATACCAACTGTTCCAACGGGCCTCGGTGACGAAGAGGTAGCAAATCAGACTCAATATAGCGCTGCTCGCTCACATATTCCGTGGTGGAACTCAACTGAAGTTCTCTGTAACCATAGGACTGTGCCCCCCGGAGCCACAACTACTATCACCAAGCCGCTCAAACTGAAGCATTAGAAGCAGGATCAAGCAATGATATACATATTATAGAAATTTCAGACTCAATGAATTACTTAATTATAATTATCAAATGCTCCATACAATTTCTATCATTCATATATATATATATATATATATATATATATATATATATGTATATATATATATATATATATATATATATATATATATATATATATATATATATATATATATATATATAGGGAAGAGGTTATAGTCTTTCCAACAAGAGAAAAGTGTATATTTTAAAAAGAAGAAAGACACCGCAAACCTTTTGGTTATAATGTGGATATTTTTAAATATATATTATATTGTATTTTCCATATTTTTGATACACGAGTTTCCGGTCTCGCGACCTTCATCAAGCAAAGAGTGAATATTTCCGCATATCATTAAAAGAAAATATTTTTCCTTGTGTTTTGCGATGCTTAAACATTTTCTTTTGTGTGTAGTAGTAACACAACTGTTTTTCTTGGACTGGTCTTTTAAGAAAAACATTTGGGTTTCGGCATTCAAACTGAGTACATAATTTGCTTTCATATATGATAGGATGAAGCCAGTTAATAGTGGAGCCATCACAGATCAGTCCTTCATAGATGAATGTTGTGTGTAGTACATTAAATTCTCATCGCAAAATGGCCATACTACTTTAAAAATTTATATAACATAGGCGAATTTCTTGTGTATGTTAACGTTTTCGAATATAGATTCGATTCTTTGTTATAGGATGGTCGTTATTCAAGTGCAATCCTCTTCGAAATGAAATCCCCTTCTTAGACATGCGCGTCTGCCTCCGTTCTCTGTTGCTCGAATTGGCGCGTGTCGATTAACAATTTAGCCAATAGAATCATTCAAGATTCTACAAAGACTTTTCAGGGTTTTTTTTTAATCTTTTTATTATTTTTTGTTGGTTTTTCACTTTTTATTTGGTTGCCTATGTACTATTCCTCCTCAAGATCAGTTGAAATCTTTCTGATTAAAAGAAAAAATATTACTCAGATTGATTTCATTGGTTAAATCGTAAAATGACATGTACCAATCCAGGCAAGAAAATACGCCGCTTTAGAAAAAACGTTTCATCTCCAAATCCCAAGACAACTTAAGAGTATTATTTCTACTGCCTCCACTAAATTAAACTATTACTAAGACTACTAAGACTACAGTTACGGCTACTGCTACTCCTAATAATAATAATAATAATAATAATAATAATAATAATAATAATAATAATAATAATGATAATAATAATAATAATAATAATAATAATAATAATGATAATAATAATAATAATAATAATAATAATAATAATAATAATAATAACTAATAGTACCCTGATGTGCCATGATATATAATGAATAAATAAACTAATATGCTTTCAACGACTATGGCATTTCTGCTGAAATTCACCAGTTGAGGCGTTACATATTTCAGCATAACAGATGTAAACCAATCCAGCAATAACTAGTAAAAGTATGAGGGAAGGTCATTATTTAAGTTTTTTGACTTGAAGTCAATTTCAAGAAAACAGAGGTACCCTACCAGCCTGCGCCTCGGGATGAATATCGCACTCCCCACATCATAACTGAGCTGAAGGCAGTCCATGCGTTTACCTGCCTTGGATGTGACATCACATCGGATGGTGGGATCGACAAAGTGGTTGACACCAGACTGTCAAGGGCGAGCATTGCATTTGGTAGACTGTACAAACGTGTGTGGTACAACAGACACCTGAAGAAGGACCCTTAGATCTAAGTGTATAGAGCTATCGTCCTCGCTCAGAGTCATGGGTCACTTATCGACACCACCAGTGACACATCGAAAGGTTCCGCCAGCGCTGCCTCCGCACGATCCTTAACAGACATGGAAGTGACTGCGTCTCCAATATTGAAGTTCTTGAGAAGACGAAGATCACCAGCATTGAGGCCATGCTGCTTCCTTGCATTTGAATATATATATATATATATATATATATATATATATATATATATATATACATATATATATATATATATATATATATATATATATATATATAGGATTGGTGTAGACGGGATAAAATTCTAATAACCAAAAACAGTAGAGCAAATATTATTTATTCAAAATTGATAACATAAACATGTTATAAAATCGCTACAAAAATAGCCATTTTGCTTCCGCACTTCTGGTGTCTTCTCAAGTGATGATGTCAGACACCATCACTTGAGAAGACACCAGGAATCTTGAAACAAAATGGCTATTCTTGTAGTGATGTTATAACATGTTTATGTTATAATTTTTAAATAAATCACACACACACACACACACACACACACACACACACACACACACACACACACACACACACACACACACATATATATATATATATATATATGTTACATGGAGTAGAAATTGAAATTTACCTCATTCGAATTGCAATTTCAACCAACAAGAAGACATATATTGGCATTGTCAATTCAGAAGTGTGAAGGAATAAAATGTATATGCTCTTTTATATTAAATATATTGAGCTCTTTTTGTGGATCAGTTTTAATATTGTATATTAGGATTCACTTGGATTATATACCAACGGATTATTACCTGTATATATACATATATATATATATATATGTGTGTGTGTGTGTGTGTACATACAGACACACACACACACACATATATAAGTATTTTTTATAATGCGCTATATATGCACAAGGAGTCTGCTCAGTTTTGAAGATCGACCCCTTATAGACCATCGACATCGAGGAAAGAATCAAAACAATATGATTATTGTTGGTTTTACGGATCAATGCAATCGTATGTTAACGTGACACTACTTCATGATCTGGCTGAATATAGAGACCACAAGATTATTTAGGGAAGCGAGGAAAGGAGGAAACTCGCCTACACCATTTTTTTGCTTACCATTGAAAAAAAAACTAAGCATTGGCACAAAACAAAAAACTATAAAAGGGCGATTTCCTTCCTCACCGACTTCCCTCCCCACCTACTTGTATACATCAGCAGCTCGCTAAATGTGCAGTTGCATATGGTCTGAAGACCAATTTTAAACGTGAAATGCAAATTCACCTTGCAGTGTTGATTCCGTCGTCCACACTGCATATCTCCCTCCCCCCCCCTCTCTCTCTCTCTCTATATATATATATATATTTGTGTATTTAGGCAGCAATCCTTTTATTCATGCACATTTCATTAAAAGCGATTGACAAGGTGCTTTAATTTATTTTTTTATATAATTTCTCGTGCGATCTAATAAAGTTTTTCTTTTCAGATGATAAATTAAATAACAAACTGTCCGAATGTTCTTTTTATCCGAGCGCTTTCGGCTATACATTTAGCCATTTTCAAGGATTATATTTCAACTTTCAGAATTAGAAATAGTTTGTTATATGTATGTTTTATAAAATAATTCATTTTTTTTTGTTTCAAAACACGGTCAAGATATTATGTCCATGTTCAAAGTTAATATTATTAAGTGTTGGTTTGTTTGTTTTTATTAGTAAGGCTTCCATTATTTTTAGCCTTTTTTTGCAAGTAGATGATGCTATTATATTAGTGTTGTCGACAAGTATATATATATATATATATATATATATATATATATATATATATATATATATATATTGTCATCCACAGACAGACTGTTTCGCTGTATCACAGCTCATCAGTGTGGCTAGACGTCCGGTTGCGAAAACCGGCTGAATTCGCGTCAGTCGGAAATTTTACCCTGAAACCGTTGGCGCACGGCAGAGAAGAAGGTGAATTTAAGCGTATTTATATTTAGATAAACATACAGTGACTGAGAGAACTCGATTCGATTTACCCAAGAGTCTTGCATTATTAGCCGTAATAGTCACTGTTTACAAACCCACACATCCTCCCCAGAGAGCTCAACCGAAATAAATTTTCAGGAGCATATATATTGTCATCCACAGACAGACTGTTTCGCTGTATCACAGCTCATCAGTGTGGCTAGACGTCCGGTTGCCTCTGGCTAGAATCGAAAACCGGCTGAATTCGCGTCAGTTCATTTTTTTTTTTTCATACTGTAAAATCCGTATTGCCTTTTTCAGATATAACTAAAACATGTATCTGTAAACGACAATGAAAAATGACAAAAGGAAAACGTATCTTAGCCAACGTGTTTTATCCTATGATAGACTATATCAAGGCAAATGTAAAGATTCAATTTTGCAACTAGTATAAATTTATAAACAATGGTAAAAATGTCGTTAGCTTTTCAGAAATTTTAAATTTAAGAACGCTCATAAATATTCATCAGTCTAACGGAAAAATCAAGTTAAATTATAGAAAATGATAATTGACGTAATTTAATGTCTCATAAACAAAAGTGTGTGAATGTTAATTTTTTTTATTTATAATATTTTAGTTTGGGATTAATTTATGTATTATATATTTTGCATAATAGAATGTTAGGAATTTGTTATCTTTTTTATTTGTCTTATAGTTATGCATGTTAGCTTTAGAAATAAGTATTTCTTTTGGACAAGGAGATATTTGAAATCATCCGTGACGCAGATTTATATTTTGGTAAACTTCGATAGCTGTAAGATTTTTCCATCTAAGTAAATTGTTTTCTCATTTAATAAGTGTGACATTTTTATATCAAAGTTGTGGTTGAATTTATTTCTATGTCGGAATAATGCATTTGATGAATTTTTCTGTATAAGATATTTTTTGTCTCATAGATAGATTCACGTTTTTAAATTTCTGCAAGTTTCCCCAATGTATTGTGAGGAACAGTTGTGACTGGTTATTTTGTATATACATGCTTCAGAATTATTTTTCTTATGCTTATTGTTGGTTCATATCCTTAATAGTTTTGAATTTAGTTGCAATTATTTTAATATTGTCAAGAAGAGTTACATTATGAATAAATCTGTAATCCTTGACAAATTAAACATGCCTTTCAACAGCTTAATCGCGTCTACGATTGACTATAGAATCGATTAAAGCCTGTATAACTTTTGATTACACATTAAAAGGTATATTTAATCATATTTTGCGGTTTAATCAACTTTCATAAAATTTATAGAATTTCAAAGTAGAAAATTATAGAAAAATCGGCAATAAAATTTAAGTTTTTCATTAAATCGATTATTTTAATTGAAAATTTGCATTTAGATTTGAAAAAAAAATACAGAAAAAAAAACAATCTAGCTTTAAAAAAATTCAATTCATTAATGAGATTTAATTACGCTCTCGGAATGTAATCACTGACCTCTGAAGGAAAGTTCCATTCCATTTCTAGGTCAGCTACTAAGAAAGTTGGTTAATTGTGTCCTGCTAGATAACGTTTCCCTCAAGAAACTATCATACATATCTATAAGTCTACCATTCGTCTATGCTTGGAATATTGCTGCCATATATGGTCTGGTGCTCCTGCTGTTTACTTGACAAAATCCAAAGAAGAATCAGCAATAGTATTGGTCCTGATCTGGCAGCTCTGCTTCAGTCACTTTCCCACCATCATAAAGTTGTTTCCCTGTGTCTTTTCTATAAATAATTTCATGGTAATTGTTCGGATGAGCTCTTCACTATTGTACCTAGATATTTTGAACTTAAGCGAATTACTAGACTTGCGAAGAGGACTCGTCAGTTTACAGTTGAGTTTCTAGATATAACCATAAGTTATAGATTAAGTTTCTTTTCTCGCCGATAGAACATCTTTCCGACTACATGCTTTCTAGCCAACTTTCATCTTCAAAAATTTAAATGCAATGTCACTCGCTATCTACTACACACCTGATTACTTGATCTTTTCTTCTGGCTCCTTAGTAATGTTTCTCTTTCTAATTCTTCAACATCCAATAACCCCCTTGTATCTTAGTGGCTTTACTGCCTTGCTTGGGTTGAAGTCGATTAAAAAAGAGAAAAGAAAAAAGAAAGCATATTTTACTAACTTGCAAAAAAACATCAATGTATCGTAAGTCGATCTATTGTCATGTGGTGACTGTTTATAATTTGTTTTCAAGCCTACAAAACAACTTTCTACGAAACGACTTATGCAGTATGAAATTCAGGCTAGGAAATAATGGATTCTGAATTGAATTTGGTGAACTGGGCTCAGCTCAAGAAATTACAAAATAAACTCTCTCTCTCTCTCTCTCTCTCATCGTTACATCAGAGAATCAAAGAAGGTTGATCTCGACGTTCTCCCCGAGTGCACATTTGCTCTTGGCAGTTTGTCAGTGGCATCCTCATTATTATATTAAAAAGATAGTCGAACTGTGCTTATGATGTGCACATATGAGCCAACCGGGCGTGCAACTCGATATGGTGTAATGGTTAGCAAATTTTTCTTGCTAGATCCATTATAACTGTGTAGTGAGTTCGATTCTCACTGGGTGCCCCATGCTTTCGGCCTAGTGCGACATCCAGCCTACGCTTGGAACATCCCCATGAGCCAACCGGGCGACAAAAGAATATAGTATAATCACCTTTTCCGTGTTTCTCACATATTCGCCACAAAATGATTGATGTTACGAAACCCTCTTACGAATCCATATACGCTTCCGTTATTATTTATTGGCGAAGTCACGAGGTGAAGGGAAAAATTACTACATTAATCTCTTGCTCTTATTAGTCTCGACAACGATAACGCACTAACTATATGGGGATTTTCTAAGCATAGCTTTGATGTGACACAAGGCCAAGAGTTTGAGGTACCTATTAAGAACCGAACACAATATATAATCGTAAAGGATTTAGCTTGCTAACCATTACACCACGTCAAAATTCACAAAATATGGCCCACCGGAGATGACTGCAGGGACACCTATCCATGCGCGACATGGCACTACAGACACCCCGATATTATGCAACTGTTGATCAGAGCGGCCGCTCAAGACGCTACGCAAGAGTTAGCGCTCCTAACTACCAGTCGGAAACAGCAACCAGGGAACTGTCAACCGTGTACCCTCAGAATAAACAGACAATGCCACAGACTACACGCATCACGGGTGAAACTCAGCAGCACCAGCACAGAGGCCAGAGAGAGAGAGAGAGAGAGAGAGAGAGAGAGAGAGAGATCCGGGAACCCCTTCCTAGACACGAAACAAGGTTAGGGCCTCTAAACGTGTACAATAGAGAGGGGAGGAGTGTAGACCGGGCGGTAAGAAAGCCTACCTACTCCTATTACGTATAACATATTCAACGACGACAAGACAGAACAATAGATGGGGATGTAGTCGGGATAGTCGCAGGGCCTACACTAGTTGAGAGTACTGGGCGATAGGAATGACATACCATTGTATGTGTACAATACTGAGTTTTAACACTAACAGTAAGTTTTAACTTAGTATAAGTCCCATTGACCTATATTTAAAAAAAAAAAATTACCACTTACGTTATAATAGTTACTTCTAAAATAAGACGGGGGTGGCGGTTAACAAAAAGCAAAAAACAGAAATACAAATTAATAAAAAAACGAAATAAAACAAAAAACAAGACATTAAATAAATAATTAAAATAAAACTTTTTGAAATACATTAAGAAGTTACATATACATACACAAGGAACACGGCATCAAATATGGGGGTGCATTTATAGTTAAGAAAAAAAGTTAATAAATAAATATTAACTAATACGAAATTATTGATGCAAGCAATACATAGAACAAACTCCTTTCACGACCATAAGCTATCTAAAAATGACGTCGAAAATTAAAGGCAAACCAATCATGCTGGGCGATATCTTCAAGTGAACGCGTCATGGGTGTTAACCGTTGGCTTCCTGTAACTCAGGCCTTCTCTTTTTCCAACACCAATTACCCAAGATGAAGTACAATAACCAGAAATATAAACCTAAACCAGCCTTCCAAAAATCAGCCAAACCTTTAAATATCTCTTTCTCCAACATCCGTGGCATCAGAACCAACTTCTGCAGCGTTGAGTCCTTCCTCATTGCTAATTGCCCGGATATACTGGCCCTGTGTGAGACCAATCTTGACTCCGCTATCCCTTCCTCTGATCTCTCGATCCCTGGATACCTTCCTCTCCTCAGAAAAGACTCTCTAACCCACATGCATGGCCTGGGGGTCTACGTCAAGGACCATCTCCCTCTGGCTAGAGAGTCCTCTCTCGAATCGCCGGATCATTCGTTCTTGTGTCTCCGCCTATCTCTTCTCAATGCCGTTAGCTATCTTTTCTTCCTCTACCGCTCTCCATCCTCTCAGGACTGTGGGATACTTGATGTCATTTCTGACAGCATAGATAGGACCCTCTCTGCCCATCCGTACGCTCACATATTTGTATTTGGCGATTTTAACGCCCATCACAACCAGTTGCTTAAGAACGCTACTACCGACCTCGCAGGCATTCATACTCTCAACTTTTCAGTCTCTCAATCCCTCACTCAGATAATTGATTTCCCCACGCATTTTGCCTACAACCGTGACGGTAAGGCCTCACTCCTCAACCTGTGTTTTACTTCCATCCCTGAATCTTGTAGTGACACGCAGCTCTGTCCTATCGGTAACTCCGATCATGCTGTACTGTCCGTTAGCATCTCCTTCAGCCCCACCCCCTGGAAAGAACCACATTCTGCTACCAACGGGCTGACTGGGACGCGTTTCGTGACTTCCTTCGCGATGTCCCCTGGGATGCTGTATTTAAGCTCCCCACTCATGATTGTGCTTCTGAGTTCTCTTCCTGGATTAAAGCCGGTATCGAAGCTTTCATCCCCTCCAGGAAATTCAAGGTCAAACCTCGCTCCTCCCCCTGGTTCACAGCTGCTTGCTCAGCCGCCATTGCCCATAGCAACCACTTCTTCCACCGTTTTCGAAGTGATATGTCCGACTCCAATAGACGTCTATTTACCTCTGCCCGCAACGAGTGTAAGCGTATCCTCGACGATGCCAAGTCCTTATTTGCTGCTCGGATGAAGGAACGTATTGCATCCCGCAAATTTGGCTCCAAAGATTATTGGCGCCTCTGTAAGAGCGTTCTGAACAATAACAAACCCTCCATTCCTCCCCTGTTCAATCAGTTTGAGGTCCTGACCACCTCTGCTGACAAGGCCGAATGCTTCGCTCGGAAATTTTCTTCCAATTCTACGCTAGATTCTTCCGGGGTGCCCTTGCCCGATTTCCCTCCCAGAACTGAGGCCCTCCTGGATGGATTGCACATAACCCCGTCGTCGGTATTGGGCATTATTTATAACTTAGATCACCACAAGGCTACTGGTGGTGACGGAATACCAGCCATTGTGCTAAAGAAATGCGCAGCTGAACTGGCGCCTGCCCTCTCTAAATTGTACAACCGCTTCCTCAAGGAGTCCTGTTTCCTGACTGCTGGAAGTCCTCAACCATTGTCCCTGTCTTTAAGAACTCTGGTGACCCCTCCGACCCTTCCAATTACCGTCCTATCAGTCTCCTACCCCTCTTCGGCAAAGTCTTCGAGGCCATTATCAACGCCGAAGTGAGTAATCACCTGATATCCCACGATCTGCTCTCAGACAAGCAGTATGGTTTCCGCTTTGCCCGATCAACTGCCGATGTGCTTACGGCCATCACTGAATTTGTCTACCAAGCTATCCATAACAACGGTGACGCTCGTGCCGTGGCCCTTGACATCTCCAAAGCATTCGATAGAGTCTGGCATGCCGGCCTTCTCCACAAGCCCCAGGGTTATGGTATCACAGGTCGTTTGTTTGACCTAATACAATCATTCCTGTCTAACAGGGATTTGAAGGTTGTTCTTAGTGGATTCATCTCCAGATCCTATCCCGCTAACGCAGGTGTTCCTCAAGGCTCCATCCTAGGCCCTACTCTGTTCCTCATATTTATAAACGACCTTCCTGACGCCGTAGACTCCCAAGTCGGCATTTACGCTGACGACACCACTATTTACTCCTGCCTCAAACACAAATCTAGTGAGGCGGTCAAAGCTAACCTGGCAGCTCAAATTGAAAAGGATCTCCAATCGGTTGTGATCTGGGGTGAGAGATGGATGGTTAACGCCTCTAAAACAAAACTGCTCTCTATCAACCACCACAAGGATCCATCCCTGCATCCCATTAGAATGTCTGATGACCAACTTCTCGAGAGCTCCTCCCTGCGGCTGCTCGGTCTCACGCTGTCTGCTGATCTGAGATGGAACAAATACATCGAGTCAGTTGCATCAGCCACCGCAAAGAAAGTTGGTTCTCTGTGCCGAGCCAGGAAATTTTTCTCCCCGGAATCGATTCTTCAAGTCTATAAATCGACCATTCGCCCTTGCATGGAGTATTGCTGCCATATATGGGCTGGGGCCCCTGCTGTTTGCCTCGGGGTTCTTGATAAGATCCAGAGACGGATAGGCAACGTGATTGGCCCTGATCTGTCATCTCGTCTGCAGTCGCTCTCTCACAGACGCGATGTTGCCTCGCTCTGCCTTTTTTACAAGTACTTCCACGGTAATTGCTCTGAGGTGTTTCGTTCGCTTGTCCCCAGGCCTCGTGAATTTAAACGCCCCACCAGGCTGGCATCCCGCTCCCACCCCTACACCGTTGAAACTGTTAGATGTAGACGTCTCTTCTACTCCAATAGCTTCATGTCTCGCACATCTCGCCTATGGAACTCCCTTCCCTATTACTGTTTCCCTGACAAATACAATCTCCAACGGTTTAAGTGTAGCGTCAATCGACATCTCCAGTTGCCTTGATCTATCCACTTCCCTTCTCCACATCCTTTCATTTTTCATTCCTATCTGCTCTCGCTCCGGATCTTTTGTGGCTCCCTTGCCTTGATCGACTCACTGTCTTTCTCTTTCTCCACATCCCCTCCCTTGTCACTCCTATCTGCTCTTCCTACAACCCTTCTTTAACCCCTTGCGTGATATTGGCCTCCGGCTTTGCTTGGGGTGATGATTAAAAAAAACAAAAAAACAAAAATTATATTTTTGTGAATGGTCTTCTCTGTGCTTCTAACTTTGATGGTGTTGTGTTGAGACTGTGTCTTCCTTATCGTTAATTGCTGGCTGTGAATATTTTGAGAAAAATACAACAAACTTTTCTCATTAAGGATTATAATCTTAAAGCGGCTGTAGAAAAGATCGGCTTAAATCTGATAGTAACAACGGAAGGAACAAAGTCCAAATTCAATAACATCAGCATCTCTTGAAAGAATTCATAAAGTTGGATATTTGAAACGAAAAATCAGTTATCGGAAAAAAAAACTCGATATTGGTTGCCATATTGAATATCTGTTTTATGAAACTTTACTTTATGGTTAGTTGTATAGAATCAATATCATGACAGAACATACATGCATTTTCATCGTTTACTTTTAAAACTACATTGAATAGTAATATTTTTTTACCTTCTTTCGATAAAGACATTTCTGTAGATGTCTGGGTCTGTCTTACGTCATAACATCATGAACACTTTTATTTAGTCTAAAAAGGATGTATATATACATACATCCTAACAAACACACACATTCATACATACATACATACATACATACATATATACATATATATATATATATATATATATATATATATATATATATATATATATATATATATATTAAAATGAAAAACATGTCGAAATCGCTACGCAGTTGCAGTCGTGTTTCGATGCGCCTACAACGCACCACATCAGGCGTTTGTCAATTTACAATCGCCTGATGAAATGCGTTGTATGCGCCTCGAAACACGACTGCAATTGCGTAGAGGTTTTTGATAGTTTTTTTTTTGTTGTTGTGATATCCTAAAATAAAGAATATTGCTCTAATTTGTATTAAGCCCTCTTTTAAATTAAATTTTACGAAACGGAATTTTACTATATTCGTTCTCATCTTTCCTGTATGTGTATATATATATATATATATATATATATATATATATATATATATATATATATATATATATATATATGCAGCTCTTATCTGAAACAGAAATATACATAGGAAATATGTCAAAAATCATCAATTTCCTCATTATTTCATCCAAAATGCTAAGTGAAAGGCATAAAAAATGTATAACAGCAAAAATGCAATATCGTTATTTACAACAATAACAATATGACCATAAAATGGATAAGGCAAACATATAATACTACCTACTAACTTTTTAACATTCACTATCCAAAACAATTTCCGTCTTGGCTATGACGATAAACTACATCCGGCTGGTTTTGAGGAGTGGGGAACAACCTTTTAATTGCTGTTGTTCCAAGATTCACCCTCGTGTTAGACCCTATTAGGGTCCCAGCTAAGGGAAAATAGTTAAAAAAAAAAAACAGACACACGCACAGTGGTCAAAACACTATGAAAGTATAACATCTATGTTTTTCTAGTAAAAATACCAACAATTTTTTTAAAAAAATACAATGCAAGTAATACATTTAAAAAAAATACAAGCAAAATATTTGATTCTCGGCAGAAAAAAATCTTTACAAAATACGTCAACAAAACCTGACCTACCATCTGATCTCTTACAAAAAATATAAATTCTCTTCATACAAACTTATCCTGAAAATCTTGTCGGCATTAAATAAAGCGTTGCGGTTGATATTCCTTGAAACTAAATCAAAACAATTTACCCAATCTTAACAACATCAGAATTACTACAGCCACATTCAAAACTATTATGGATATGATCTAAACAGAAGCACGCGTAACAATATTAAATCTGAAACAGTTACAACTGCGCCTCACAAATACAATGAGTAAACTTGCCGAAAATTTAAAAAAAAAATGAAAATCTATGACGACAAAATTATTTTGTACCCAACAATTTATCAAATGAATTAGTCGTACATATAAATAAATTCAAACACAACTCTGAGCTAAAAAATATGTGACACTTGTTAAAAGAGAAAGCAAGAGTGCCGGTATCTAATCTGATTGGCAATATAAGTAGCTGCCTCGGATTTATTCAAATCCATCCGTAACTAAAAGAATTACTTCTTGAGCAATCCAACATACATTAAAATAAAAATATTAAAAAATTAAAAGGAAATTGTTAAATTCATAACCTTCTTTCATTTAAAATATATAATAATTAAATTAATCACAAACTTAAATATGTATTATAAAACTAACAAAAAAAATAAAACTACATAAACAAAAACATATATATATATATATAAAATAACAATTGGAAAAATTTTATAATTGTCATTTTATACTAATCTGTCTTGTTCAAAGAATTGATCTGGGAATTTAACTATACGTGTATATATATATATATATATATATATATATATATATATATATATATATATATATATATATATATATATATATATATATATATATATATATATATATATTTATATAATAGTACTCGTTTGGAAAACCTTGGATAGCTCAACTTGCAGATATGTCAGGACAAATTGGTACCCAAGGAAAAAATTGGAAATAAAAAAGAGAGAACAAAAAAAACATCAGTATAAGGCGAAACAAATTGCCACGTGCTTTAAGTCCTTAGTCCCCCCAAAAAAAAACGAGTAGAAAGACTAATACGTAGAGTGCTCAATACGCTAAGTAGAGCGATAAACTAGAATAAATTCTAAGGAGCCAGGCAAACCTACCTAGGTTTCACCTAAATCGATCTTCAGGGTATCCGTGTGTGTACACAGAGAGAGAGAGAGGGGGGGGGAATGGATTAAATCCGACATGTTATTTCTAATTTATTTTGTTTAAACGTTATTTTTATGGATACTCATATTCGAGTAGAAGCACTGTTTTGGAATTAAAAGGTATTATTTTTTTACCCAACTATATCTACCTGCCTGAATATTCGAGAAAACTTGTCAAAAAAATGTTCCTCCTCTGGAAGGATTCGAACTTGCATCACATATGCTAAACCGTCAGTGAATCTGACGTACCTAACCGCTCGCCCACGTAGAACTTATGTTCGAACAAATAGTGCCTTTTGAACACTCACAGTCTACTGATTTTTTAAACATCCATATCTGCTCTGTATCGTATCTTAAGGTAAACAAAGACTATTTATCTTTAGGAAATGGATTAAATGCGACATATTATTATTTTTAATTTATTTTGTTTAAACGATAATTTTGATGGATAGTAATATTCGAGTCACTCTGTTCTTTTATTAACAGTACTTTTCATCCAACTACATCTACTAGCCTGAATAATCGAGAAATCTTATGAGAAAAATATGCGTCCCCCGGTAGGATTCCAACCTGCATCCTCTATGACGGTTCCCCATTCGTGCTTTGTTTGATCGTAAGTCCTACGTGGCCGAGCGGTTAGGCATATCAGACACAATGACGGTTCCGCACAGGGGATGCAGTTTTAAACGATCAAGGGGACAAAATGTTAATTAAATGTCAAATGAGACAAAAGGGGGAGGAGAGTGATGGAGAGAGTCAAAGTTATTGAAATATTTAGGAGGAAAAAATATCAAAGGGAAAACTGAATAGGTGAAAGGAAATTTGTTAATTGTGAAATGCATGTGGTGTAAAATCGTAATAAGAAATAAAGGAGCCGGGTTCGAATACAGGTCGAGTTTCTTACGTGTCTCTGTCTTATAAATACTCTTGAGAACGGTAGGAATCCATTTCTTCACCCCCAACCAACTGTCTGAATCCAAATCCTGATGCTCTGCTAATAGGCAGATAGAATATATTCGATCTTATTTGGAAATCTATCAAGAGATGAGGACTCGATAAAAAAAGAAAAAAAAAACAACGCTCTACAAGATACAGCCTGGGCCACTCCATCGGTTGGATAGACCCGAAAAACAGACGCGTCATGATTGAAAGTTCTCATGTCATGACAGTTACACATTAAGCTTCAGCCTTCACTATTTATTTTTATTCCGAAGAGAACACAAAGTGATTTCACTTGGAACTGAACTAGGCTTGTTGGTTTCATTTCCACACATAATTGCTCCGAGGAGCTGCTTTCGCTGGTTCCTAGGCCTCATGAATTTAAACGTCCTACGAGGCTGGCATCCCGTTCCCACCCCTTCATCGTTGAAACTGTTAGATGTAGACGTCTCTTCTACTCCAATAGCTTCATGGTTCGCACCTCTCGCCTGTGGAACTCTCTTCCTTATTCCTGTTTCCCTGACAAATATAATCTCCAATTATTTAAGTGTAACGCCAATCGACATCTCCAGCTGCCTTGATCTATCCACTTCCCTTCTCCACATCCTTTCACCTTTCATTCCTATCTGCTCTCGCTCCAAATCTTCTTGCTTTGATTGATCCACTATCTTTCTCCACATCCTCTCCTTTACCACTCCTATCTGCTCTTCCTCCAAACCTTCTGTAACCCCTTGCGTGCTAGTGGCTTCCAGCCTTGCTTGGGGTGATAAGCTTAAAAAAAAAATTTAATTGGAAAGAAAGAAGTCAAAGTAAAAGTTAACAAAGTTAGATGAAAATTTGAAAGTTAAAGTAGAAATATAACACGGATGGGAACTACGCATTAGAGACAGTAAAATCAAGCAAGTATAGAATTTTAAATACCTAGCAAGTATTTTAATTAAGGACATAAAATGCGACATTGAAATCCCAAGGCGCATTTGAATAACGAAAGATGCTTGCCTAAAGCTAAGCATATTATTAAGAAACAAAAACAAAATGCGCTATAAACAACTGAAAAAAGTACTGAACTCTTATGTAATATCGATCCTCTTATATGGCAGGAAATTCTGTAAAATCTCCTCACAGATGAAGATACTTGAGGGAACTGAAGCGGTGGTTCTACAGAAGGATGTCGAGAATACCAGGATGTGAGCTGCTGCAGAGAAAAGCGGCGAGTACCCTAATTAATAAGCCTGAGTAAACGATTTGCAGAACAGGGATCAGTGGAGATCGCAAAAAAAAGAAGAAACCTGTTAGACAAATTATTTAAATGAAAACATGTTAATTAAATGAGACGACAAAAACAATGGCATTTTTAGATCAGAGATGCACTGGAAATTGTGGGGGAAATGATCGCTTACGTCCTAAACGGACACGGCAGGAAGAAAGAAGAAGAGAAAGAAAGAAAGAAAGAAAGAACTAAAGAAAGAAAGAAAGAAAGAAAGAAAGAAAGAAAGAAAGAAACAAAAAAGTAAAGAAAAGCATAATTAATTGGGGGAAAGAGGATGTAATAAAACCGATGAGAAAAGAAGAGAAAAAATATTTAAAAAAAAAAAGAAAACTAAAATGATAAAGCAAGGATCCCGTAGCTGTAAGTCGTGGAAGATTTGGTAAATGCTGAGGTCAGCAGGTGGGGAATTTAACTGATCATTATTTCAAGTGATATTCAACAAACATTATCCAGCATATCTCATTAATTTTTTAAAAAATATAGAAGCTTAATCGGTTGAAGTGTACTTTTCACCATGACTTCCTGAAAATAAAATAGATGAGTACAACTCATTCAAGATAAAAGTTTATAATTGAGAGGGAATTAATCAGTTTCTCTTTTGTTTCAAGACCCATCCAGAAATTGCATAAAGAAAACGCACACACGCAAAGCACCCACACTCACACAGAATATATATATATATATATATATATATATATATATATATATATATATATATATATATATATATATATACATACACCGTCAGGTAGGATGAGAACGAAGTATAATTCCACAGTCTGTAACATTTTATTTAAAAGTGAGCTCAATACAGATTAGCGCTAAATATTATTTGTTATAGAAGATTAAAACAAAAATATGTTAAAAATCGCTACACAATAACAATCATGTTTCAGCACCACAAATGTGTCTCCTCGGGCAATAGTAAACTACTGGCGATTGAACAATTAATTTAGTTTCAAAAGCAGAATGCTTCCTCTTTACTGTTTAAATAATTCAAGTGAGAATTTTGTTTGAATTTAGTAATGTGATAAATCTACGAATTTTTGTTGTATTTGCTTTTCAGTTAAAGTGACATGGACTAAAGTTTAGTCCAATTAATAGAGTAAAGTGTCCAAGTAGTTTTCTTCTCACAGAATTTAAGATTCTCAATGTACTGCGGATTTGATTTTCGTAAATATATTAGATTGTGAATTACATATCTATATTATATCATAAAGAAGTAGTTATACAATGGATTAATTCGCAATATTAATTTTATTAATCATTTAAACAAGAACTCTAGTATTGCAGCATCGCACTTTCCAAAATAGTATAAGTGTCAATAAATAGCATATTTTTAAAAACATCTTTCGGTCTAAACAACATTTATTTGGTCTTGTTGTTTACCTGTAAATGGAAATATTAAACCCTGAAAATGAGTATTTGAAATTGTCGAAATTACTCAAAATTTCAGAATCATCAATTCCATCTGACAACTCAAATATAAGTGTCATGTTAATCAAGTAATTGATAATAAGTTAATGTCCCATTATGTCTTGTTAGCGAAGTGATTTCGCCATTAATCACATTAATATTGATAATTAATTCTTTGTATAAGTGTTTCTTTATAATATATATACTTCACAATTATATATATATATAGCGTATATGTAT
This sequence comes from Acanthosepion esculentum, assembly GCA_964036315.1. Lineage (NCBI taxonomy): Eukaryota > Metazoa > Mollusca > Cephalopoda > Sepiida > Sepiidae > Acanthosepion > Acanthosepion esculentum. Next base: position 36,312,226 of record OZ038481.1, on the reverse strand, counting down.
ATTTATATATATATATATATATATATATATATATATATATATATATATATATATTTGAAATTATTAGGAGAATTTGATAATTATATTTAAGTGATCCATCGAGTCTGAAACCTCAACATAATGCAGAAAGCACTGGACGGCCGTTTCGTCCTATATTTGGGACTCATCATCAGTGCGCATACACTACCGAGAATTGAAACCCTGACAGTTAGGTTGTCAAGCAAACATGTTGCCAACGGGCCTCGGTGACGATGAGGTAGCAAATCAGACTCAATATAGCGCCGCTCACTCTCTCTCTCTCTCTCTCTCACTCACACTCACACACACACACACATACACACACACATATATATATATATATATATATATATATATATATATATATATATATATATATATATATATATATATATATATATTGGCAGCATGTTTTCATTAAGACACGTCTCATTAAATAATTTTTGTCTACTTTTTTTAATAGGATTCTCTCATAATTATTATGTACATGTTTCTCAGTATCCTTATTAAAGAACAAAGAAAATTACTATGTTGAGGCACAATCATTTTATTCCAAGTACTTGCTGTGTTCATTTTTGTAAGACAACATTTGCACGTTTGTCTATATGATAAAATTTAAAATTGTACAATACATAAGCGTTTTTAACTTCACACGTAAAAAAAATAATTTTCAGAAGATCACAAAAGTTTGGCTTACAAAAAGGATGAACACAACAATTTTTTTTTGTCTTAGAACAAACCAGATCCAGATGACGACACGCGATGGGGTAATGTATAGCGGCTGGGAGAGCCGAGATTGAATTCTAGTCGAATTCGAATTCCAGTCGAGTTCAAATTACAGTCAAGTTAGAATTACAGTCGAGTTCGAATTCTAGTTAACTTCGAATTTCAGTCGAGTTTGAATTCTATTTCAGTTATAATTCCAGTCGAGTTTGAATTCTATTTCAGTTAGAATTCCAGTCGAGTTCGAATTCTAGTTAAGTTCGAAAATACAGTCGAGTTCAAATTCCAGTTAAGTTCGAATTTCAGTCGAGTTTGATTTCTATTTCAGCTAGAATTCCAGTTGAGTTTGAATTCTATTTCAGTTAGAATTCCAGTCGAGTTTGAATTCTAATCGAATTCGAATTCCAGTCGAGTTCGAATTCCAGTTAACTTCGAATTCCAGTCGAGTTCATAGCATTCACTTATGTGATAATACCCCTGGGAAAGTCATGAATCTATCGTTTCTCCCTAGCTATGGGGAAATAGCAGAAGAGCCTGGCCCCTATAACCTTGATTTGCAACTAGATTCGGGGCAGGGAAACTCTGAATTCAAGCCTATTGCTTTGTATGTCATATCTCTTTAGGCAAAGGCTAGAAGAAGGTAACTTAAATCACAAATCCACCTCGCATGTCATCTCTAAGAAAGGAACTATTTCTTCGAATCGTGGCAGAAATTAATGGACTCCTCGAGTTTAGTACAATGGTTCTAACAAACACCCACACCGTGAAACTTAGATTTCGGACTATTCGCCTATGAGAGTATCACCTACGTCATATTAGACGCCGACCTCTGTAGTATTTATTGATAAATAATTATACCCTGATGCCACATCAGACATGTCTCTCATGGCTTCTGATCTTACTTGAAGTGTCTGTATGGACTAAGATGGGCTACACTAAATATCCCATTCGTTTTAAGTCTGGGCTTAATCAGTTGGTCATGTTTTCTAGTGATGTATAGCTTTCATGAATGGACATCGTTGGGGGCATTGTGACCAGGTGTAAAGTGGGTTGTCCTTTTCTTTTTGTCTGAAGGATGAGGCAGCTGAGTCGATTTGAGAGACTCATATATAGAGTTAGGAACACCCTCAATCAAAGACCCTCGTGAAAAGTTAAACGTTATTAAACCTGACAATATATCACAAAATTGGTTGTTATACATGTGCCTGACAAACTTTAATCAGTGTCATATGGTTTAGCAATGCTTATATATTTCCCCCCCCCCCAGCGTGACATTTTGATGTGTTGCTTTCTCACCCCATAAAAATAAAATTAAACGTAATTATCGGAGTTAGCTCCTCCTCAGTTCCTTAATCCTTCAACAGGGGTCTCTCTCCCCTGGCTATAAATACTGGCTGACCATTCTCTCTCTCTCTCTCTCTCTCTCTCTCTCTCTCTCTCTCTCTCTCTCTCTCTCTCTCTCTCTCTTTCGACTCAGGCCTTGGGCCGCTACCTCGCGCGGGGGGAGGAAAAAATCTCTCTCTTTTTCACTTAGGCCAATATGTGACCTCTCATAGATACTGGGAACGCGCTAAGAACAATACACGTACGTACGAACACTCACAACACACGCACATAATTTCTCCATACAAACTCTACGTAACTGTTCATGTTTTTGTGTAACTCATTATTAATATATATTTGTTTACCCATGTATATCGGTCTTGTTTGTCTTCTTTGGACTTAATGTCCGACATTTTCATGTAGCTGGACCGGCCAGCAGGAAAGTTTAACCTTCTGATATCTCTTCACATCTTCACCCCCACGGTCCGCTACATAATTATAATGATAGAAGAGACCATCGGAGAGAGAATTATATCCACCTGTTGTGAGCATGGTCGATAATAATCTGTTACGTGGCATTTTGGACCCAAGGAGATTTGGAATCACGATACAATTCTAGTTTCCTTTCCCGCATTTCTCAGTTGTGGAACTCCTTTCTGACTCCATGCTATAATCGTAAAAAATTTAAATGCAATGACATTCGCTATCTACTGTCCTCCTGATTACTCTTTTCTCTCTTCTGATTAACGTTTTTGTTCCTAATTCTTGCACACCGAATAATCACTTGTGTTTTAATACCTTACTGCCTTACTCGGGGTGAAACCGATTAACAAAATGTCTGTTTTATACACCATCAAATACGATTTTTTTTTAAATTTAATATTGGTTAATTATTGCTTATGGTGGAATTGTTGACAGTGTTTGTTAGTTGGGATTAAAATTAATCCGAATAAAAAATTACCGGAATTAGATAATCAGATGACTTGATATAACTAAACAGCAGTTAGCAACGGGAAACTGTTTCACGTGAAACAAAAATAAAGTTGGAAGTTGGTGAACTGGTCAGACTTTAACGAATGGAAGTCTGTTCTCCAAAGTATGGGAGAGCGGTAGCCAACTTTTTGTTCATATTTACTCATGTATTAATAGTTTGGTGATATTTATTTATTTCCATCTCTTCCACCAAGCTAGGAGTAAATAGCCTGTTTCGTGCTGCTAATAAATTATTTTATTCCGTTTTGCTAGATTTAATACGTTTTTCTATCATCGTTTTAATTGGGACACTATTTACAAGGGCAGGCCTCAACCCACTATTTATCACATAAAACTGGGATGACAAAATAGTAGTTTTACTAATGTTTAGTAACTTATAGGATTTTTAAACATTTATTTTCTAAAAGATGTTTTCTCGATATTTTTTTTTCTTTTGTTAGGTTTTTATTCCTCTTCTTACACACTAGTGACAAATAAAAATTGGTGAATTTATAAACCATTTTTTGTTTGTCTCATATACTGAATGCATTTTTTCCCCGAAAAATATACGACTTTCATCCAACTGCGTTCGCTTAAGAATATTTCTGGCGCCGTTTTTGTGCCTTCCTTTCCTCTCGTGAATTAAACATTTCGTTCAATGACGTCTGTTCCTCAGTTACAATGTTCAGTTTGCTTGGTTCCCCAATCTCTTCAATTCGGCACGCAATTTCCTCTGCTGTCGTTTTTTGAAATTACTTCGAGGAATCCATTTCCATAGCAGCATCTCTCATTCCGTTTAATGTACAGAAATTACAGGTGCCATCAAACTTCTCGTTCGCAAGAAGGCATTATCATCACTGAATTTCGCCTTCGCCATCTAAATTACATCAACCCCTCCCGCCTCGCTTTAATGTACGCTTAATAGCAAAAATAATCAACACTTTCGTATGTTATCACAACTGACAATAGATTTACATTTTTTTTTTCTCTCTCTCTCCTCTCTGTTGCATTAATTGATTCGTTTCGTCTCTTAGGTTTTATCTCTTAAAATATTTTCATTTTATTTAATCTTAAGTGTAATTTTTAAATGCTTCTATTATCTATTGAATGTGATAAAATTAAATGATACCATGTTAAATGTTTTACGACAAGGATTGGGAGAAAATAATACATTTTTATATACCAAAACAATTTTAAGAAAATTAATGACAAACTGGAATTTTTTTGTTTTTGTTTTTTGATGACGCGTTTGGTTTCGTTTGGTGTGATTAAAGGCATATCAACACCTTATGGGTCATTTAAATGCGGAAATTTAATTTCCTTGGGAGCTTTGATACTTTTCTTTTCTGATTAAAATCTAAAGCTATATTCTTTTTTTAATATTAAAATACAGTGTAACGCGGATATAAGAGAGTTGTCGAGCCCTTAGAAGAAGTCTCTTATATCCAGGTTTCTCTTATATCCGGGTTTCTCTTATATCCGGGTTTGGTCTATTTTGTTTAGGTTAGTATGGCTCTAATTTGGGACCAGAGACAATCTCTCTTATATCCGGGTCGCTCTTATATCCGGGTTACACTGTATATTGCTGATTTTTTTTTAATATTAAAATCTATTGCTGCAATTTTTTTCTATTAAAATCTATTACAGTGTAACCCGGATATAAGAGAGTTTTTGGGACCTGAGAAATCTCTTATATCCGGGTTTCTCTTATATCCGGGTTTGCTGTATTATATATACATTAACACAGGCTCTAATTTGGGACAAGATAACATCTCTCTTATATCCGGGCTTCTCTTATATCCGGGTTTGGTCTAATATATATACATTAACACAGGCTCTAATTTGGGAACAGAGAACATCTCTCTTATATCCGGGTTTCTCTTATATCAGAGTCTCTTATATCCGGGTTACACTGTACTGGAAATTTTTGCTATGAGAATGTATTTTTATACTTTCATAGTGTTCTTAACCCCATTTGGGAGTTTACCATTTGCCCGTAGTTGGGACCCTAACAGGTGTTACCACTCCGGATCAGGGTGGACTTTGGATCCACGGCAATTATGAGGTGGTTCTATGCTCTTCAAATCCTCCCAATCAGAGGCATTGCTGCCGGATGTATTTTATCGCCGTACCCAAGACGTCGCTTTTCGCCCCTTTAGGACTAATAAATGTCTGGCCTCCTTCAGTCCCGAGAGACCAAGAATTTGCACCCAAATTATTATGTGTCAGGTGCTGATGGCTGTACTTGTCCACACAGGAGTGACAGTCTCGATTGCAACGAATGTGAAGACGCTCTCCCTCGATGTCGCCGTGTCCTTTTCTTTCCTTTCTCACAAGGGACCAGCTTACGTTTCTTTTCTTCTTTCTCCAGGACTACATAGAACTAAAATATTATTTATCTTGATGTAATTACACAGGGGCATGAAGCGGAGAGGGCGCTGAAATTTTAAACAGTTACATTTAAAAGAAATTTAACACTTATTAAAAAAAACAATCAAGTTTTAAATAACAGTTTTGCCTCTTTTCCTGCGCATGTGTAGTTGCACCAACAACATTCCTTTAATGCGATAAAGTTCAAAAAACGCGTCACACGAAATTTTTTTGCCACTTTGTCTTTAATTTTCCTAACGGGAAGTATTAGAATAAAATGTCAAATTTACATGGCGATTTTCTAAACGTAGCTTAGACATGACATCAGGCCGAAAGTTTGGGCACCAAGGGAGGATGGGAATCACTATTCAGTCATAACTGATCTAGAGAAACAAGTTTGTTAAGCATTACACGACGTCAAAATGCCCTGTCAAATCTACATGTAGGTTCTTGAGTATCCGTAACACCTACGTTAATATATCATGAGGTATTTAGTTTTTACTACTGTTCCCCCAAAACAAGGCCCAAGAGCCTCTCAAGGTATAGAATGTGAGAGCTGGATGTGTATTTAGGGGGATATGCAGCAAAAATAACGATTGACTCTAGACTTAAGGATGTAGTTATCGGGGAAGCATCTTCTCTGGAGTCTTTCACAATGCCAAATTTCCGGGGAAGATTCTGTCCGACAGGAACATCCTCCTCGTCAATGGAATATAAAGGTGATGAAAATGCATCGTCTCAGTGTACGTGGCATGTTCGGTGCTAGTTGTGAAGGACTGGACTGGTGAAACCAGGGAATGTTCTCCCAAACATCTTCTTTGGAAATGACGATAAAATAGTGTGAGACTAGTAATGTTTTGTTTGTGGGATTAGGTTTGTAAGGTGGAAAAAATGATCAACTCCGACAAGGTCACTCAAACGCATTTGAACTCAAGGTCAGTTTTGGAATGCGAGGCTTGAGCAGCTCCAACCTCGATGCGGCAGCATTTCTCCATTTTTTAGGGTGATCTGTCTCTTGTAATGACAGGGAAATACCTACAGATTCAAGTAATTTTGAAAGCTGTCAAGGAACCGACCAATTTTCGTGCATCTTTGGCGAAGCGTTGTATATATGAGTTCCACTTGAAATCTGGACTGAACTTGTTTCTCAATAATCATTCCAGGCTGAAAGGCACCTTGAAATAAGAATCATTTATCATAAATGGATAAAACTTATGATATTCTCTGTGATTATGATACGTTACTGGGTTCTTTTTCGAATTATTCAATGCTACAAGCCATGTATTCTAAAACAACAACCAATTAAAGCAAGGTAATTTATAACCTTAATACAAGGTAACCAAAAAAGCTATGTCCGTTTTTTGATTAGTCATTGAATGAAGTTGAAATATATACGAAATGCGTGTAGCAATTGTTTTCAAATTCGGACAGCCGGAAGTAGGAACATCAGACATTATAAAAAAACGCGCACTAGGCCCGGCCATCAGTTATAAGCCGGACAGCTTTGAGAAGGATGGAAGTGTCTAGAGATCTCGTTCGGGGCTGTTTGCTTTACGACTTCAAAATGGGCTTATCAGCAGCTGCATCAAGTCGCCGCTTATGTCAAGCGTTTGGGGATAGTGCTGTGGATGAACGTACTGCAAGGAGTTGATTTCGAAAATTCAAGTCGGGAGATTTGTCTCTCCATGATGAGCCTCGCAGTGGACGACCATAGGCCTTGAATAACGGAGTCCTGATGGCGGCCATTGAAGTGGACAGTAGTCTAACGTGTGGTGAACTTGCAAGACAGTTCAACGTTTCCGATGAAACAGACTTCACCTGCACCGCCTAGGGAAGACGTACAAACTGAGCAAGTGGGTTCAGCAAATGCTGTTGGAGGTCCACAAGAGACAACAAGTGGCAGCCTGTGTATCGCTGCTTTCTCGCCACCGTACCGCATCCTTATTCAATCGAGTGCTTACCAGTGACGAAAAGTAGGTTCTGTACGAAACTCCTAAGAGTTCCAGACATTGGTTGTCTCCTCAGGATGCTGTCCCTCACACTGCAAGACTGCCTATGCACCCATGCAAGATTATGCTTTGTGTCTGGTGGACAGGTCGTCAAGTGGTTCATTATGAACTGCTACCAATGGGTCAAACGGTCACTGGAGACCTATACTCGGAGTACATGAAACGTGTGCAACAGGCATTGCGCCAGAAGGAGCCAGCACTGGTGAATTGCAAACGTGTGCTTTTCCTCCATGACAACGCCAGGCCGCATGTCGCGTGAGAGGTCAGAGATACCATACAGCAAATTGGGTGGGAGACTTTGTGCCATCCACCTTATTCACATGACCTTGCGCCATCTGATTACCACCTCTTCCACTCCCTGGATAATCCTCTTCGTGGGAAATCCTTCACCAATGAAGCAGACTTGCGCAAAGCCCTGACGGACTTCTTTACGTCACCCCCCCCCCCCCGGAGTTCTACCGCAAGGGCATTGAACAGCTGGAAACACGTTGGCAGAAGGTGCTGGATGCCGATGGCGATTACTTCGAAGACTAAATATAAGTTACACATACTGTGAAGCGTTTTCTTTTTTTTTTCCTTTAAAAACGGACAGAACTTTTTTGGTTAACTTTTAGTAATAGTTATATATATTGCGGATATGAATCAAGCCACCACAAAGAAAAAGGCGAAAAAGGTTTTTAAATATAGAAATATAAAAAAAGATTTTATTTCCGTGTTTTTACAACTAAATTTTCCTCATCGTGTAAAAGTGTTAAAATTCCTTGTTTTCAGTTGTTTGTTAAGATGTAAAAAATGTGATTTCTTTGCGTGTACGTATGAAAAAAATGAAGAGAGGCAAGGGAAAAAGTAAGTAGGAAATTGTAAATGTCACCTAGTTTGTGAGAAAGCGTATAAACACCTTGTATCTTGGTGCAGCAAACGAGTGAATGAGTTTAGGGAATTTGTTTTAAGCCGTGATATCGTGAATCTTTTGCGGTATGTTGCCGTTCTTCGTCCTTACAGATTTTGCCGTTTGTTGTAGCATACCTACGGACGATAAGGCGTAATACACACCCTTTGCATAAATACAGTAGTAAATACTGTATGTTCGTCTGCAGTCGGAGATACGTCTCCAGCTGTGCTGGTCAAACTCTCTGCCTCCGGGCAGAGAGGATCCCCAGAGGAGACTATGTCGAAGGGAAGAGCCTCGTCTCGGGAAACAACAACCCGACAACGTTTTATACGAGGTCTACGGGGAAATTTTGACCGAATCTACGGGCTCGGACACCCCTCATTAAATTCGGCCTCGTGCCACGTCTGACCACGTGGGGCGGTTGGTAGATATCCTGCAGATGAAGATTCATTGTGGAATTCACTTGACTCACTTCTAACACTTGACTACTTCTACGCTTCGCTGGCGAATCTTATGTGTGTTGTTCTTGCCCTAAGTAATATCGCTCATTACCAACAACTTTCCATAGGTTACAACATCGGTGTAGATATTCTACTTAAATACTCTTCAGAGGGATCACGAATCATGTTTTTTTTTAATTTTATTTTAGGTGGGAACGCGTCCCATTGGTTGAAAAAAGTTAAATATTTAGTTTCAAAGGAGTAATTTATTAACCGAATGTAACAGAATCGGGTCACCCCGATAAAAGACTCCGAGTTGGTTGTATGTGGTAATGTGAGCAACTGGCGTTGCGTCCCCTTCCACAATGGGTTGTTGATAGAAGACCTTCTTCTTAGAGTAGGTGGCACAATCTATCTGCATATGAATGATACTAGACCGGTATTAGCCAATAGTCAGTCTTCTTACTCAGACACAATTTTTGTCATTGGATGTTTGACTGTTTTTCCTGTTATTTCAGCCTTCGCTCCATATATGCGCAAATGAGAAAATATGATACATAAACACCATATATTAGACTCCTTGTGTGTAATTGAATGAAACAAGAAAAGAATTCCTGTCTGAAATGTTTCGTCCTTGGAAAGGATCTTTTTAGGTTAAATATTGCTTTTACTGATGCAATCATATGCAGTACGAGGAAACGAACTACAAACGTCGCCAAGAAACACCGATGTTTCTATAAATCTTGGTTAAAGGTGACGCATTTAATATTTCCAGGACATTATTCGCCCCACAATTGCGAAATCTCTCCATTTTTCATCGGGGGGGGGGGGAATTGGTTGCAGCTCAGCAGAGAATCAATGATGAAAATGCTTTCCATTACATATAGTTTTGTCGGGTGTTTTTTTTTCTCGTTAAATCATCAGAGATTTGCAGTGTAGTGTAATGAATAAAGACACATAATGAGAAATCTGAGAGCCGAGTTCGAATTCCGGTCGAGTTCATTACGTTCATTTACGCGCAAGTAACCTTAGGAAAGGTATGAATCAAACAGGTATCCTTCCAGCTATGGACTGAATAGCTGGCCAGATTGGACCTGTAGCCTTGGTTGGAAAAAATGTTCTGCCTCGTCAGTCATGAATCGAAAGAGAGATGATCACCCAATTGTGCATCTCGAATGTCACTTAAATTCTGAGACTCGGAAAAATTGAAAGCGATTCTTGTATCCACGTTTTTTTTCTAATGCACAGAAACCTTCATATGATGTATGTCGGGTATATCTTCGATCCCCCCCCCCCACAGCCGTAGTGCTATCTGGAATATTTTTGGTCATCATCAACGAATGCAAGCCTGCTGGAGAGTTTTCCGTCTGCCAGTTCAAAATTTCCACTTATGAAAGTAACGATTATCTTCCGAACCATACCTTGTTATGACACTATGTCCATAAATGCCACCTATCCATTTCGCTGTTTTTATCGCGTATTTCCTTTTTTTTTGTCTGTAAATAAAAGAGCATAAAATGTCGAAAATGCATCTCCTTTCCCGCCAGTTTTCGCGTAAAACGCATTTAGAATTTACAATTCAAATACGGAACCTATCAATTTCATTTTTCAGTATATGCATGTTCATCATACATTTTCATTTACATGTGAAACGAAATCAAGTCTTCACTCACCACCGACTGAAAAGAGCATCCTGGGTATGACGATAAACTACACCCAGCAGCATGGCCTCTGATTGAGAGGATTTGAGAAGCGTGGAACCATATGTGAAATGTTTTTGTTCACTGACCCGGGGTAGTAGCAATTTTTAGGTTCACAACTAGGGTCTAACCCCTAAATTGATGTGAAAACATTATGAATGTGTACATATATATATATATATATATATATATATATATATATATATATATATATAGTTAGAAAATAAGCAAAATATTTTCATAGCCCCCAAATTTACCAGCAATACATTATTGGAAAGGAAGAGAAATATTACCAAAGCTCCCAGGAAAATTTAATTTCGGCATTAAATGAATAATTAGGAGTAATATATATATATATATATATATATATATATATATATATATATATATATATATATATATATATATATATATATATATATATATATAAAAAGTGGACATGGAATTCAGCACTTAGAGGCGACAGTCTGTTTCATGCTAGTGCAATCGTCAGGCGAGTTGTCTGACGATTGCACTAGCATGAAACAGACTGTCGCCTCTAAGTGCTGACTTCCATGTCCACTTTTATATTTACACACGCTCTATCTCTGATATTGAGCACTTTATCCCATAAATATAGCACACTTTAAGACTATATTTCTTCATATATATATATATATATATATATATATATATATATATATTTATTTATATATATATATATATATATATATATATATATATATATATATATATATATATATATAAAATAAAAATAAAAACAGACCACTTTTGGTCTGTTTTTATTTTTATTTAAATTATTAGATCTGACTTACATTGAGCTCTCTGGATTTTATCCTCCTTGGGTCTACCCATACGGATTACCTATTTTTTCGTAAACTATATATATATATATATATATATATATATATATATATATATATATATATATATATATATATATATATATATATATATATATATATATATATATATATATCTTACGAATATTGAAAAGCGTAACGGGCTTATACGACAATCTAATACAGAGAAATTCTGCATATTTTACATATTTTACTTTTTTTTTTCTTTTTTTTTTCTTTCTAAGGTACCTCGACGTGGTATAATGGTTAGAAAGCTTGTATTGCTAGATCAAGTAAGACTGAGTAGTGAGTTCGATCCTCACTGGGTGCCCCATACTTTCGGCCATGTGCCACATCTAAGCCGGGCTTAGAAAATCTCTATTTTACTATTTTTTTTCTTGAGTGCATTTTCATATTTCTTAATTTGCTTATTTTCTAAATTTCCAAAAGCCATTTTTCACTAACCCTCTGTACTTTCTCATTTCTGTGAAACCCTTCCCCCATTCTCGTACTCCCCAACACAAATCGTTAAATTAGCGTGTCTGCTTGATTCTGAAATCATCAATACATAGCTCGCATCTTGGCCTATCACTTTTGCTGTTGACCATACATTCTGCCTTCATACTGTTAATAGTATTTCCTTTGTTTTCGATTTACCTTACTAGATTTAGCATTCATTTGCGTTTTTGTCAATGCTGATAGGATTATAGCCACTAATAATAAACGCTGGTAGATTTTATAGGAACTATGCAATGGATTTCAATCTTAATTGCTCTTGGGCTGAAATAATGATAAATTTATTCGATATTAAGTATCCGAAGTTGATTGATTTTGTTTAGCGGCATAACAATATCAACACATCAAGAGGTTACTTAATCCAAAATCTAAATATTTTGAGGACAATTTTATGGTTCCAACTAAATATATTTTTAACACAATTGTATACCTTCAATTATATATAAACTGTATTGCTGCTCATTTTGCTACACAATGTCATGTTGGTAATTCTACTATAAATTGCATTCCTTGTCATTTTGCTTTTAATTTTATTTGTTGGGATTTTAATATAAATATGTATTGTTTGTAATATTTTTCAATATAATCTTGTAATGCTTCTTCATAAAAATGTGTTTTTATACTTCATAGTGTTTTGTTTCAAAGTATATCACCTCAAGATGATCGGAGCGTACGACGGCCAAAACGTCGTGGATATGGTAATAATGATCAAGACAACTGTCCCAATGATGTAAATAATGTAAATAGTTACAATATCTCATCTAAGAAATACAGACAGATTTTATTTTCGGGTTCAATATTTGTCCACAGCTGGCGCATTAAGAAGTGCTACCACCCCGAGTCAGGGGGGAACTTGAAACAACATCAATTAAGTGGTGGTTCTCCTTAAAACCTCCAATCTCCCGATCAGAGGCCTTGATGTCAGCTGTAGTTTATTCTCATACCTAGGACAAATTGTCCGAAGTGTACTCAGATTAAAACTGACATTTTCAAGGCTGGGTATCTTCAACCGAAAGGGGGGATTCATGTTCAGCTTGACGGAGCCAATTGACAATCGTGCACATGGTCTTTTTTCAAACAGATGAATTTGGAAGGGGGCCAAAAATTTCACTTGATCTTTACTGGGAATCTAAGAGCTGTTATGCGCGATCTTTTCGAAGATTATCCTCTTTGGACTAGCCCAAAGGTTTGTAGTATTTTCGATCGTGTTTGACGTGGATAATTATCTAAGTCTTGGAGAAGTTAAAAGGCGAACAGCAAATGTCCAAAAATCTATTTCCCAGGTTTAAAACCTGGTTCAATTTCGTGAGAGAATAAACTGAGAGAAAATTAATTCCGATTCAGTTGAAAGAATGAATTGTTTAATAGCGAGACATTATTTCTTTCTGTGTATTGCTTATATGAAAAAAAAAAAAATACATCCGCATAACTTTAGAAATTCGAACTGACTGGGAGACGGTTTGAAACCTGTTGGGGTAGAACCCTGACAATGATGGATTGATTTTTTTTTAAATTTTAGTGTTAGTCCGAAAAACGCACGGGAATCGTGTAGCAATAGAGAAGGGAAAATGTATTCCTCTCCCACATTCCTAATTCCTTGGCGTTTCAGGGCTTCAACAGAGAGAGATAGGGAAGGATAGAGAGAGAGGTGAGCCACCAGGTGGCGATAATAGGTAGCTGACCGACCTGTTGACCTCTGTTCACTTTATCTTTTTTTCTCCCTCTTGCTCTCCCAATGAAATGATGTTTACAACGATGTTCCAACAACCCTAAAATACAATGAAGAAAACCTATTAACCTATTAAAAATTCTCCGTCTATAAACATTCAATGTTGGGGTCATTACTGAGAAATTACCGATTGACCACCAGAGTTGGCCCGCATCGCTATGAATTCTCGCTTTAATTTGCCTTTCACGAACTTTTCAAATTGCGAAATATAATACTGTGAACATTTGGCATTAAGCGCATAGTTGAGTCGTAATATTTAAGAAGAGTGTTTTACAATCAGAAGCAACGAAGTTTTAGAAAATTGGAATAAAAAAGGACACTGAAACTTAGAATTAATAAGAGAGAATTTAAATTTCTAGGGCACATAAGAGGGTTTGGCGTATTTAACACATATATGAGATGTTGAAGGCCAGCGAAACAGAGGAGAGCATATAATGCCTTACCTCACCTGCTTGTGTAAATGGCCGATAGAGCACTGTATAGAAGAGACAGACAAAAGACACGTACTGCCAAGAAATGCAAAGAATTGGAAGGTGTAGAGAGCCATAAACGAACATAGAATAGTTTGTGTCAGAGGTAGGTTCGCCCATTACCGCAAATTGCTACAAAACCAAAACGTCAAGCTGAAAATTTCAGTCTTATATAGACTCAGATTGAGGCATTCAGATGTATTGTTGATTCCGGGATGAAATCCGGTATGAAATAATAACAAACGCCAAGAACGAATATAGGAAAATAAATGTATTAGCGTAATAATACAAACTGGTAAGACAGGTTAGTAGTTCCAGGAATGCGGGGTTAGTAGACAAATATATATATATAGATAGTCTTTGGTATCGACGTATCGCTGTATGAATTCTTACTGAGTCCACGTACTGTGAGTCTTGCCGCTACGTTATTCTACCGACCGACTTAACGTTCTCTACTACTATTGTTACTTGACGTTCTGCAGGGTATTCACTGGTAGTAGTATATTTATACCTTGGATGAGTCCATTTGTGTAAAAAGGGGAGATCCCTCAACAATAGGGATGTCATGCATGGCACCAAACTCATTTGAAATATCTAAACTGCTAGCTTTGTGATCAATGGTGAAAAAAGGGTTTGAGCGAGTAAAGCCAGAGAGTCTTGGCAAACACCACCCTTCTTTGAATTATTGTGGATTGGGGCTACAGAAACACAAATAAAGAACTGTACCATATAACAGAAAACCAAGATTGCAAACAGCACCAACACCTAAAATGGATAGCACATGTCAATCGAAGAGAAAATAAGGACGTAAACAAGACGTTAACATTTTACACCATTTGAAATAGAATTTTATGAAGGAAACCCACGTCAATACAGGAGATAGCGATAAAAGCTACTGGACTTGAGAAACCTGTTTTCTTGAAACCTTGTTTTAAGAGAGCGATTTTATAAAATTCAACCAAAAACAGTTCTGGCTGTACGGTCAATGAATGTCTAATGTTTCTTTGTAAGGAAACGACTAATATTCCTCTTCTCCGTGTGTCGTGTCACCTCGGGACTTAGGCGATCATGGGTCTCTATAATTTTCTGTTCTTCTTAGCTCTTCATAGATTTTGTCTTTTTGTTATGTCTTCTAAATCTTCCGCTATCCATTTTCTTTTCATCTGTGTCTCTTAACTTCACTCTGTTTTGTGAGTTTCGGATTTTCCAAACCCTGATTTCACCTCATGTGCCCTAGAAATTTCAACTGTCGCTTCCGGGTGTTAAGTCTAAAATTCTTTTTTGTTACTATTTTCTCTAAAATTTCAACGTTGCTCATATTTGCGGTCAATGGTATCCTCGGCATCCTTCTGTAGAACTACATTCCTGATGTTTCAAGTCTCATCTTCATCTTTGAGGATATTGCCTAGCATTTACTGTCATACAGGAGGACAGATGGCACGTAACTGTTGTACTCTTTTCTTTGTTTCTACAGAGGGTTCTTTTTCTGTTTCATAATACTCTGCTTATCTTTTGGAAGGCAGCTTTGGCTATCCCAATTCGCTTTCCTAGCGATAGTAAACATTTAATTTCAAACTAAATGTCAAAGTTTTTAGGAATATTCAAATTAAAAATCTGTTATTATTTATGCTAATATTTAATTCTGAATCATTCCAAACATTGGCAACATTGACAAACTTATGAAGACCCAATTATTTTTTAACGAAATCTCCTGCCGAAAATTTGGTTCATGATCCTTCTGCGTTGACAAATTTATTTTACTCGTAATTTTATATTAAATTATTATCTATCACCTGGCAAAATGAGAGAAACATCAAAAATACAGGCATATGAAATCAATGATATTTCATTCATACATTTCGTTCTCTCTCTATTTCTCTCTTTCAATCACTAACTATCGCTTTCTGTTTCAATATTTAAATTGTGCAACGTGCAAGTTTAAATACACATCTGACTATTGCATCGTGTATGAGAACCAGTTGCACTAATGGAGAGAAATATATATATATATATATATATATATATATATATATATATATATATATATATATATATATATATAGGGCACGTAGAAAAAACTCAACGATATATGTTTTCTTGGTGTTTAAAAGACCGTTCTGGATGAAATGGCCATATATCATATGGGTATTGAGATTTATCTACATGCAATCCACATATGCTCTGTAAGTAATAAATATATTGAGCTCTCTTCTGTGGAGCAGTTATAATATTTTATATTACTAGGATTCACTTCAAATACTTACCACGGATTTTCACGTTTATATATGTGTGTGTATGTATGTAATTAGCAAAATATAATATGTAAACAAATTAACTAGATGAACTAATTAACAAACTAGGTTTGCACACATAAACACATATAAATGCATTAATAATAATAATAATAATAATAATCAATAAAATCTGTAAACTTTGTCTAGAGGTGAACATAGATATAATCAGCTTCGCAGATGAACACAAATTACTAAATATGAAATCATCCGAATATGCAGACACCAAAGCAGATTTTTAATGCGTTACTTAAAAATCGAAAGACAAAAACGAATCCATTGTAAAGTACCACTGTGTAAAATGCAAATATCTTCATTGTATACAGCTCAGATAATGTTATGTACTTTATACAATGGCAATATTTTAAATTAAACAAATAAGATAACCAACCACCGAATAAAAAACAAGACGAAACAAAGAATATAAATAAATAAATTTACTAAATAATAAATGAAATAACAAAGTACGAATACATAAAGAAATGCGTAAACTAAATTTAATAATAATAGACAACAAATATGAAAGTAATCCGTAATAAATGAGTAAAAAGTTAACAAGCAACATTATAAAATAGCTGTAACAAACAACCCCGTGCGGATCCCAAATTATTTCTACACTATAGCCTCTAGAATAGATCACACACACACACACACAGACACACACACACACATATATATATATATATATATAATGTCAATAGCACGATTCGAAGTTTCATGCGATCTTGCAGTCTTCTGGTAGTGACTATATTATCTTTAGCAACTGAAGATTACAAGATCGCATGAAACTCCGAATCGTGCTGTTGACACTGGATATATATATATATATATATATATATATATATATATATATATATATATATATATATATATATATATATTTTTTTTTTTTTAAGCGTATCACCCCGAGCAAGGCCGGTGGCCACTATCACGCAAGGGGTTACAGACGGGTTGGAAGAAGAGCAGATAGGAGTGGTAGAGGAAGGGTTGTGGAGAAAGAGAAGGACGGAGGGCCGATCGAGGTGGGGAGGTTACGGGAGATATAGAGCGAGAGCAGATAGGAATGGAAGATGTCAGGAAGTGGATAGATCAAGGCAACTGGAGATGACGATTGACGCTACACTTAAACCGTTGGAGATTGTATTTGTCAGGGAAACAGTAACGGGGAAGGGAGTTCCATAGGCGAGATGTGCGAGACATGAAGCTATTGGAGTAGAAAAGACGTCTACACCTAACAGTTTCTACGGTGAAGGGGTGGGAACGGGATGCCAGCCTCGTAGGACGCTTGAATTCACGAGGCTTAGGGACAAGTGAGAGCAACTCCTCAGAGCAATTACCGTGGAAGTACTTGTAGAAAAGGCAGAGTGATGCAACATTCCGTCTGTGAGAGAGCGACTGCAGACGAGATGACAGATCAGGGCCAATCACATTGCATATCCGTCTCTGGATCTTATCAATAACCCCGAGGCAACACGCAGGGGCCCCAGACCATAAATGGCAGCAATACTCCATGCAAGGTCGAATGGTAGACTTATAGACCTGGAGGATCGATTCAGGGGAGAAGAATTTCCTGGCTCGGCACAGGGAACCAACTTTTCTAGCGGTGGATGATGCAATTGACTCGATGTATTTGTTCCATCTCAGATCAGCGGACAGCGTGAGACCGAGCAGCTGCAGAGAGGAACTCTCGAGAAGTTGGTCCTCAGACATTCTGATGGGATGCAGGGATGGGTCCTTGTGGTGGTTAATGGAGAGCAATTTTGTTTTAGAGGCATTAAAGTTGACCATCCATTTCTCTCCCCAGTCCACAACCGATTGGAGGTCCTTTTCAATTTGAGCTGCCAGGTTAATTTTGTCCGCCTCGGTGGATTTGTGCTTGAGGCAAGAGTAAATGGTAGTGTCGTCAGCGTAGATACCGACTTGGGAGTCTATGACGTCAGGAAGGTCATTTATAAATATGAGGAACAGAGTAGGGCCAAGGATGGAGCCTTGAGGAACACCAGCAGTAGTGGGATAGGAGTTGGAGAAGGATCCATTGAGAACAACCTTCAAATCCCGGTTTGATAGGAACGATTGAATTAGGTCAAACAATCGACCTGTGATACCATAACCCCGGAGCTTGCGAAGGAGGCCGGCATGCCAAACCCTATCGAATGCCTTTGAGATGTCAAGGGCCACGGCACGGGCTTCGCCGTTACTATGGATAGCTTGGTAGACAAATTCAGTGATGGCCGTAAGCACATCGGCAGTAGACCGGGCAAAGCGGAAACCATACTGCTTGTCTGAGAGCAGATCGTGGGATATCAGGTGAGTAGTCACTTCGGCGTTGATAATGGCCTCGAAGACTTTGCCGAAGATGGGAAGGAGACTGATAGGACGGTAATTAGAAAGGTTGGAGGGGTCGCCAGAGTTCTTAAAGACAGGAACAATGGTAGAGGACTTCCAGCAGTCAGGAAAACAGGAGTCCTTGAGGCAGCGGTTGTACAATTTAGAGAGGGCAGGTGCCAGTTCAGGTGCGCATTTCTTCAGGACAATGGCTGGTATTCCGTCGCCTCCGGTAGCCTTGTGGGGATCTAAGTTAGAAATAATGCCCAGTACCGACGACGGGGTTATGTGCAAGCCGTCCAGTAGGGCCTCAGTTCTGGGAGGGAAGTCAGGCAAGGGTACCCCAGAGGAGTCAAGCATAGAATTGGAAGAAAACTTTCGAGCGAAGCATTCGGCCTTGTCGGCAGAGGTGGTCAGGACCTCAAACTGATTGAACAGTGGAGGAATGGAGGGTTTGTTACTATTCAGAACGCTCTTGCAGAGGCGCCAATAGTCCTTGGAGCCAAATTTGCGGGATGCAATACGTTCCTTCATCCGAGCTGCAAATAGTGCCTTGGCATTGTCGATGGTACGCTTACACTCATTGCGTGCATAGGTAAATAGACGTCTGTTGAAGTCGGACATGTCACTACGAAAACGGTGGAAGAAGTGGTTCCTATGGGCAATGGCGGCTGAGCAAGCAGCTGTGAACCAGGGGGAGGAGCGCAGTTTGACCTTGTATTTCCTGGAGGGGATGAAAGCTTCGATACCGGCTTTGATCCAGGAGGAGAACTCAGAAGCACAGTCATGAGTGGGGAGCTTAAATACAGCATCCCAGGGGACATCGCGGAGGAAGTCCCGAAATGAGTCCCAGTCAGCCCGTTGGTAGCAGAAAGTGGTTCTGGTGGTAGGAGGTTCTTTGCAGGGGGAGGGGCTGAAGGAGATACTGACAGACACGACAGCATGATCGGAGTTACCGATAGGACAGAGCTGCGTGGCACTACACGACTCAGGGATGGAGGTAAAACACAGGTCGAGGAGTGAGGGCTTACAGTCACGATTGTAGGAAAAACGCGTGGGGAAATCGATTATCTGGGTGAGGGATTGAGAGATTGAAAAGTTAAGAGTATGAACGCCAGCGAGGTCAGTGGTAGCGTTCTGTAGCCACTTGTTGTGATGGGCGTTGAAATCACCAAACACAAATATGTGAGCGGACGGATGGACAGAGAGGGCCTTATCAACGCTGTCAGAAATGACATCGAGTATCCCGCAGTCCTGAGAGGATGGAGAGCGGTAGAGGAAGAAAAGATAGCTTACAGCATTGAGAAGAGATAGGCGGAGACATAAGTAGGAATGATCCGGCGATTCGAGAGAGGTCTCTCTAGCCAGAGGGAGATGGTCCTTGACGTAGACACCCAGACCATGCATGTGGGTTAGAGAGTCTTTTCTGAGGAGTGGGAGGTATCCAGGGATCGAGAGATCGGAGGAAGGGATAGAGATAGTACAGGTAATGCATCCGTTGCCACAGAGATCTCGATATATATATATATATAGACTTTATTCCCTGATTGTGACTGCATCTTCCAAGACGATAATTCTTCAATACATACCTCTCGATTGGTTAAGAATTGGTATGAAGGGCATGAACGTGAGCTAGAACACATCCAGTGGCCTCCCCAAGTTCCAGATATCATTATTATTGATCATTTGTGGTGCATTCTAGAGCCACAAGTTTGGAGCCACTACCCTCCACCGTCGTGTCTTAAAGAGCTGGAGCAGTTATTAATAGAAGAATGGCTGAAAATTCCTCTGGATGAAGTCAGGAAGTTGTATGATTCCATTCCTAGACGAAATAAAGCTGTACGTGAGGCTAAAGGAGGACCAGCTCCATATTAAATAAATTTTCTTTGAATTTAACAAGTGTTTCAATTATTTTGTCCATCTCCTATATATATATATATATATATATATATATATATATATATATATATATATATATATATATATATATATATATTATGTCTATTCATTTTTATAATAATCCTTTCTCGTTTTCTCATCACTCGCTTGTTGCCATGACGGAATTCTTCAACGAAGTAGTCGTAGTTTTTCCTACCCATGTCAAAAATAAACTAATATTTTAATATACTAAATTTAACACAACAAATTTAATAGTAAGCAATAACTTTCCTCTGTCAACTGGTGTTTTGGGAAAAAAAACAATATTGTACATACATATCCTTGGGGAGATAGTACGATTGATAAAAAAGTAAGTATTTATATTTGTTTGACGACCTCAACATTATTAAAACGTCATATACTTCCTTTATCGGGTAAAAATGTTATTGCACATAATTTAAAAAACATTCATGTCAACCATCACAATACAGGAAGATACTTGTTGACTCCACCAAGACACTAAACCGAGAACGAAAAAAATAAACTTCAAATTTTCCAGGCCGTCAAAATCAAAAGCAACCAACCAACACTGAACAAAATTCATTATGAGTGTAGTAGCCACGCGTTGAAGTGCATTTAGCAAACATTTAATGCCAGTTCACTTCTACCAATTTCTAGTTGTCTCCATTATATTGGGACGATTGTTTTTCAAAAACTTCCATAGCTACAGCGGATAGATTGAAAAGTACAAAGAAATTATAACAGAGCACGTTCATGCGGCTTTTTAAATATCACCATCACAACGATCATAACTGCAATAACTTTGTAACTTTGACTTTGTAATTCACCCTTGAGGCTGATCTCGGAGCTGATCGAAAGTAGTTGAGTAGAAAAAAAACTACGGCACCTTCCTTGGTGAATTTCGTCTTGGCATGACTGGTTAGAGACCTACAAAGTATTATTATTAAAATAAATAGACATATGTATCTATTAATCAATGAAAAATTTTGAATATATATATATATATATATATATATATATATATATATATATATATATATATATATATATATATGTGTGTGTGTGTGTGTGTGTGTGTGTGTGTGTGTGTGTGTGTGGTACTTAGTGGAAAGTGCACAATATCCGTGTTAGAGATAACATATTCAGTTTTTATGGATATTAGTTTGTGACCCTAAGTTTCACGCTTTTGCGATCGTCAGACAAACATTGTCTGATGATCGCATAAGAGTGAAACCCAGGGTCACAAACTAATATCAATACAACTGAATGTGTGTGTGTATGTATATATATATATATATATATATATATATATATATATATATATATATATATATATATATATATATACATACACGGAAGTATATATTTTTAGAGGTTTACCAGTTTTATGATTTATTTTACCTCTTTTAATTTCTTTTTCGTCGAATGTTATGAATATTTTTGGAATTCAGAAAGTTAACATTTTAAAATGAATGATTTAAAAATTAATAGCAATTTTTTACCATGAAATTGGACAAGGGAATAAAAAAAAGCAATTCTTTTTTTTTTTTTTTTTTTTTTGCAAAACTAGTTAAAAACTAAAGCTCCTTTCTTTAATATTAAGGCGTAGTTCATTCACTAATGAAGTCTAGAATTTCTTTAATTGATACCTTAAAAAAGGTAATGATAGTATATTGTATTTGTCCATTTTTATAATTTAAAAAATATAGTAACGTTATTTGTTATTATTCATTTTTTTTTCCTTTTGGTGCATCCGTTCGTGACTAAAATTCCAAGCTAACATTTTTTTTATTCGATGGAGAAAAGAAATAAACGTCATAGGAAAAAAATGCAGTCACGATAGTCAAATATAAGATTGCAGGAGTTAGCATTTGATTATCGGAATTGGGAATTGGCGTTCAACCACGTGAGTTGAATGGGAACAAGGTCTGTCTTGAATATTAATTTCTTCCCAGGAAATCATTTCTTTTTTCTTTTATGAATTTTATATTTCTGTGTCTTCCTATCGCAACTGGACATTACTTTCTTTCTTTTTCGACTTGTCGCATTATTCTTAATTTATCATCGTCAGTTCTTTCTTTCTTCTCATTTCGGTGTTTCTTTACCATCTTCATTTTTTAAATTTTCTTTTCGTTCTTTTTGAGTTTTAAAATTTCCTTTTACAGTTTTCATTTTCTTTCGTTTTTTCTTTGTTTCTCTTTTCTATATTTCTTTTTTTCTCGTTCACTTTCTATTTATCATGCTCTCTTTATATTTATCACTTTGTTTATCCCTTTTTTTCTGTTTATCTCCTTTCTTTCTTTCTTTCTTTCTATCTCTTTCTTTCTATCTCTTTCTTTCTCTTTCTTTCTCTTTCTTTCTTTCTTTCTCTTTCTTTATCTCTTTCTTTATCTCTTTTTTATTTCTCTTTCTTTCTTTATCTCTTTTTATTTCTCTTTCTTTCTTTTTATCTCTTTCTTTCTTTCTCTTTCTTTATCTCTTTTTTATTTCTCTTTCTTTCTATCTCTTTCTTTCTCTTTCTTTCTCTTTCTTTATCTCTTTCTTTATCTCTTTTTTATTTCTCTTTCTTTCTTTCTCTTTCTTTCTCTTTCTTTGTCTCTTTTTTATTTCTCTTTCTTTCTTTCTTTCTATCTATCTCTTTCTTTCTCTTTCTTTATCTCTTTTTTATTTCTCTTTCTTTCTTTCTTTCTTTCTTTCTCCATTGTCATTTTCTCACATTGTTTTTGTTTTCTTCTTTAATTTTACACTGATTCATCATGTTTTTATTCTTTCTGATCTTTCTTTATTTTCTGTCCTCCTTTTCCTATTTCTTTTTTATTTATTTATTTGAGTGCATCTCTCTCTTTCTCTCTCTCTTTCTCTCTCTCTCTTTCTCTCTCACTTTCTCTTTCTCTCTCTCTCTCTCTCTCTCTCTTTCTCTCTCTCTCTCTCGCTCTCTCACGGTCACATCACGTTGAAACTCCAATTCCCATACGATCACCGAAGTTAAGAAACGTTAGGCCAGCTCAGTAGGCAGATGGGTGACGACTTAGAAATGCGACATGCTGTAAGCAAGCGTATGGCTCGGAATTGTTAATCGGAGAGCCGAGTTCTAATTACCGTTCGCACGCATATTTTCTATGAAAATTTCCAGGACATTCAGGTCGGTAAATGTTGTTAATACTGTTTATTATAAACAGAGCATTTACTTAAATATTTGTATCTAGAAAAAAGAACGTATAAACATATAAAATATGTCTTAATTAATTGTCGGACTTTGTCCATTTCATAATGTATGACGTCATTTGTTTACATTTGGATACGCATTGAGCAGATATGAATGAATGAGAGAAAATCATGGAGAATTGTCTTTAAAAAACAGTAAAATCGACTTTGCTAGTCGAACGCTTCTCTGTGGCCCAATTGGTTAAGGCACGTCAGGCTATATGACAGTTCCGTATAGGATACAGTTTCGATTCCTGTCGGAAGACGCATATTTTCTATGAAAATTTCTCGGACATTCAGGCAGATAAGTGTTTTTAATACTGTTTAATATAAATAGCGCATTTACTTAAATATTTTTATCTATAAAAAAAACGTATAAACATAAAAAATGTCTTAAATATATATATATATATATATATATATATATATATATATATATATATATATATATATATATATATATATATATATATATATATATATAGATAGATATGGGTGCATATATTTGTTTGAGTACTTCATCATATTGTCTTTTATAGTTTTTTTTCGTTCTTTTTAATATCTTCTTATATTTTCAGCATTTTTCTTTTTTGTCAGACTTTCAATTGCTGTGTTCTTTTCCTTATTTTTTTGCTTTTATCTTTTTTCCATTTTTTGATTGAGATTTTCTTTTTCTCTTTTTCAACCAATTCCCATTTTTTCCCCATCTGACTTTCTTTTTCTCTGTCGCCAATGTTTTCTATTGATTTCTATCTTCATACTTTTAAATACAATGATAAAATGCATGAAATTCTAAAAGAAAACATATCCTGTTCCCTTCCATTTAAAAATTATGTCACTTTAAATTGCCAAGTGGATTTGACAATTGTAATGTTGTATTTCTTATATCACACAATTTCGTTCGCATTGATCTTGTTATTTCTGTTGATCCACATTTTTATAGCAGCACGATAAATCCCAATTAGTTGCAATCTATTCAAAGCCATTGTGATACAAATGGTAATGTCGGGCTCATAAAAATGTATGCGTAAAGACAAAAATTTCACTGATGCATGTACCACAAAGTCTTTAAGGAAGTCCGTATCACATTGGTAACTACAATTAGGAGGTACAATCAGTGAGTTTGATTGACCAGTGATACGCTCATCATTTTAACTTTTGTATCTTTTAACCTAGAACGGAAAATGCGACACTGAAATCCAAGGTGCATTGGGATAGCGACAGATTCCTTCCAAACGGTAAGTATTTCTATACAGGAAAATGTCGTTATAAACAAAGAAATAGGTTCTAAGCTGTCATGTAATATCGATGGCACTGGAAGATGAACAATCTCATTATAGATGAAAAAGAGACGTGAGGCAAAATAGATGTCGTTCTACAGAAGGCTGCTGAGAATAAAATGAAAGTGTGAGGAATGACGAACTTTTATGAAAAATGAAACAAAAAGAACATTTATACATCAACCAGGGAGGGTTGAAATTACTAGGGCACGTGCTGAGGATGGAGGGCTGAGAAAATTTGACATGAACAGCACACAGAAGACAAGTGGGACAGAGTAAACCAGGGTCTAACTTACCTTACGAACTTTTGCAAATGGTTGACTGACCGTGATTGAGAAATATAGCAAAAATACAAACGTTGTTAAGTGCTGCAAAAGGCAGAAAATTGTGGAGCGCCATGATCGCCCACATGCTGAGCAATCATAGAAAATGTTTTGCACAAGTCAAAGAACCAACATGATCACGGCCTCAAAACTATCAGCGTAAAAAGGTTTGTTTGGAGTTCAAATCTTACCTGAGGGTTTTTTTGTTTTTGTTTTTTTGTGAAGCTATGCACTTCATGAGACGATGGCTCCATTCCTGATATATCCTGGGAAATCATTTTTCAGAATATCTTTCAGTAATCTATTCACGCGTTTTCGAATGTTTTAGATGCCCACAAATCATTACACTTTCAGGGCATTTTAATTTTTAGTAATACTCCAAATTACAGAGTCCGAAACCTGAAGAATAAGATGAATAGTGTATGTTTGTAATAGAGTTCTTAGTTAGCAAATAGCGCACAAGTAAATCATCAGCCAAAAAAATCAACGCCATTATTGACAATCCACTTGGAAAGCCAGTGTTCGGGTCATTTACACTAAATAGATTTTCGTAAACATTTCAACACTTAAACATTTGTATCTGTTGTTTTTTTTTAGAGCCCACTACTTATGCCATAATGCATATCTTTTTACCTTTCGATGAAAGGACTAAAAATGCACTGTTTATCCATGACGCTTTTGCTAGAGACGAATTTTAATACGAAAACATTTTCACTTGCTCATTTACCAATATTTAAACAAAACTCGGTGTTAATCTGTACATCCAGACATTTTTCACTCGTTTCCCGCTAAAAACTATAATAAGAACACGTACAATTTCCTCTAATGCTCGACAACGTATGATTCAACACTTTGCGCCTCAAGAACACAGAATTTTGAACAAGTCTAGATGTGATCGATACAGATCTTTCCCTAGCACATTATCTTTATTTGAAACTATATTATTGCGAAATAAGCTGAGTTGCCTTGCAGTAGTTTTAAATCTGAAAATAGGCAAGCGTCCTCTGGTCATACATGTGCACAAAATATTAGGTTAGGCCTTTCCTCAGACGTCCTGCCCAATAGTAGACTCTTTTCTGGAGTGTTCTTAGTTTTACCACTCTTTTAAAAAACATGGCTCGTGTGCATCGCATATGAGGCACGAGTGTGGACATAACATGTCCTGTGTATCACATATGAATGCGCAACGCAGGCAAAGGGTTAAGATGGGATGTTCTCGCACCTCCTGCATACTAGCCAGACTTTGAAATACAGATTTGCATTTTTTTAATCACAATAATATTTCATAAGCTGTAAATCACACAGAAGCAAAATAAAAATTTAAAACGTTTTTTTTTTAATATTTTCCGGGGAAACACACTGGTTTTTTTAAACGGAGCATCGGAAAGTTGCGTTCCAGTTTGTTTCGAGTCGGTGAGAGAGACGAATATGCAATGTGATAGGTCCTGCTTCGGCATCTACTCTACAGTTGCTTTCTCACATACGTGTCGTGGCCTCCCTCTGTCTCTTCCATAAGTATTTTCACGGCAACTGTTCCGACGAGCTACTTTCGCTGGTTCCCAAACTGCATGAATTTTAGCGAGCTACCAGGCTGGCATCTCGGTCCCACCCTTCCACTGTCAAAACAGTTAAATGTAACCGTCTCTTCTACTCAAACAGTTTCTCACGCACTTTTTGTCTATGGAATTCCCTTCCCTTTATTTGCTTCCCCGATGACGATAATCTTCAAATATTCAAGTGTAATGTCAATCGTCATCTGACATCCTGAGCTGGTTCACAGTCCTTCTCCTTATCCTTTCCTCAAACACGCCGTTTACTCTTGTTCTCAATCCTCTGTAACCCCTTGCGTGCTAGTGACACTCTCGCTTTTCTTGGGGTGAATAGCTTTAATATATTTAAAAAATAATATTTAAATAATTTTAATTACTTTTTCTACCCTTTCCGGTAAAATGCAATTACTTTCTGAACATAAACTCGAGATTCACATGACAAAAGATCAAAATCGAAGGTAACAAGTACAAATAGTACGTAGAATAATATCTACATAAATGTTAAATTCACCACCACTATCTCATCTTCTTTATATTTCGTGCCTCCTTCATGGCTCTCCACAATTTCCTGTCCTTCGATGCTATTAATTAATTTTGGTGCTACGTTAGTATGAGATCTACCTTCCGAATATCATCTACTAGAACAACGCATGTGGTCTACGAATTGAGAAAATTCTCTACATTAAAAGCGACATTAAACAGATATATTCGGAATAAAACAAGGGAAAAAAAGAAGTCTTTATTGAATATAATATAAAAAAACGGATCAAATTTAGCAGTAAATAAATCAGTGTTATTAGTGAAAGTTTAATTATTTCTCTACTGGATGATGTTATTTAAGTAATGGCAATTATGTGTGAAAAATAGTATCGCCCAAATATCCTCCAAGGCATCGGCTACACACTTCCATTTGATGGTCAAAATTTTTGATGTCTCTGCATAGATGCTCTTCGATCTTACCAATATGCCTTATCTGAACCTTCAGCTGTTGCATGATGTTGGTTACACCTTACTTTTGAGATGACCCCAAAGGAAGAATTCTAAAGGCATCGAGTCGCACGATCGTGGTGGCCAATTTGACTTCGCTGTTTCGAGATATGATGTGACCTGGGAACTTCCCATTGCATTTCGGTTTGAACGTCCATTTCGTAATAGACTTCGCAAATTTAGCACGTTGTTTGATTGTTAATATTTCCATGATTGAAATTGCCAAAGACTTAAGTTGTAAAATCTGAAAGAAAAAGGAAAAAAATCATTAGACGCTTAAACTTAATTCACATTTAAAATCGGTCCAAGTTATTGGACCAACCTTTATTATAATATACTAAACAACTAATACCATATGATAAAGCAACTAAATGTAATTATTAGTTTAATTAATATTATCACTGTCTGTAAAGCGTTGGAACATTATTCTGAAATGCAATAAATAAATACGAAAAATGTGTCTAGTTTAAATACAAAATACAACGGAAGTCCTCATTCACTGTGTACTACTTACGCGCTTATACCTACCTTGTGTAGGGATTCGTCCCGCGCTGGTAGTATCACGGCTACGACTAGCTTGGACCGGCACCGGCACCAGCTATGACAAGCCAAGACCAGCTAAGACTAGCTTAGACCTGATCTGACCAGCTTGGACAAGCTATGACCAGCTAAGACTAGCTTGGACAAGCTATGACGAGCTTAGACCAGCTAAGACCAGCGAAAACACTCGGGTCCCCACGTTAAAAACCGACCTTGTGTCACAACCTGACTCAGTGGGGAGGCGGGGTCAAGTACATACCTACTACTTACGCGCTACTTAAGTTGCGGATATAGTTACACATATCGTCCGGTTCATGCTCCAATCCAAAGAATTTGTTACCAGTTTAGGATTGGCTTTCCGGTTCCTTTTAATGTCTTCATTCTCTTTGGCTCGACAGATACTATGACTAAAATGGAATGACCAAGTGATCAATGAAAAATTTTAAATAAAATGGAAACAGAAAGAACACGCATGCCCAATATCAGAGAGTGACAGTTGAAATTTCTAAAGCACATAATGAGGAAAGGAGGCATATAAAATTTGACACTCACAGGTCATATTAAATATAAGAGGGACAGAGGAAAGCAGCGCTTAACCTACCTACCGAGCATGTGTAAATGGCTGACAGAACCTGGATTAGGAGAGTTAACGAAAAGAAAAAATATACAGCTACAGGAAAGGACATGAAATCGTGGAGAGTCATGATCGCCCTCGTCCTACATATAGAGGAACAATATTATATCTTCTTTGGCGTATGCATTTCATAGTAAGAGATACTTGTTTTTGTAAAGATCTTTATGTTTAAAACAGTATAACATAATTTGTGCGAGAAAATATATATACGTAAAACACTCTAATAAAACTAAAACTATTAGAAATCTACTAATTATCGACCGCCCTAGGTAAGACGATAAACAACATACGCGTACTGGGTAGGACAATAAACTACATCCAGCAGCAAGGAATCTGATCAGGTGGTTTTGAGGAGCGTGGGTCTACCTATAAACTGCTGGTTTTCCCAGGTCCACACTGACCCGATGTGGTAGCACCTGTTGGGGTCCCAGCTATGGGCAAATAGTTACCCCCAAACTAGCCTCAAAACACTATGAAAGTGTAAAAATTGTTTTTAGTTCCAGCAATACATTTTTGTAAAAAAAAGTATTACCAGCAATGAATTTTTGAAGAAAAAATGATTGCCAGAAATATATTATTACCAGTAATACATTTTTGAAAAAAATTACCATTTGAAAAAAAAATATTACCAGTAATATATTTTTGAGGGAAAACTATTACCAGCAATACATTTTTGAAAAAAGCTATATTACCAGCAATACATTTTTGAAAAAAGCTATATTACCAGCAATACATTTTTGAAAAAAGCTATATTACCAGCAATACATTTTTGAAAAAAGCTATATTACCAGCAATACATTTTTGAAAAAAGCTATATTACCAGCAATACATTTTTGAAAAAAGCTATATTACCAGCAATACATTTTTGAAAAAAGCTATATTACCAGCAATACATTTTTGTGAACAATATTACCAGAAATAATTTTTGGAAAATAAATATTACCAACAATACAAATCTTGTCGGCATTAAATAACCCATTGAGGTAAAAAAAAAAAAAACAAGCCAAACCAAACCAAACTGATTATCGAATTTTAATAAAACTTTGGTGTCTATTTCATTTTTGAATGATTTTTTTTTCTTATTTAAGGATACTTTTTCCTAGTTTGTGGAAATAATTTTCAGTCAATATTTAATTTCAAGAAATCTTAAAATATCTTTTAAAAAGTAAAATATTTACATCTGTCTAAGTTTTCGGAGAAATAAAGTTAGTTAAAATTTTATTATTCTTAGACTTCCTAACAGTGATGTAAAAAACTGCCTGGAATTTAGAAATAAAAAGGCAAGAGTGAGTGAAAAACTCTTAAAACGTTTTAAAATTTTCTCCTATGGACAGTTCAGAAAAATTTGTTATTTATCATCTGTGTGATTTTATATTCTTCAAATTTGAAATTTAAGAAAATCTTTGCAACCGTAGATTTAAACAAAACTTCTGTTTATGTGCAAATAAAAATGTATTCTTCCTGTATAGATAGTCCTTAGTGAAATGGTAAAAATAATTCTTTAAAAAAAAACTAATTATTGTTCATACCAGCATATACGCACAAAAAGTTTTCGTTATTTAGTAACATAATTTTCTTAATCGTCTCCTGAAACTCTCCCATAAAAAAAAACGATTTTCATCAGTCCAGCAATTTTGATTGGTTCGTTTTTTACGGATCATCAACCCTTTGCATTTTGTTTAAAGCCAGACAATATTTTTATAGATTGTAAAAATTTATTTTTAATTCTAGTGATAGAATTCTTACTAATTAACTCATAGCTGGGAGGGAAGAGGTGGATGCCCCAAGGATATTTCCGCATAAGAGAATATACCGAATCCAACCGGAATTGAGATTTGGATTTCCGATTAATTCCGAGCCATTATCCATTACACTACCCGCACATAAAGGTTTACAGTAACTGATATTTCCAACCGGTTATCCACCAAGGTACTGACCAGACTCGACCTTGCTTAACTTCTATGATCGTACAGGAATCAGTGTTTCTACGTGATGTAGTCGTAAGCTTTATGCAATTTTGGAGGATATAAAAATATTCCTATAAATCCGTCTTTAATTTCAAGAAAGCAAGTTTAGTTTTTAACAACTATTTATTTCTATTTTCCAAGATTTAAACCAGCATTTGAACAATCATTTAGATTTATTAAAATGGTGCCATACTTTTAATATTTAAAAAAATTCAAATTGCGATAATCACAATTAAGTTCCCAATAAAAGCTGAGAATTTTTGTGAAGTTTTTAAATTTTCCAGACCCACCAGTTTATTAAGACGAGGCAGATTATTACTTTCCTATTACTTGACACGCTAAATGATTTTCTGAGCACACTTTTATTACTACCCGCTTATTGAATATTGAGAAAAATCCGGCCCCCAATTTAAGACCCTGTCTCCTTGTATCAAGCACATATGACTATGATAATTGCCTCCGTGATGCATGTGCTATTTCATACGCTTAATTTTCTATGATCATTCGACCGGAAATAAAGCCTTCGCAGTTTCTAAATACATTTGATAATTTAGAAACCGCAAAAATGTTCCCTGCAACCAAAAATTCATTTTCCAATTTAAATATTCCTTAGTATCTGTCTTCCTTAACAAATTATTTCATACTTAAATAAGTACATTACATTCTCTTCCTGAATATATAGTCGCTTCCTTCGCTTCTGCGTTGGGGTATGAACAACTATTTTCGAAGCCTTCTTCAGAATATAACCAGCATTTTTTGCAAGTATATTTGTTTGTATTTTGCGGTATATCAACTCCTTATTGGTCACTTGCCGAAATTTAGTTTTCTTGCGCGCGTCAATAATTTTATTTACAAAAATGTATTGCTGATAATTTTTTTCGCAATGTTTTGCTGATAAATTTTCTTTTTTCCAAAAATGTATTACTGGTAATTTTTTACTATGAAAATGCTTTGCTGGTATTATCAATATAGAAATGTATTTTTATACTGTCATAATGTTTGACGCCAGTTTGGGGCTAACTACTGGGTGTCCATTAAAAAATGCGGTAAATTCAGAAATAAATTTATTTAGCTATAATGATTCATGCACAGACTGAACAATCATCGTAGATGTTTGAAATGTTTGCCTAAACGTTCAACCCAAATTTTAAGCGTAGTAACCAGCCGGCAGTAGCTTTACGGATAGTGTCAAGACAAAATCCATTCCTAGCTTCAGTTAAGTTCTACTTCAATGAATCAATAGCGACGATGTTACGACGACGGTTTTGCAAGTGAGTTAGTTGTATAATCCAGATACAGTAATGCATAACATTCAGATCTGGGTTTTTAGAGGGCCACTGACATGGACTAATTAGAGCTGGTGTATTTTCTCGAGGAATAAATTTGCCGTTTTTTTTTTTTTACTGGTCATCCTGTATATATCCATAGATGGGACCCTAACAGATGCTCCCACCCTAGGAACAACCACAATGAAGATGTGATTTCACGCTCTTGAAAAGGTCCAGTTTCCCGATCAGAGGCTTGTTGCCGGATATATTTTATCAACATATCCCGGACGAAAGATATTAGCACCTAAAATATAGTTTTACGTAGTTTTTTCCGAATTTATATATTCTTGAGGATCTACCGGGCGAAAATCTGAATAAAAAACAAGATAATGATAGTTTTCAAGAGGTTTGATTTTTTAGGTTATTATATTTGTGTTATATATTATTGTTATAACCTAGGAAGGGTTACTGAATGAGGAATAAACAAAACGGAGGTTGGAAATGAAATGGGAATCTTTATAATATCAACAAAATAAATTACTCGCCAGCGGCGTGAATTAGGTAAATCACTGCTAGTGATGTAGTAGCTAGACTGCATATTACGATATTTACCTGACTCCCCATGAGGTAGATGCAGCACAAGGCGAAATTTAATGCGGGGAAATCCGAACCCGTGTTCTCGGGCAAAAACTGCCCGTAGACCCCTAATACGCGGGATCGGGTATCTGTCTACCTCCCCGGACTAGACTCTGCCCTTCGCCATAGCCCCGTTTGGGTTTCTCTCTGCCGAAAGTCAGAGAGTTCGTCACGGCAAGAGCTTCCCACTCTGCCAGCTGAGACAGCATATTGTCCCCATTTACGATATATATTTATTTATGAGCATTAGTGTTCATAGGCACGGTGTATAACAATTATTATATCTGCTTTAATGGTTATTATCATGGCTCTGGATAACATATTACTCGCAAAAAGACAGGTCATAATATTTTAGATGCTAAATACATGAATGCCATTGCATTGCAGTTCAATAAAATATCACAGCAGATTAACTTAAAAGCTGGGTTAAACCCAAACAAAATTGATTGTTGATGAAAAATATTTACGGAAAATAGATATGGTCATGATATTTTTAAGATTATTGTGAAGAACGTACTAAGCAAATATGAGTCATAACAAAAATCATTGTAATTAGTCATGTTTAGATTAGATTTTATTGATATATGGAACGTGGTTAATAAATTATTATTGAGAGAGAAAATTAAAAGTCCTTTAAAATAACTGGGAAGCATCTCCACAAAATGGCCAAGTGGATGCTCGTCAACAACACTAGGTAAAACATTCGACATCTGTTTTCTTTATATCGTAACACCAACAAAAAAGTTCGATAAAATCTTTGAACACGCATTAGTCACTATAAAAACTGCAAGTAAAGTAAAAACATTCAGTGAGTAGGGATACCGAATTCGGTTAATAAATTCGAAGAGTAGATGTTCAAATAAATATATTTTATTGATATTTACATACATTCTGTCCTTGATATTGAGCTATTAATATATATATATATATATATATACATATATATATATATATATATATATATATATCTACAATATTAGTGGTGAATATACACATACATATGCAATTATATATACACATACATATATGTATAAAAATAATTGCAAGAGGATATGATCCAGGTAGAACTCGATATCCAGGACAGAGTAAGGATATAATAAAAAGACTTAAACACTAATATTCCAGGGTCATAATTTATTCCATTGGAATCGTAAGAACGATCCAATATATATATATATATATATATATATATATATATATATATATATATATATATATATATATATATATATATATATATATATTGCTTCTTTATAGTTTCGCTCTTTACTTTGGTTTCTGGAACGTGTTTGTCTCTATCTTTAATTGTCATTTTCTTTTTTTTCTATAATGCTTCTATCAAGGCGATACCTGTAAAAGGCCTGGCAGCCATAAGACTGGTATCAACGACTGGGGGCGGATATGAAGATACCTATAATACAATTTAGTCTTTTTAAAAAGAAATATTATTTTACTCTTGGATTATCTTAATTTTATTATTTAAGCCCCTCGAATAAGTATATTCTTCCTTTATTTTATTTTATTTTAATGCTTTTTTTCCATATTTTCTCTCATCTTTTTCCTCGTGTTTGACGTTTTTCTCACCTTTACTTTCTTTCATTCTTTTTATTAAGCTCCTATCAATTTACATCACTTTGTTTTTTTTTCAGTGAATGTTTCTCCCTTGCTCATTACTGTCGTCCCCATCTTCTTTCTCCTTGCTTTCCAGCATCTTTCTCTCCTTCGACTTTTTCATATTTCTCTTCTCTCTTTCTCGTTAATAAATTCGAAGAGTAGATATTCAATTCGGTTAATAAATTTAGGAAGAAATACTTTCAGATTATCATTTTCAGCCTTATGGTCTAAGCAATAGCATAAGGTTAAAAGGCTATACCGTGAACTATTGTATTTGCATGTAAAAATGCGTGAAATATCTTGCCCTTGCTATAAGGGTCCGGCATATCCTGTAAAGTGAATTAAATTGAAAATTATTACCTAAACCGTCATTAGCGACACAGTCTATTTCAATACAACAGGAAGTCAGTAGATTTAATGACATTAAGCCGGTACTTCCGACCTCTGCTTCTTTATATTCTCCAGGCTTTACCAAAATAAAATATTTAAAAAAAAAAATCATATTGTTGCATACATCCCATTAGAGATTTGTAGGAAGTAGAGAGATTTTCGTGTAAAGAAATGCAACGATTAAAAATCCTCTCCGCTTTGACCGAATTCCATCGGAGAACTAATGGACAATTTGTGATTTTGCAAAGAGTAAAACACGCGGAAGCGCGTTTGGCGATGTAGAAATGGAGTTAGTCCGTCTGGTTGGCATATGTCCGCCTGTCTGGACGCGAACGAGGGTGTGTGTGTGTGTGTGTGTGTGTGTCACGAAGAATCAGAGTATCTTGGCTGACGAATGGAAATCTTTTTGGCAGCTTCCAATCCCGCTTTAATGGCTTCACACGTGAAACATCTGACTGCACCGTCACGCATTCCTAATTCCTCGTGCCTAGGCGAATTTCAAGAGAAAGTGTTTGAAGAAGACGGAATCGTAAGAGAAGAGAGAATGATCTGGCAAGACTAACTGAGTAATTTGAAAGGGGGGAGAGAGAGAGGGAGAGAGAGAGAGAGACTGGGATTATATAAGACAAAACGAGAGGGGAAATGTTAATAAAAGGAAAAGACAGAAAAAAAAGAAACGAAAAAGAGAGAAGAGAAATATGAAAAATTCGAAGGAGAGAAAGATACTGGAAAGCAAGGAGAAAGAAGATGAATATACGAAAATGGGGACGATAGTAATGAGCAAGGGAGAAAGATTCACTGAAAAGAAAACAAAGTGATGTAAACTGATAGGAGCTTAATAAAAAGAATGAAAGAAAGTGAAGGTGAGAAAAAAGTCAAACACGAAGAAAAAAGATGAGGGAAAATATGGAAAAGAAACAACATATTAAAATAAAATAAAATAAATGACGAATATACTTATTCGAGGGGCTTAAATAATTAAATTAAGATAATCCAAGAGTAAAATAATATTTCTTTTTAAAAAGACTAAATTGTAATATAGGTATCTTCATATCCGCCCCCAGTCGTTGATGCCAGTCTTATGGCTGCCAGGTCTTTTACAGGTATCGCCTTGATAAAAGCATTACAGAAAAAAAAAATTAAATTAAATATAGAGCCAAACACGTTCCAGAAACCAAAGTAAAGATTGAAACTATAAAGAAGGAATATATATATATATATATAATACTCAATATCAAGGACAGAATATATGTAAATATAAAAGTAGACTTTAATATCAATACCAAGTGGTGTCGGTTTCTTTTATGCATGAACGTAATCTTCAGGCCGTCTTAAGATTACGTGTAAACATTTAACAGAGCAGCTTCACTTGATGTTGATCTCAGTGTTCCCTTCACACGCACACACACACACACACACACACACACACACACACACACACACACACACACACACACACACACACACATCGATGCACTAACAGGTTACACATATCATTGTTAGCGAGGCTCTGAGTGTACTCTCCTTGTTCAAACTGTTGCTTACGCCAAATTATGTGATCTCTCCCAGAAACTGTAACTAGGACTCAGTCATCATTGTTGCTGTAGAAACCATACCTGACCTCTGTGGGTGTTGAAAAAGTATAAAACTACCGAAGGATGAGTTTGTAAGTGGGACTGACTTGGTGGACGAGGAGATTGGTGTACTGGGTAACGAGTAGGAGCTCATGATTATTATTATCATTATTATTATTATTATTGTTATTATTATTTATAAATACGCCAAGAACGAAGAGGCAGACTAATGTACAATCACGAATAAAACAAGTTACGAAAGTTTGGCAGAAAAAAGAGAAAACTTAAGGAATATATGACTGTGTAGAGGAAATTGTAAAAAAATAAAAGAAAATAATCACTTTTTCCATATTTCTCACGATGTGCGCGTAGCGTAGAGGTCATCAACGCACAAAGTGGAATTGGTGTGAGAGTTCAAATTTCGCACATATATGTATAGAAAATTGTGCAAACACTTCTCTCAGTTTCAACTGGGGGTTAATCGTAGGGCATACTGATCTCTCTATCTTTGTTTGGCAAACAAGTCTAGGAGATAGCCAACTCCAAATCCAATTGTCCTCTGAAAATAAGACTTATTTGTTTCCGAAGTCAGAAAAGCTACATGGAGTATTATTTCATTATTAGGGCTGGAGACGCTAAAACTCTCTTTCCAGCCTTGACAGTGTTCAAAAGCGTTTCCACGAATTTGTCGCCGATGCATTATTTTCCAACATTCACCCCTTTACCCACAGATGGATCGTCGAGAGTCTGTCGCTATTTTCGCAGAAAATGTTATGACGAGCTATATTTCTTAATTTTTATTCATTCAGACCTTCTCAGCAAAACCACGGACATCGGAGCGAATAGTATTCCGTTGTTAAGAAACCTGGAACCACTGCCTTGTCGAACAGACTACAATCAATACAATCTTAACCTCTTCAATTTGAAAGTCAGCCACTATCCATCCAACATATTCTCATAGTATGTACTTCCTAAATCAACCTCTTCAGATAGAAATATCATTCAATGAACGTCTACCTTGTGTGGCTCTTGGATATAGTATTGGGTGAACAATGGCGTAAAATAAAAAATTGACCGTATAATCCGCTAGGAGTGTACGCAGCAGATAGTGCTACTTTGGTAGAAAAGGCAAAAAATAAATGAAAACAAGAATTAAAAAGGAAGAAGGAAAATAAAGAAACGGAAAAGAAGGAGGGGAAAATAGACTAAAGCGATGAAAATGAAAAACAAGGGAGCGAAAAAAGAAAAAAGAGATAAAATAAAGTATAAAAATATAATAAAAACAAAATCATTGAAAGCGAAAGGAGAATGTAAAAAAAGAAAAAAAAAGTGAAAGGAGAATTAGAAAAAGAAAAACACCAAAACAAAAATCCTGAAAAAAGGAAAAGTGATGGTTAAGAATTTTTTTTTTGTACGACTGCACGTAGTGTAAATACGGTTAAGGTCATTTTCAAATTGGCTAAATGCCAAAAATTGCATGAATCGCGCCAATTTTTTCTTTTTTTTCCCATGGACATCAGGATGCGCCTCAGACCAAATCCGGTGTTTTGCAACAGGGAAGTGATATTTGTAGAAGTTATAGCGGTCATTAGGCTACCCGTAAACTAATCGAACAGTTAATCGAAAACGTGTACAGAAAAAAGAATACTTGAGATGTCCAGATATACAAAACACACACATGTATATATATATATATATATATATATATATATATATATATATATATATATATGTGTGTGTGTGTGTGTGTGTGTGTGTCTGTGTATAAATTGTGTATTTGGGCAGTAATCCCACTTTTAGGCAAGTTTCATTAAAGACGACTTAGAAGGTACCGCATTTAAGCATTTTTTATTTAATTTTACTTCTGTTCTTATAAGTGTTTTCTTTTGTGGATAAAAAAGTATGTGTAAAAATTGTCCAAATGTTTTGAATATCCTAGCGGTCTCGGCCATTCTTTTATCCATTATCAAGCATAAATTTTATCTTTACTTTTAACTGAATGTATGGATTTGTATGTATATATCTAGAGTTATAGGAATTGTTTCCCCAAACACTGTCGGCATATTGTGGCCGTATTCATAGTTGATATTATTAATTTTTTTTCTTTTTTATTATTAGTGCTTCCGTTATTCTTTTTACATATGGGTGAGGCTATTATTTTAAAAGAATATAGAGGCTGGATTTTGGTAGGTTTCCGTGTGTGTTTAAATGAATACTAATTAAGCTATGGTCAGAGAGGTGTAACATGAATCCTCTTCATAGACATGCACTGGTATATTCAGTATAATTATTCATGAACTTTGTTTGATTCCTATAACTCATAAACATAATAAGAACTAGACCAGCACTTCTTAACCCTTTGAATCCTGACTAGCGCTTTACCGTTGGTAGAGAAAAATGACATAATGCCCAGCCACCGGTTGAACGGTGGGTAAACACTTGTAACTATTTTTATATCTCTAACGTGAAGCATTGCATACCAATTATTTGCGAATTTTTACTCAGGAGATCAGGCAGAATGGTTACAATTGTTCAGGAACGCATATTTTTCAGATTTTTCGCGACCCTTAGTATTAACCAACTACACTGAAAATACAAACATTGCACTAGCCACAACGGCGCCTTTTATTACCGCAGTGCTTGCGCGGTGCATCCCGTTAAATATTGTGCGTTTGTGAAATTACGTATAAACTGAAAATCAATTGTTTAGATTTAATTTTCGCGACCGCAATATGTCACGGCCGATAGTTTAAGAAGCGCTGAACTAGACACTATCTAATTACATTATTTGCATTATTCGGACTGTTAACCTCATCTTCATTGCCATGTGCACAACGTTTCGGCCGTTGTACGCTCCGGCCTTCTTCAAGTGATTTTTCTAGTTCCACGTGTCATGCCTCTTCCGGATGCCTCAGATATTTCCCTTTAACTCAACTCTCCAAAATTTCGGTTCACCTCTGCTGTAGTCTAGTATTGAACTCACAAATCTTTGGGTCTAGTCAATGAATCTAACAGATACCTTTATCCACTGCACAGTGTCCTTGGGGACGTCTTTATATGAATTTATGGAACACAAACCTAATGTCTCAGCAACCATTTTTTGCTCATTTTTTTTTTAATGTCTCGGTCATGGCACATGGAACTAGAACAATCTACGCCGATGGACGAAATAAAGGGTTCGATCCGAAATTCCAGTCAGCTGAAGATTGCCGGAGCGTACAACGGCTGAAACCTTGCGAATGTCCCAACGAAGATGAGTATAACAGTCCGGATAATGTAAATAAATGTAAGTAATCATAATACCTCATATCATAGATAGAGAAAGATATAGACAATATCTCTAGGCATGAGCAGTGAAACGACGTCAATCCTCGTAAATTAAATAAAGGGTTCAGTTCGGCATTTCTTGTACATTACCCAGATCGATATACCTCTGAAGGAGGCAGGATAAAAACAACAAAGAAGTAGAGAATAGTCCGAATATAAATAATATGAATAACGATAACTCCTTATCCCAGAAATTCAGAAAAAAATATTTTACTTTATATTCCTTGGCAGAGGAAGAGACACGTTCAGTCATTTGAGACATATGTCGTTCTGTAACTGACATCACCTATACTTCAGATAACTTTTTTATTTTTTTAGAATATACTTATCTTTTTTCGAAAAAATAATTTTAAAATGACATGATTGTCAAAATTCTTTAAGACGCTGTGCGAGCTGATAACGTCTTTGCAAATCTTAGGAGATTATGCTATCAAATTATCTTTATACAGCTGGAAAAATGCCAAACAAAATGGAATAAAATAAATCAGAAAACGATCCGTGGAAAGGACATGCAAAAAAGCGAAGCAGTTATCACGCATATGCTTGTGTATAGCTCGAGTTTGTTTTTACTGATCAGTATTTTTAACGCAAATTTATGCGGTCGAAATATACACAAGCAACCGGTTGGTAACCGGTTGCAAGTAGATACAGTTACTGTTTTTTTTTTCTTCTGAAAGTTTTAAAATTCATGCATATTCAGTGATCGTAACCCATGGCCAAAGATGCATTCCAAAAGTTAAGCAAAGTATTAAGATATAGACAAATTTCGTTAGAAACAAAGCGAAGAATCTGTTTATATTTCTGAGATGAAGTATTATGTACACTATTTACGTTATTCGGACTGTTGTCCTCATCTTTGTCACTATATTTATTACAACGTTTCGGCCTTCTTCAGGTGGTTGAAATGTCGACACATGGCACAGTGGATAAAGGCGTTAGTTAGATCCAGTGACAAGTCCCAAAGAGTGTGAGTGCAATACCCGGTTAAGGCAGTGGAGAACTTGGAGAGGGGAATTAACAGGAGATAACTGATAACTGACATACATTAAAACATAGCACGTGGAACTAGAACAGTCTACCCCAGTGAGCGAAATAAAGGGTTCAGTTCGACATTCCAAACACCTGAAGAAGGCCGGAGCGTACAATGACCGAAACGTTGTATTAAATATGGCGACAAAGATGAGGACAATACTCAGTAATAATGTAAAAAGCAAAGAATACTGAACTATTACGTGATATCTGTCCTCCTGTATGTTAACGAATGTTGGACAGTCTCCTCGAAGATGAAGAAAAGTCTCGAAGCAACAGATATGTGGTTCTACAGAAAGATGATGGGGACACCATGGACCGAACATGTGAGCAACGATGAGGTTTTGGAGAAAATGGAATCAAAAAGGAAACTGATACTTCAGGAAGAGGCAGTAGAAATTTATGGGGCACTTAATGAGGAAGGAAGGCTTGGAAAACTTATACTCACAGGACAGATTGAGGGAAATGGGAACAGAAGAAAGCAGCGATGAACGTGCTTGGGCTTGAGTAAATGGATGGTAGGACAGATTTCGGGAGAAATAAGAAAAGGACAACATTCATTAAGAGCTACAAGGGACAGGAAGATGTAGAGGGCCATGATCGTCTACATCTTGAAGGGGCACGGCATATAAAAGAAGAACTAACCAGGAATGCTTACATTTTAACGGTAACGGTAGATGTAAGCTCTTTTAGCCTGTCTCCCCCGTAGCTCAGATTATTTATTTCTCTGCCTAAAAGAAAAGCAGGAATTCATTCACTATCTGTGCTGCTTAAAATCTACAAGTACCTTATATAAATGAAGAATCAACAATGTTTTTGTTTTCCTTTCTCCAATTTGTGTTCATCATCGTTCGCGTGTGTTTAGAACGCTGAGGTATTGCTTTTACGACGGCAGCCCTTTTGTCTGATACGTATCTATACGGTATATGTTCTTGCATATTGACATCAGTCAGTGATCTCAGCTCGACTTAATCTCTTGGCCGGCGATCGCCAATCGTTTCGGTTTGGCAATGAAAGACTTCAACACAGAGAATGTTAACTATTTTTATTAATCATGTCGACATGTAAGTTATCTATCACTAGGGAGCCGTTTCGGACACGAAAGAAAACCAGTTTACATCACTTGACGGGTATGAAACGACTACTGAAAACATTTCTCCTATCTTTTTCCCACGCTAGCTCAGCCAATCAAAATCGACTTCCCTATTATGGTTCACATCTGACTCCGGAAGTCGGAGCTGACATACACTTCCTGTAAAAAAATAGTCTTCTAAACTATTATTTAACTATGTTTCAGTTGTGTTCCTTATTCTGTCGTTTATTTATATGTATTTTTGGTAGCTTTGTACAAAAAAAAATAAAGACCATTTATTTGCTATAATATATATCAGGGATGATGCCCAGTACTGCAATATTTTACTATGTTATGCCTTCAGAATCCGGGGTCGCATTATGCACGAGCAATATGAAAAAATCATTTTTCCCCCAAATTGCAGGGTTCACACTATGCATGAAGTAGGATGATACACAACTATATACGATAATTAACACAAATACTATTTCCTGGCATATAAAACGCACTTTAAAAAATTCGATCCTGTTTTATTCTCTGATCGCTGGCTTTCGGTATATGCTTGCTGCAGAGATTAACTTTAGAGGATATTTTTGGCACAAGATCACAAATATGGTACATTCAATGAGAATCAAATTCACTACTAGCTAGACAAGAGTTATTACCCTGTATCGATTCGGTCGTATTTACCGCCTTTAGAATAAAACATGCACATCTGTTTGATACTCTATTTAATCGACGATGAAAGACATGTAGTTGCGTGTTATACGCCGATATGCGTCATCTTTCTGGAAATGAAGTATTACATATTTTTCTCTTTCCCTTAACCGCTAAAGAATAAGTCATTTGAAACTTCTTTTAGAAGAATTAGTTTTTTGCAACTTATTTTTTCGGTAGGTATTCTTCGACTATATATTGGCTTACGGCCACATCACGGTGAAACACCGATTCCCATATGATCACCGAAGTTAAGCAACGTCGAACTTGATTAGTACCTAGATGGGTGACCACTTGGGAATACCAGGTGCTGTTAGATTAAATGTCCGGTGGTTTAATGGATAATGGGTAGGAATTGCTAATCGGAAAGCTGGGTTTCAATTCCAGTCCGATTCGTTATATTAACTTACGCGCGAAAGAAAGGTATGAATACAAATATACTCCCTCACCAGCTACGGATTAATCAGTAAGACTTGTGTCTCTGTATCATTGTAATCTCAAAAGATTCTTACAAATTAAAAATATTTTCTGTCTTTGATAAGCTGTATAAAACGAACAAATCAATCCTTCAATCTGTTATTCATAAGATCTACGTTTGCTTTCACCTATCGTAAAGTTAAGACGGCTTAATTCTTAGATTCAAGAGTTTCAGTTGAACGAACAATTTCACAACTGTGATAAAACAGAAATAAACTCTTAAGTCAAGAGTCGTTTTCT
Source organism: Acanthosepion esculentum (assembly GCA_964036315.1). Taxonomy (NCBI): domain Eukaryota; kingdom Metazoa; phylum Mollusca; class Cephalopoda; order Sepiida; family Sepiidae; genus Acanthosepion; species Acanthosepion esculentum. The sequence continues at coordinate 36,268,878 of OZ038481.1, read as the reverse complement.
TGCAATAATATTTTTTCTTGCAATAATATTCACCTTGTAGAAGGCGCAAGAGCCACTCGTTGTAGAGGATGACAGACTAAAAGGTAAGGGGTAGAGTTAAGGATACGGGGGAAGATAACGGTTAACTCTAGATTGAATAGGGGTGTAGTATCAAGAAATCCTCCACATCGGAATCAGTTTCACAATGTAGCGTCCGTCTTGGGTATGACGATGAACTACATCCGACAGCAAGGCCTCTGATCCGGATGTTTTGAGGGGCTTGAAACAACCTCTTAATTGCCAGTGTTCCCAGGTCCACCCTAATGAAAAGCGAGAGCATCGAGGAACACAAATCGCACGTCTGGTAGGTGTTCATGGTAATCCAGGATTACGGATTCAAATTAAAATAGGGGAAGTGTGAGTTTTTTCTTAGAGAGGATTGTTTGATTATTTCTTAAACCATTTACATGGTCACAACAAGTACAATATATCATTTTTAATTTGGAATTTGATAAAAGTTTTGCTGTATATTTTTGCTAATGTTTTTTCGCATGATAAAAATTATTGATGTCAACTGCTGCTATTGTATAAGACTAGCATTTAGTGTTGGTTAAATTGTTTTTAAAATAGTGGAAGTTTTTTGGATGTTAAATAATAAAAATTTAATTTTTCCCCCAAAAAATCATGAAAATGTTTTGTGCTAAGCTACGCATCCTAGTAAAATCAACTGTACTTTTACTAACCCCTTATCTGTTTGCACTTCTCTCCGAAATTTGGTTTCGATCAGTCAATACAAGGCTATTTTAGAGCGTGTGACGGACCGACGCACTAACGAAAGTCATAGAATTTTATATATACATTTTAATTTTCGTTAATGTTAATATAACATCAAAGAAAGACAAGGATTCTTTAAAAATGCTAACAAGCTTGAGCATCGACAGTAAGTCTTAACATAAATACAATCATATCTATGTGAGTGTTTTATGAACATACCTACATAGGGATACACATTTTTATGAATTTTTTTATACACCGTTTAATATAGGAATTTCTGTGAAGTAAGATTCCTCATTTAATGTTAGCTGCTTCCTGAATTACGTCTTTCTTTGCATTGAACCCTATGCAATAATTGGTGTTGTCTACTGAAATGTGCTTATATTATTTCGTCATTTCTGATATGCTGATCTGTTTGTGAAGGAATTGCACTATGTAAAAATATTGTTGCTTATGAATTTCCATGTCCTTTTGGAGAATGCATGTACAAGATTAAAAATCAACATTATTATATTGGCCACTCTCTCTCCTAACTTGATTTCTCCACATTTAATATATTTCCGTCTATATAGGTCATAACAAAATAGTATTAACATAAACATATTTTAATCGACATCGTCAAATATTATATCGGACTATATATCAAGAACGACATATATACATACATATATATATATATATATATATATATATATATATATATATATATATATATATATATATATATATATATATATATATATAGTTTATGCTCCCAATGTCCAGAACCAGCACGACTGATCTTTTCGTCAGCTTGGACCGTTCCTGGTGGATTCGTCGTGTCTTGTCTAAGTGAGGGACTGAAATGCCGTCTTGGACTCCAAGTTAGACAGGGGTTAGGGAGCTAGCGAGAGGTCACGTGATCGTGGCTCGGTTGATCTGATCGGCGAATTTGGTCTCGCTGACAGATACCGGGTCGATCACCCGGGGGAAGATGTGGATGTGGATGTGTAATTGGCCATCTACCCAGCTACCTAGATAAGATGTTAGTCAAAAGGGCCGATGTAGATCTTTTAGATTGTCCCGCGTTTTACTGGTAAGGCTATTCGGACCACAGACTTCTCTGTGTCCGCGTGGCGTTCAAATCTAGGCTTAGAATGGCTGGATACTGTCTGGGTGTGGCGAGCCTCTCACTGTTCCATCATTACTTCCACGTAAAGTGCTCGGAAGAATTACATTCTTTGGCTCCAGCAGCTCTAACCTTCACGGCTAGAACTCGCCATGCCACTTTCATTCGAGCAGACACCCCATATTCCCTCCGTATTCCATCGGGGGAAAAGTAAGTTCCACTCGAACAGCTTTTTTCCCGCGAACTAATGCTCGGTAGAACAACACCCAATCACTAAAATTTAACCTTTTCAAGTCTCGAGTTAAATGATTTTCCCCGTTCCTATCCATTTAAACTCCACTTTCACCGGCGGAAGAGGAAAGCAGGTGAGGCGGAATGTTTGAAATACAAAGGTTTAGAAACTGTTTTAAAAAATTCATATGTAAAAATAAACATTGTTTCAAAATATAAAATAATATTATAATTACTTGTAATTGCATGTATGGTTCCTGTATGATAATGTTCTGACTACGAATCTGCGGTTATCTCCCTTTAACACCCCCCCCGCTCTCTCTATTAATTTTATGTCATTTTTAAATGTTCTTTTTATCGCATAAAATTTGGTAAGGCCCGAGCAAATTTTATTTCCGAAAATACGGCACAGAGGAAAATAATTGGGAACCACTCCGACGTAACCCTATACCAGGAGTGAACCCCGGGCCGTGTGCAGAGTGAACTTTATATACACACACACACACACACACACACACACATATATATATATATATATATATATATATATATATATATATATATATATATAAATTATGAAACAGCCTGTCGCCTCTGAGTGTTGACTTCAATGTTCACTTTATATTTTATATATATGTGTGTGTATATATATATATATATATATATATATATATATATATGTACATATATATATATATATACATATATATATATATATATACATATATATATATATATGTATATATATGTATATATATATATATATATATATATATATATATATATATATATATATATATATACATATATATATATATATATATGTATATATATATATATATATATGGCCTGATGATTGGTCTAGTGTGAAACAGTCTGCCCACTTTTATATTTACATACACTCTATCTCTGATATGGAGCATTTTATCCCATAAATATAGCACAACTTAAAACTACATTTCTTATATATATATATATATATATATATATATATATATATATATATATATATATATATATATATATATGTATATCATGCCTAGATCTGTTCAATTCTCACCTAAAATTTATATAATTCAAAGCCAATTCTACAAACTTCTCCAGTAAGAGTTATTTTCAAATATACATCCTTTTTTCTTGCACACGCAGCGTATTAAGCCTATCGTTACTCTGTCGATATTTTCATGGCAAATCTTGCGATGAGCTCCATTCTTTCGTTCCATTAGTTCAAACTTTTACTTTTAGTAAATACGCTGCTATTTCCACCGAGTCAAATCATTAGCATTTTCCCCAGTATTTCGTAAATTAAATGAAAAAGTTCAATTCAAACTGCTTTTTCCCATGTACTGCTACTTTGCGTAGTAGCCAGTCGGCTGGATTATATTGTGTACACGACAAACTTAACCTCTTCAATTTAAAGGTCAATCAATACATATCTTTATCTTCATAATCTTTATATCTTACCATCTCCTGTATCAGTCTTATCACGTTTTATTCAAAATAACCATTTTAACTGTAATATTTCAACTTGAGTCCCACTCTAGTCTTATATTGAGTGATATTTTTTTATTTTAAAAAAATCTGTATTTGGGGTGATTACTTTCGATGGCGTTCTAATTTCCCGATCTTTCAAGATGATATTCTTAACATTTTTCATTTTTTATTGTTTAATTTTTCTATATTTTTATTTTCTATATTGTCTATATTCTTCGTTAGCTGTGGGAAACAGTGTATGGTGATTATGCAATCTATTTGTTAAGGAGTTCTGCTCTTTTTTATATTTAAACATATCATTCCAAACGGGGCGATGATGCCATTAGGACATAACTGGTTACATAACGAGTGAAAGAGAAGACTTTAGTTATTAGAAAGGACAATAAAAGAGCACTTCTGCTGCTTGGAAGGTTGGTTCAATGTATCGACAATGTTTTTCACCAGACAATGTTTTTTCGCCATAACCTATTTTACACATGTATACAGTGGAGTAATTGATAGCGCCACGGATTGAGGAATCGGAGAGCCGAGTTCGAATTCCAGTCGAATCCATTACATTCACTTACATGCTAATACCCTTGGGAAACGTATGACTTCTCTTCTTTCCACCTCCCAGTTATGGGTAAATAGCAGGAGAGACTGGGTTCTATAGCCGTGGATTGCAACTGGTCTACCGCAGAAAGAAATGGCAAACTACTGCGGGGAAAACACTGCCTCATCAGTCAGGTATTGAAAGATCGCCTAAGCGTGTATCACGCATCGCACATAACTGACTGACTGACCCTTGGGAAAGGTATAAATTCTCCTCTTCCCCCAGAGTTATGGGTAAATAGCAGGACTGACTAGATTCTATAGCCTTGGATTGCAACTGGTCTACTGCAGAAAGCAATGGCAACCTAGTGCGGGGGAAAACTGCCTCGTCAGTTAGGTATCGAAAGATACATGATTGTCTAAGCGGGTATCATGCATAGCACATAACTGACTGACTGACCCTTGGGAAAGTTATAAATCCTCCTCTTCTCCCCCCCAGCTATGGGTAAATAGCAGAACAAACTAGGTTCTATAGCCTTGAATGGCAACTGGTCTACCGCAGAAAGAAATGGCAACATACTCTGGGGAAAAAAATCTGCCTCGTCAGTCATGTATCGAAAAATACATAATCGCATAAGCATCTATCACACATGGTACATAACTGAACTGATATGGCTAACATTCGTCAATGAACTAATGGAAAGTACTATGAATATTACTCCAATATCTGGTCTAGTGCTTCAGTTATGTATTTAGAGATTCTTGATAAAATGCAAAGATGAAAATCTGCAATGTTATTGATCCTGACCTGGCATCTTTAATTCAGTCATTTTCCCAACGTGTAACGTAAATTCTATGCGCCTTTTTCTATGAATTTGTTTAGGATATTTGTTCTGATGTGTTTTCCTCTTTGGTATATCTATTTTATGAATTCCAGCACAATATTGGATTGGCGACATGGTCTCGATGTTTTGAAGTTGAGGTCGCTAGATATAAACGTTTCAGGCTGACAGTTTATTCTCTCGCACTTCTTGCTTGTGTAAATCTCCTTCGTTTTTTTTTTACTTTCCAGTTAGCATTTACCTTCAAAAATTTAAATGAAATATCAATCGTTATCTTCCGTTTTCTTAAGTCTTATATTTTTATTGTAGTCTCTCCTGATAAATTTTTCTTTTTCTGATATTCCTTCGCATTCAGTAACCCCTTGTTTCTTAGTGTCTTTATAGCCTTGCTTCAGGTGAAATGATTAAAACAATAACTTATGTAAAAATATATAAAATATTGTTTTTATAATGTATTTTCAAATCACGGTCCTCGGGCTCTGTAAAGATTGGGACACATATTCGTAAAAAGCATAAAGTCTTCTAAAAAGTAATTTCATTCTCTGATTTAAAAAATGCGTTTTGCTTAGGTTAATGAGTGCAGACATGAATGAATTCACCGAATATCTACCTACAGATTATAATAGGTAAAGATGTCTGACGATTGCCGGGAGGATGACCATTTAATACTTAATATTACGTTATGAAATCTGAGAAGAAGCCCGAATGTGAGATAAAATTTCTCATATTAGATCGGTAGCACTTATTAATACCAGCTTCAAAACCCAGAAAAGAAACCGCCATTTTATTTTATGTACTCGACATAGATAAAGAATATTAGAAATTGTAACTTCGGCTGTACGGTTTAGTCGCTGTATTTACGGAGACACATTAGAGTTAAGTGCATTTATGCCTGCACGTCGTCTGTCTAATATTAATTCAATGTGGCACTTGGTGGTGGCGCGTAAAAACGCAGACGAAAAAGAAATAACGTGTGAGGGAGCTGAGGAGGGGTTGGGGTGTGATACGTCCGTTTCACTCGTTTTATTCTCTGATTCTTCAACCAGAACATACTTGGAGATTGTCTGTGATTTAAAGATGTTTTAGTTATAATTTCTCACGCAGATCCTGTGCTATTATTTCGGACAGGATGATTGAAGGAAGGGAGTCTTTTGTGTTTGTGCTTATTTTGTATTATTTGTTCGTTTATTTCGTTTTAATTTATTTACTTTTTGGTAGTTGTCTAATCGATGACAAGTAATAGACACAATAAAAAAAAACCCTGTTATTGTTTATAAAGAAATTACGTAGTAAATTGAGACTATTTGGCGAGAAAGATGTAAACGAAAGGACAATTTAAACTCAAACAAGAAAATATTTTTGTTTTTAATTCATTTCAGTCCAAAGCAATAAAGCCACGAAGCTACAAGCGGTTACTGAGTGAATACCGGAAGGAAGTTATGAAGAGAGAAACGGAAATAAAAAAAGACAGACGATAACAAGTGACATCGCATATCAATATTGTGAAATAAAAATGACGTAAAACAAAAAAACAAACAGAAGAGGGTTACACAATTTAGAAGTGTGATAGAAGAAACTTTTATACTATTAACATTATTCGGACTATTGTCCTCAACTTTGTCGCCATGTTTGTCACAACGTTTCGGCCGTTGTACGCTCCTGCCTTCTTCAGGTAGGTGGAATGTCGAACTGAACACTGCTCACTGGGGTAGACTGTCCTAATTCCATATCTAATGGATGTCAGTTATCTCCTGTTAATTCCCCTCTCCTTCACTGGTAGTATTTTTTTCAAAAGATATATTGCTGGTAATATTTGCTTTTCAAAAATGTATTGTTGGTAATATTTTTTTACAAAGTATTTCTAGTATTAAAACTTATTTTTACACTTTCATAGTGTTTTGACCAGGGTTTGGAGGTTAACTATTTGGACCTAACAGGTGTTACCACCCCGGTTCAGGGTGGACCTGAGAACATCAGCAATTAAGAGGTGATTCTACGCTCTTCAAAACCTCCCGATCAGATGCCTTGCTGTTGGACGTAGTTTATCGTCTTACCCAGGATGCAGATGTAGTTTATCATCATACCAAGGACGGCATTCAGTAATATAGTCACGTGTTGCTGGATGTTAAACATATCAACACGTCTTTGTAATTTCAGGGGATTTTTCAATTTGGGAAAAATCCAAATATCACAGGGTTAAGATTTTTTTATTGCGTAATATTTTAATGTACACATGACGTGACTTATACCGTGATGTTCTCAAATCGAGCTCCTGAGTAAGTATCCGAAGCTCTCAACGAGACATGGCCACACTTGTTATTGAACGTCATTCACGAGCCCATCGAGGTTTGTTCGACTCAAATTGATTAAATCTGGAACTTCTTTTGTATTTACACCGACAGGCGAGACAAAGTACGATCGTAAATTGATTTAATGTATGAAAAACCCATATCTGATTTTTTTTTTTTTACAATTATTTTATTTTTGCTGGACATGAATCTGAACGAATCAACTCATCTTTAGCTGTTCTCATTATCACTGACAACCGCACAGACATGTTTAATCGTGTTCTGTCGGTTTGTCTGAATCTGACGTATGTTTTAGATTCAAAGGCACTGTCGTACATTCAAGACTTCTTTTTTTCTCATTTGATTTTCTCTTTTTTTTTACAAGAATGTTTAACTTGTTTCTTCTTCAATTTTCGTATTTCTTATTAAGTCCCGATTATTTCTTCCCGTTCTCATTTATTTGCTTTCCTGTTTTAATAGAATTATTTATTTTGCTGATGTTAACGTCTTCCTGGGGTCTTAATAAAAATTGTTAGATTTTTCTTTTATTACGTGTAGAGGCACGGATTGTCTTATGAATATTTAACGGCTGGAGTCGGAATTTCCTTAAAGCTACGGAGTGTGTGAATATTGATCTACTCTATAGCGATTTACTAAGCGTAGCTTAAGTGTGGCAAAAGGCCGAAATTATGGAGCTCCTAGTTAGTTTCGAAGTCACTACTCAGTCGTAATTGATCTAGTGAAACAAGCTTGCTAAGTACTACAACACGGTGAATGGCCCTACTGTATATAGCGATATCCTAAGCGAGCTTAGATAAGACACAAGGCCGGAATTATGGTGTACCTAGTTAGGATCGAATACCCAACTCAGTCGTAACCATTACACCAGCGATCTACAGTATATAAGAAAGGAAGTATTTAGAGATTCCTGATAAAATCCAAAGAAAAATCAGCAATGTTATTGGTCCTGACCTGGCATCTACGCGTCAGTCCCCTTCCCACGTCCGTAACATTGCTTCCCTTTGCATGTTCTATAAATATTTTCATGGTAATTGTTTTGAATACCCTTCCTCTATGGAACATAGCCTTTATCAATTTAAGCTCAGTACGACATTGGTGGCAAGGTCTTGCCAGTCTTTACCGTTCAAATTGCTCTATGCAACCGTAAGTTCTATGCTAATAGTTTCTTTTATCGTTCTTCTCGTTTGTGAAAGTCTCTTCCAGCTCCATGCTTCCTAGTAAAATTTGCATTTAATTTTTGAAGATATTCTATCTTCTTATTTCTTGTTCTTATATTCCCTTCTCTCCTTAAAAGAATATTTTTTCATATATTCTAACACTCAGTAACACCTTGCGTCTTAGTCGCTTTGTAGCCTTGATTGGTGTTAAGTGATTCTAACAAACGTACATTTTTTTAAATTTATATCATCATTTATTGTACTTTACATATATATACACAATTCAAATTGGAATCATAACAATCTAATTGAACGAGCACTTAGGTATATTATATTTTGCCAGTAATTTATGAGATATTACACTATTTATCTACGTAGAAATTGATCATGACATGTATTGCGTCATTTGTCTCGTAAGCCATTAAGGTCGTAGAGTCGCCATCTGTATGAAAACCATAGCACCATTGGCACATCTAGACCAACATTGTCCTGTAGAGTCCATCTATATTCAGGCTGTTTTCTTTATCAATCAAAGTTTTTCCTCGCGTAAATGCAAGAGAGCCCAGTCTACCCTGTTATTTAACCTGTAGAAAATCACTATTCAGTATCCGGCATTTGCCTGTTCTCGAACACGGACCACTAAAATCAATGGACAATTCTCGACAATCATACACAGAATTATATTGCTATTAATCTCGTCAGTTCAGATTTCAGTCAGTTATGTGCCATGAGTGATACACTCTTAGGCGATCATGTATCTTTCGATACATGACTGAAGTGGTAGATTTTTTTCCGCATTATGTTGCCATTTTTTCTGCGTTAGACCAGTTGCCATCCAAGCCTATAGAACCCGGTATGTCCTGCTATTTACCCATGGGGTAAAAGAGGATTCATATGTTTCCGAAGTATATAAGTGTATGTAATGGATTCAACTGGAATTCGAACTCGGCTCTCCGATTCCTCAAACCGAGCTGCTGTCCATTACCCCGCCGTGCCTCCTTGTTCAGGTTTACAATGCGTTATTCCTTCATGAGGTAGGTTTTTAATGCTTTGTACCCCTTCGTTTTTACTGAAAACTTGCCGAGTTTATAAATGCATATAATAGTATTATCATTATTATTATTACTGTTATTGTTGTTGTTGTTTTTGTTGTTATAATTTTGCGATTCTTAGACAATGGCGTGATTTACAAATGTTGTATATCTCAAGACACACGACTTTTGAATAAAGACTTCTTTTTTCTTACTCTATACTTGTATGAAAATTTAACCATAACTTTCTGAAGAGTGACATATTGTCAGAATATTGTAAACATTGTTAAACACTGTGCCTTCTTTTCTGCAATCGTACTCTTCTCTAAGATTTGTATTATTATTTGATCGACAAATACAGCACATTTTGCTGGAGAAGGGACCAAATTACGAGGTGTCCACAACCAGTGGACTAAAGTTTTTGATCATGATTCGAGACCTCTTCGCTGTCTAAGAGCAGTCACGAGGAGAGCAATATTCTGTAAGTGGACATTTTTTATATTGATCCGAATATTTTCCAGACACTTCTACACTAAAGTCCTTATTGCGCCTAGATCGCCAACAACAATGAGGATGATTTCCATTCTCTTCATTGACCACGGTTTGTACACATCCCATTTTAAACTACGATAATTTTCTTTTAATATTATTATTATCAGTAGTAGTAGTATACATTGACATATTAATATTAGTCCGTCCTGATTATGAGAATAAACTACTAATCATCGTTCGTCCTGGGAATGACGATAAACTACATCCGCGTCCTGGGTATGACGATAAACTACATCCGCGTCCTGGGTATGACGATAAACTACATCCGCGTCCTGGGTATGACGATAAACTACATCCGCGTCCTGGGTATGACGATAAACTACGTCCGCGTCCTGGGTATGACGATAAAATACGTCCGACAGCAAGACCTCTGATCAGGAGGTTTTGAGGAGCGACGTGCCACCTCTTAATTGCTGGTGTTCCCAGGTCCACCCTGACCCGGGGTGTTACCACATGTTAGGGTCCCAGATATGGGAAAAAAGTTAACCCCTAAACTGGGGTCAAAACATTATCAAAGTGTAAAAATAGGTTTTAATATCAGAAATAGGTTTTCGTAAAAATTATTACCAGAAATTCATTATTCCCAGTAATACATTTTTGAAAAAAGATATTACCAACAATAAAAATTTTATCGGCATTAAATAAGCCACTGAGGTTAATATGCTGTAATCCAAACCAAACCAGACCAAATAATATTAGTAGTAGTAGTAGTATGCATTGACATGGTAGCAACAGTAGTAGTAGCGGTATGCACACCTGATGAGTTGCTCGGGATTCAAAGAGATGTTTATTAAAATCTCCTGTGTACCTGTGAAAAAAAACAACACCTGCGACCGGAATAGTTTCAGATCTTCAGTAGATCTCAAATCAATACAATCTCACCATTAGGGCCATTGAGATTTTCACACTGAAAGAAAAATTAAATACAGAACTCTTAGATTTATGTCAGCTGGATTCTTCAAACTTCAAAAATGTTTGATATTTTCGGATTTTATCTTAATTTTTTTTTTTTTTTCATTTGATACGGAAATGTCCGGCAGAAGTTTGCATGATATTTTTATTATTAATAAAAATTGATAATCGCCAACCTTTCACACCGTCTCATCTTCTAGTTATTGCTAGAAAACAATTAATATCAAGTAAATTCAACTTTACAAAACTCTCCACATCATATTATTATTATTATTATTTAATGAATAATCAGTACATCCACCCAAAAAGAATGAAACGCTAAAATATATGAATCCCAGTACACATATCATGACACTAAGTCTGATACGTTTATGTTAGACTCATGTATCATAGACAAATGCGCGCATTATAGTAAGAGGCGTTGACATCATTGCAGGTAGGGTCAGCTTCAGTCATTTTTGTGCTATGCGTGATACATGCTTAGGCGATCATGTATCTTTCGAAACGTGACTGACGAGGCAGATTTTTCCCGCAGTAGGTTGCCATTATTTTCTGCTGTAGATCAGTTGCCATCCAAGGCTATAGACTCCGATCGGTCCTGCTATTTACCTACAGCTGGTAGTGGGGGGTAGAAGAATAGGATTCATACCTTTCTCAAGGTTATTAGCACGTAAATTAATGTAATGGATTCGACTGGAATTCGAATTCGACTCTTCGATTCATCAACCCGAGACACTATCCATTACTCCACCGTACCACCAGAAGGACTTTAACATCGACCATCCCTGTTCACTCATAAGATCGCCGATTAAGGCCGTTCCTATTCGTCTTTACGTGGCGTTATCTTGGTTTCAGTCACTTTTCCATTGCCATAAATTTGTTTGCCTTTGCATTTTCCATAAATATTTACCAGGTACTTTTTCTGATATGCTTTCCACGATGGTACCCCAGCTTTATGAATTTAAGCGCAGCACTAAATTTGTACTAGATTAGGAGGCACTGTAGAGTAATGGATAACGGCTCGGATTGCGGAGTCGAACCCATTTCATTCACTTACGTGCTAATGCCCCTTGGAAAAGTATGAATATTACTTTTCTCTCCTAGCTATGCGTAAATAGCAGGAAAGACTGGGTTCTTTAGCCTTTGGTGGCAACCGGTCTAGGAGAAGGAAAACCCTGAATTCAAACCGAAATGGACAGGGTTCGGTTCCATCAGGCGATCTTGCTCAAGAAAAAACATTTCCACTGCGGATGCGGTGTATGTAGAGCCCCTACGACTCACATAGGTCACAAGATCCGTGATCAGGATCGTGACTAGATTGGTAGTTATGTCTCATCATTTTACAGTTAAAATTATTTTATGTAACCGTCAGTTATAATGTATGATATTTGCCGGAAAATTTCCAGTGAAAAGATTCTGGTCTTGCGCTGCAACAATAAAGCCTTCCGTTTCAGTAGTTAATCCAGGTCCTCGTAACCATATATGAGTGTTACCTTTATCAACATCGGCTTTATTAGCACCTTGTGGATATTCGTCATGCCGAGGTTTGTCTTGGCAGCATTGTTTCATCTCTTCAAGAGCTTTATCCTTGGGTTTCATTCATATATTTTATTGCAGCAAGTGTTCAATCGTGGGTCCTATTTTAGTTTTCTACATAATCTACTAAATGCAAATCTCGTTTGTATTCCCAACCTTCTTTCATGCTTGAATATTTTTTCTTTCTCTTTTCGTGTTGCGTGACTAATTGCATCATCCAGTCCCTTGTTGTTTCCATGTATGTTAGTAAACCAATAGTTGTGGTCTTGTATGACAATTCTAGCTGAATAAGACCTCTTCCCCCTTCTTTACGGGGTATGTATAGACGGTCGGCATCAGCCTTTGGAGGATGTATGCTATGCTTAGAAACATAATTCTATTCTGTGAACTCAATTCAGTTCTTAGTATCAGTCACAGCTTTCTATAGTAATCTTTCGCGGTTTTTCTTTCTTCATTTTTTATGGTGAATTCTTTCACCCTCATTTATACCGGGGTACGAATGATCTTCTTCTTACTCTCAATCTTTCATTGTTACCCCAGAGACTAAGCTAACAGAGGAGGTTTGTTGTAGCGATCCATGTAAAATTGTGGCTTTAGCACATTTATCCAAACCGATTTCCATTCCATTTCATCACTGAAACATTTTACTGTTTTTCAGAAGTTCCAGCTCACTGTCATTATTAGCATACAACTTTAAATTAGCTATGTAAAATAAATGGCTTATTTTCTTTTGAGATATCTTCTAGCCATTTCTCGTCCTGTTAGGTTCGCTGGTTAATCGTATTGAGAATATACAAAATAGTAAGGGAGACAAAGGGTCACCTTGAAATATACTTCTGCTGATATTTCACCAGACTTATAGATTCCATTTATATGATTGAGGTGAAGAGATGTTCTCCATATCGATATACTTTGTTTGACGAAATTGACGACGTATGATATATTGTAAATTACATGAATGGGTTACATTATCGAATGCCTTACGGTAAACTATCCAGGCAGTACTAAGATCTTTCTTTGTATTGAAGCAGTTTTCCAAGATCATTTTATTAATAAATAATCATTCTTTACATCCGTGACAGCCACATTTATAACCTTTCAAGAGGTAGTATGCCATTTCTTTCTAAGAAGGAATATGTCTGTTTTGTCAGAATAGATTTCACGTTTGTAAGTAGTGGGAAGACATGTAATTGGTCTGTAGATTTTAGGACATTTGTGTCACCATTCTTGAGTAGAAGGCAGGTATTATTATTATTATTATTTTCTTTGATATCTGGGGTTTACACATTTCTTTCCGGGTCCCGCCCGGGGACCTAAGGTTAGAAATGGCATCATGACACTTTCCACTGCAAAAAAAAAAAAAGATAATAATAATAATAATTACATAGATAAAGCCCTTCCTAAAGTGTGGGCTGTACTTGTCAGAACAATTTGTTGTATCTCTTTGAGGCATGGACTTCCAGGGACCCCTTCAATTAGTCTACTAGAATCTTTTCCAACCAGTCCAAGGGCTCCAACTACAACAGGGATTGTTGATGTTCCCATGTGCCACATTTTTTAGATTTCTATTTCAAGTTCCTTGTATTTTGACAGCTTTTCAAATATCTTCAAAGATACATTGCAGCCTGCAGGGATTGTCATATCAATAAGGAGGCAATTATTTTGTCTGTGGTCTTTAATAACAATGCCTGGGCAGTTGGCTTTGATTGTTCTGTCAGTGTGTATTGTGTAGTCCCATAGAATTGTAACAGGTTCTATCTCCGTAACCGGGTCTGGGTTGTGTTCGTACCAGTTTCTTTCAGTTTCCTTCCCGTAGGAGTTGCAAATTTTCCAATGCAGATATTGGCCCACTCTGTCATGTCGGGTTTTATATTCAGTGTGTGCCAATATCGTTCAACCTGATACAAGATGATCAATGGTTTCTGGATATTTATCACAGAATCTGCATTTTGGGCTAACACAGTACTTTAGTATATGTGCTTGATAATTCCTAGTTAACAAGCATTGTTCCTGTGCAGCAATGATAAAACATTCAGTTTCAGCTTTCAACCCTGCACTACGTAGCCACTGATGGGTGCGGTTTTGTCTACGTCAGCTTGTTTGGTACGGGCTGGTATTCTTACCAATTTCTTGCAGTTTCCTTCCGGTAAAAGTTGCAGATTTTCCAATGCAGATATTGGACCACTCTGTGATGCCGAGTTATATATTCATTGGGTGCTAACTGTGTGCAGCCTGATTCAAGATGGTCATTTGTTTCTAAATATCACAGAATCTGCATTTGGGGGTCAACATAAATTTTAAATACCGTGCTTTGTAATTTCTAGTTAGCAAGCATTGCTCCTGTGCAGTAAGAATGAAATCTTCGGTTTCAGATTTTACCCCTGCACTGTGTAGCCACTGACAGGTCCGGGTTTTTTCTAGTTTAGCTTGTTTTATATGGGCAGAGTATTGACCGGGAAGCGGTATGTCTTGCCATCGTTTCTGTATCTGGTCGGTTGCATTTGCCTTTGCCTTTGCCTTCATTTGTAAGTATTTTGCAGTTGCTGTCGGTGTATTATGCATTATTTCATTTCTTCAAACACTTGAAATTTCGTTTTGAACTCATTTGCTTTCTTTATTAATGAGTATTATTATTATTATTATTATTATTATTATTATTATTATTATTTCCTTGGATTTCTGATGGGTACTCATTTCTTTCCGGGTCCCGCCCAGGGACCTAAGGTTAGAAATGTCATCATGACATTATCCACTGGAAAAAAAGATTACATAGACAAAGCCCTCCGAAAGTGTAGGCTGTACTCGCGAGAACATTTCTTTGTATTTCTTTAAGGCACGGGCTTCCAGGATTCCTTCAATTAGTCTACTGGAATCTTTTCCAACCAATCCGAGGACTCCAACTATAACGGGGACTGTTGATGTTCCCATGTGCCACATTTTATTTCTTCTTCTTCTTCTTCTTCTTCTTCTTCTTCTTCTTCTTCTTCTTATTATTATTATTATTATTATTATTATTATTATTATTATTATTATTATTATTATTAGTAGTAGTAGTAGTAGTAGTAGTAGTAGTAGTAGTAGTTCACAGATTTACAACCCACTTCATCAGCGACACCATTATCATTGGAAATTAGATCTCTAATTATTTTATTACCTTTCTCCCTAAGTCTTGCTGCTTCTCACCCCGACACGGTCTAAACAAGCGTTTAAGGCGTGCCGTTATCTGACGTTTTGCAATTATATTCTGCATTGTTCGCAAAATACAAATGTGTTGTTCGAACGAGGATCGAGTGTTCGGTCCACAATTTTAAATTCTTTGGTGTTTTATTGATTTTCTATTCTATGAGAGCCTTTGATTTGCTCACGTACCATTTGCTTCTGTTCGGACAGACGTTGTTTTCACAATTTCCAGACTTCTGCGTCTCGCTCTGTTGTGTCTGACTGTATCTTCAAGACACACTTTCTTCATTCCGTACAGTTGCTGGAGACAGAATCCATTTCTCCCCAGCCTCAAAAAGCAGCATTTAATATATTCTAATTGAATTTTGTCTATGCCTACATTGATATAACTTATTTTGATGCAGTTCTTCTATCTTGCAATCATAAAAGTCTGTTTCAGTCTCTGTGTTTAGATTTCATATTTGTATTATTCTGTGTCACTTCATTCTCTATAGTTTTATTCTTCCGAGATGATTTGTGAATCCTACAGTCCAAGTGTATAGTTTGAAAATCCCATATTATTCTTCTGAAGAGAGACCTTCATTGGGATCGAATGTCTTCTTTTATCTTTCAAAAAGTCTAACAGTATAAATTTGTAAAGACAAAGCGAGATTAATCGTTCCTTTATAAGTAATCTTGTGGCATTCCATGATCAGAAATTACTGTCTCTTTTTCTTTTTTAGAAAATTAGGTTTCTCAAATCTATTAAACGTTATCACTTTTTCTAGTACTGATGTGGATTTTCTTCATAATGCGTGAAGTCAACATATTAGAGTTACATGTGATACTCGTTGAATTTGAATTTTTCCGTTGAAAGGTTTTAGGTGATGTGATTTCTTTTATTTGGTTAAGGTTGTTGCGAATCTTTAGCACCAGTCTACGAGGGCCGACGAGGGAACTGTCCGCTCCAAAACCAACGGGGTCATATTCGCTTTGAGAATTGATATTCTTGTAGCATACCTACGGACGATAATCCTGCAGTTCGAGATTCATCACCAGCTGTGCCGTTCAAACTCTCTACTTCCGGGCAGTGAGGGTCCCCAGACAAGGCTATGTCGAAGCACAGAGTCTCGTCTCGGGAAACAGAAATGGGTTAGATTTGGCCGAGCCTACGGGCTCGGAAAAACCCACATTAAATTCGCCCCTGCGTGTTGCCTCAGGGTTCTTGATAAGATCCAGAGACGGATATGCAATGTGATTGGCTCTGATCTGTCATCTCGTCTGCAGTCGCTCTCTCACAGACGCGATGTTTCATCGCTCTGCCTTTTCTACAAGTACTTCCACGGTAATTGCTCCGAGGAGTTGCTTTCGCTTGTCCCTAGGCCTCATGAATTTAAACGTCCTACGAGGCTGGCATCCCGTTCCCACCCCTTCAACATTGAAACTGTTAGATGTAGACGTCTCTTCTACTCCAATAGCTTCATGTCTCGCCTATGGAACTCCCTTCCCTATTACTGTTTCCCTGACAAATACAATCTCCAACGGTTTAAGTGTAGCGTCAATCGTCATCTCCAGTTGCCTTGATCTATCCACTTCCCTTCTTCACTTCCTTTCATCTTTCATTCTTATCTGCTCTCGCTCTAAATCTTCTGTAACCCCCCTGCCTTGATCGACCCTCCGTCCTTCTCTTTCTCCACATCCCTTCCTTTACCACTCCTATCTGCTCTTCCTCCAACCCTTCTGTAACCCCATGCGTGATAGTGGCCACCAGCCTTGCTTGGGGTGATACGCTTAAAAAAAACAAAAAAAAACAACATCTGACCGCGTGGGGTGGTTGGTAGTTATCCTGCAGTTGGAGATTCGTCTCCATTTGTGCTGGTCAAACTCTGTCTCCAGGCAGTGAGGATCCCTAGACGAGGCTGTGTC
>OZ038481.1:36216337-36246337 GCA_964036315.1 Acanthosepion esculentum | reverse complement strand
AAATTCACCTTCATCCCTGCCGTGCGCCAATGGCTTCTGGTTAAAATCTCCGACTGATACCATATCAGTCGGCGTTATTTCCCGACTTGAGGCACTCAGTTTTCTAGCCACGAAATAGCCCTGAAACAGTCTGCCTGTGGATATCTATCTATCTATCTATAAATTGCTAATATTAGTGGCCAATATATATATATATATATATATATATATATATATATATATATATATATATATATATATATATATATATATATATATATATATATATATAAATTTCCAAGAGGAGAGAATCCAGGTAGAACTCAATGTCCAGGACAGAGTAAGAATATAATAAAATAAGGCTTAAACACTAATATTCCATGGTTAAAATTTATTACATTGGAATCGTAATCACGATCCAATTCATCAAATTCCAATGTAATATATTATAACCATAGAATATTAGTGTCTGTGCCTTTTTGTTATATATGTGTGTGTATAAATTTAAAATGCTTATTTATTTTATTCACCTTTTACCTACTTCATCGTATTTTTACCACTCTGAGGAAAAAAAAACTTTTCAACACCTGGGTGCTTCAGATGCAAAACAATAACCAAATGTTAGTTTTTTTCAGATTTTCACTTTGGAAAAGAAGGTAGATTTTGAATAAAACTTATTTAAAGGAAAATTGCTGTGTAATTATCCTAAATGCAGTGACCTCCACGAAAACGTGATACCTGACGTTTAAAATCAATTTACAATAACGAAAATCTTTCTTGAAGCTTTTATTTTTATTTTTATTTCAAGCTGAGAGATTAAATTTAATATTTCCAATCAGCAACGTAATATGCTGTATTTCAAAACTAATTTGAATTGATTGCAATAAATTGTTTTTGAAGTTTCTAAAAATTTTGATTTTGACGCCATTTTTACCAAAGTGTGATAAAATTGTAAGTCTCTTTATCAAAAAATCTCCCCATAATAAAATATACTTTTTTGAAACTTTATTTGAGGAATATTAGCTGATTTAAAATGTAATTAATTTCATTTGAAAAAACTATTTTTTTATAACTTAAAATGTTCAACGCGACGGCAACATGGTTATTCATGTTGACAGGTTTTTAACCCCTCCTTGTCAGCCGTTGACAGATAGATTTTTATGTAATTTTATTCTATGGAGACTTTAATCTTCAAAAAATAATTGGGGAACATAACGCAAACCCCTTTTACGTACTTGGTAATCTTAAATTTTTAAGAAAATACTCACCGTAATCTAATGTTTTATTGAATTTCAGATAATTTTTACCCTAAATGTACTATTCGGTATACACATATAAAAAACAATTTAAATTTATTTTTAAAATATTACCAGTGTCAGATTGTAATAAACTTTACGATATATAATTAGTAAATATAGTTTTACTTAATAACAATATTTCCTTAGAGTTACACCACTGAAACTGAATTGTAAAAGATTTTAAAATATAAATTATTCTAATTAAAATTAAAAAAATAAAGTTTGTAAATTCGTCGATTTTTTTTTCATTAGACAATATTGTCTAATGAAAAAAAAATCGACCTAAATATATATTTTTCATCAAAGTAAGTAAAAGCTTCTCCAATTCAATAGTGTCTTAGTTTTAGTGCGTTTCTTATTTTCCGATTCAGATCAGATTTTTGGTAAAACGGGGTCCGATATTTGAAAATATCCGTGATTTAAATTCTTCAAAGAATTTTTGCTTTTAACTAATACGGATAGTCACTAAAACTTATTACGTTAAATTTGTCAAGTTTTCATAAAATTAAGTGAGAAGGTTAAACACATGTAAAAAAAAAAATATATTTTTACGAAGATTTTCTAATACAAAAATACAAAATAATTTAATTCCTTTGTGAATAAGTCCTGAAAATTTAATTAAAATTCGACAATTACACAGTTTTTTCAAGAATTTCCAAATTAATTTACCTGTCACCACAAAAAAATAGGCTAAGGTTTGTTATGGTAGAAATAAGCACATTCCCTGAAGCAAGAAAGATTTTTATTCTAAATTCCAAAAGTTCTTAAAAGGATTAAAAACTGTAATTATTCAAAAATACTTTGATCCTTCCTCTTAATAATATTTCAGCACGGCATGCTTATTTTTTTAGCGATTTCGTGGAAGTACCTACCTAAATGTATATCTATCTATCTATCTATCTATCTATCTATCATATATATATATATCTATATATATATATTCACTTGATGAGGAAATGGAACTAATGTCTTTAATTTAATAACAAAATTAAATTCGAAGCTTTTAGCTTCCATTTTTGAAACATGGTATCACTGTGTAGCAAAAAAAAACATATTTTAAATCAATTAATTTATAATATATATATATATATATATATATATATATATATATATATATATATATATATATATATATCATGTAGGACGCTCCGAAAAAT
The DNA here is from genome assembly GCA_964036315.1 of Acanthosepion esculentum. Classification (NCBI taxonomy): domain Eukaryota; kingdom Metazoa; phylum Mollusca; class Cephalopoda; order Sepiida; family Sepiidae; genus Acanthosepion; species Acanthosepion esculentum. The sequence goes on along the minus strand of OZ038481.1, from coordinate 36,243,903 downwards.
TTACATCATTTTGTAATCTAATAACAATAGCCAGTCCTCGCTTAAATGATCTCAAAATTTAACAAAATGTTTAAAAACTAAGTTGACTGCGCGGAATCTACCAGGAAGATGGATCGGGCGTGCCAGTGATAATGAAAAGTTGCTGTTGAATAGGCCACCACGTTCGCCAGACTTGACTCCTTGTGATTTTTTTCTGTGAAGCTATGTGAAAGGACAGCTCTACATCCCCCACCTTTTACAAACCTAGAGGAACTTAAGCAGAGAATCACTGAGGCAATGGATAATGTTAACGAAGACATGCTACAACGTGTTTGGCAGGAGCTGTACTACCGACTTGACGTGTGTCGTGTCAGAGTTGGTGCGCGTATTGAATATTTGTGAAGCTTTAGGAAATCGTTTCTGAAGTTTACATACCTTTGAATGTCTTGTTCCAACCATGAAACATAAATCTTTTATTTCTAATCATGGCGTTCGTTTAATGTCCTTTACTTGAGGCATTTGGTTACTCAGATATTCACATAGTAAATTATGTCTGTTGTTTTGGAATACTATATATATATATATATATATATATATATATATATATATATATATATATATATATATATATATATATACTGTGATACAGCGAAACAGTCTGTCTGTGGATGACAATATATATGCTCCTGAAAAATTTATTTCGGTTGAGCTCTCTGGGGAGCATGTGTGGGTTTGTAAACAGTGACTATTACGGCTAATAATGCAAGACTCTTCGGTAAATCGAATCGAGTTCTCTCAGTTACTGTGTGTTTATCTAAAAATAAATACGCTTAAATTCACCTTCTTCTCTGCCGTGATCGGTTTGTAAAATATCATTTCGTCTGAGAATTTCCTTGTCTGTTATTATATCGTATTGATAGAAAATGTTTGCTTTACTTAATTTTAATATCCTTCATACATAACCCATATTGTGGAGCACTTCGAGCTGGTGTACTGGTAAGCAAACTCAACTTGCTAGATCAATTACGATCGATTAGCGAGTTAATTCCTCACAAGTGTTCCCCATACTTCCAGTTTTGTGCCGCATCTAAGCTACGCTTAGGAAATCACCAGCGTGGTGTAATAGTTAGCAAGCTTGTCTATTATTTTCTTGACAATCTATACTTAGTCATTGCTTGCTTTTTATATATTCTCCACGAGTCACTTAAGGTAGAGTGTTGCTGAATGTGATTGTTGTGTAAGTAAGGAGTGCATAATATGATGATATGTAGGATAGATATTGTTGAGGCCTAGATTGAAGAGGGTAAGATTGTAGTAATCGGGAAAATATCCTCTCGGGAGTTTGTTTCACAAATTAAGAGATAAACTATTGAACTTCCTTTTCCGCAATCGAATTCGAAGGGAATATGTATGTGTGGATTCATTGTATGTGACATGGCGGGTCCAAGCTGTAAATATGAGGTGGAATTAAAGACTGCAGCTTGTATAGAAATGGCAATTCTGTAGAGATCGGCTATTAATATTTCCACAGTAGGAAAAGGGTCTTAGGGTGGAAAATAATTTATCAACGAAAAGTTCTTGGGAACGCGTTTGAACTCTATCAAGCCTGAAAGTTAAGGATTGAACATCTCCATGCCTGTCAGTAATAAGCCATTTTTAGTCTGTTGATTCGATTCTTTTAAAAAGAGAACACGACAGAAGTCAAGTATTTTCTGGAGTTGTTCAAGGGATCGTGCATTCTTTAAAATAAGAAACAGTAGAACGAATCCAATTGGTATGAAGTATGTAAAAAGATATAATAAAATCTGCTGCAAGAAAAACAACGAAAAACGAAATAAAAGCAAAATAAATGTAAAAAGCAAAGCACGACTGAATAACATACAGTGGAGAAACACATAAAATATGTAAACAAGAATTTTTCAAAAATATATGAAAGAAATATACATTCTATTAAGAAAATGTCAATAAACGAAAGTGAAAGTGAAAGTGAAAGTAATTTGTGACGCAAAAAGTCAGAGGAAAATGTAAAAAGAAATTAAGAAAAACAATTTGAAAAAACTTAATGATTATTACAGGAAGAATGGATATAGGAGGGAAAGAATAACGAAAAACATGAAAGTTAAACAAAAGAATGGAAGGCAGAACATAAGAGAGGATTAACTAACTGACGGAAGAAAAAAAAAGGAAGGCAGAAAAAGGACTTGAATTCAGAAAAATGAAATCTGCCCATGAAGTCATATAACAACAAATGAGAGTAAAAAGGGCAATAATAATAAAAAAAAAAACTAAACATCGTCGTATATAATGACTAAGCTTTAAAAGAAACACAATTCGCTAAATGAAAATAACAAAAGACTACGGAAAAGAATAAATATTAAAAAAACAAAGCAAATAAAAGAAATAATTATGAAGCCTGAAAAAGAATTTTAAAAAAATTAATTAAATACAAAAATGGAGACGTCACTTAAAATTATATTGGATATGGAGGAAACCTTTTTTTTTGGAAGAAAAACGAAAATTGAAAATTGGTGGGGGAAAGTCCTGTTTAAATCAGTGTTGCAAACATTGCAACATTTGCCTCACAAAGAAGAAAACCTTTCTAATGTAAAGCAATAATTATCTGGGGAGATTCTATTTTACTAATAAGTCGTATAAATGTATCAGCCACATGAATCAGGGAAGGTGTGATTCTCTCGCTGTTTTGAAAGACGGATTTTAGATTTGTTCTGCGATAGTATCGTTAATTTAAAGGTTGTATGTAAAAAGAAAACATTCTAAATATTCCCAAAATAGAGGTTAAAAGGTGATAGAAAAAAAAAGAAGAAAATTATCACTTGGCCAAAACAATGAAAATAGCACTTCTCAAGAAAGTTATGCGTACCCTCTCTCTCTCTCTCTCGTTAATCTGAACTGTATTACAGTGAGTAACCCCTCAGTGAAGCCGAAGAAGATTGATTAATATCCCAGTTAGCATGAATTTGTAACAAGTACATTTTCAGGCTGTTATCTCCATCCTATATGACAGTAAATGATGGCCTATCTCAGCGTAAATGAAAGAGAAACTCGAAGCCGCAGAAATGTGGTTCTACAGAAACATAAACTAAACTAATACCATGGGCTAAACACGTGAGCAACGACGGAAGTTTTAAGAAATGGACACAAAAACAGCACTTGTACTTAATATCAGAAAAAGACTGTGGGAATATCTATGTCGCATAATGAGGAATTAAGGCTTGGAAAAATCGACACTCACAGGACATACTGAAGGCAAGAGAGACAGAGGAAAACAGTGCATAAACTGCTTAACGATTTAGTGTATTGGACAGCAGACAGGGTTAAAGAGATATAACAAAAAGAACACATTTACTGAGCTACAAAGGAGAGGAAATTATGGAAATTTCACCCCAAGCAAAGCAGGAGTGTCACTAGTACGCAATGGGTTACAGAGCGTGAAAGTAAGAGAAAAGACTGGGGGGGGGGGTAAAGAAAGGTTAAAAAGTAGAAAGAGGATCAAGTCATCACATATCGATTGGCATTATATTTAAATTTTTGAAGATTATAGTTATCAGAGAAGCAATAAGAGGAAGGGAGTTCCACTGTCGGGAAGTGTGAGAGAAGATGCTGTTGAAGTAGAAGTGTCAGTTACATTTTAACTATTTCGACTGTAAAAGGTTCGGACCTAGATGTCAAGCTAGTAGGCCGCTTAAATTCATGCAGTCAGTGCACCATTAAAAAAATATCTCGTCAGAGAAGTTGCCATGAAAATATTTATGGAAAGGACATAGGGAAGCCATATCTCGTCTATGAGAAAATGACTGTCCGTCTTTGGATTTTGTCGAGAACTTCAAAATGAACAGCGGGGGCACCAAACCATATATGGCAACAGAAGAAGAATCTGTTAGGCCTTCTCCAATCTTTCACATTATAGAGTAAAAAAGATAAATTGGTAGAAATACGAATAAATAAAACAACATATTAACCTGAGGATTGGAATCCTATTCATAAATAGTTGCGTCATATTTTGGACAACCTTCATGACGTACAACGTCCAGAAATGCCTACACTAATATCAATATACAATTGTTTTCTGTGATATTGATTAAAAATAACTTCAGACGAATGAATCCATAAAGTTTAAAGAAAAGAATCCATCATCAATCCTACAGACCGGCGCTACAAAATCATTAATAGATTTACCAAAAACAAAATTTCGCATGACATGATATGATACGTGGACATTGAGTTCAACACCAATCAGACCATGAGTGCTTTGTTTTAACTCGACTATTTATATATACTAGTCAATAGTGAATTATGCGTAGTAAAGTCTATTGCCTAATCGTAACGGTTATTTAGTCGTTAATGGTTATCTTTCAAATTATTGTAGAGGTTATTAAGTATGAATACCGGACATAAATGAAACTTTAGCTGCCCAGTGTTAATTTCAGGTTTATCTTTTTTATTCATTTACGGTCTATCGCTGATATTGATCGCTTTTAACCATTTATATCGCATGGCTTAAAGCTTTATTTTTATTATATATATATATATATATATATATATATATATATATATATATATATATATAAGGTTCATTCAATAAATAAAGTGAATTTTTCGGTATAAGAACTTCTAATACAGAAAGAAGCTTACTTTGTTTTTCAACGTAGTCGCCCAGCACTGTCACACACTTTCCCCTTCTGTGCACAAGCTTCCGTATTCCCTAAGCGTAAAAATCTTTGGACTGATGCCTCAGCCAGTTGCTCACAATACTTTTGTCTTCATCGTCATTTTTAAACTTCGTGCCTTTCGTGAACGCTTTCAAGGGACCAAACAGGTGAAAGTCTGAAGGGGCAAGGTCTGGGATGTAAGGGGGATGAGGGAGCAGTTCCCAGCCCAGCTCGTTGATGGTCTGCACCGTTTGGGCTGCTGTGTCGGGCCTTGCGTTGTCATGATGCAAGATGGCTCCTTCTGACTGATGGCCCCTGCGTTTGTTCTTTATGCCTTTCAAAGTCCTTGCAATGTGATCCACTGTCACCCATCTGTCAGACCGAATGAAGTCATTGACTGATTCGATCACCTCAGGAGACCTCACTTCTGTAGGCCTCCCAGGCCTGTCTTCATCCTCAACACTGCTCCTTCCTTCTTTAAACAATTTAGACCACTTGTAGACATTTTTTGGGCTGAAACATGTGGCACCATACACAGTTGACATTCTCCTATGAATATCAACTGGTTTGCACCCTTCAGCGACCAAAAACTTGATAACTGACCGCTGTTCAATCCTGGAGCATGCTTCTTGGTCGGCCATCTTTGTTAATCGCAAAAACTCTCAAAGTTATTTTTAAATCTGCCAAAGAAATTAAATCCATGTGAAAAAGAAGTAAAACAAAAACAAAAAAAAAGAGTAAGCTTCTATCTGGATTAGAAGTCCTTATACCGAAAAATTCACCTTATTTATTGAATGACCCTCGTGTATATATATATATATATATATATATATATATATATATATATATATATATATATATATATATATACAGAAAAATGACTTTGACTGGAAATATTAAATTTTGATCTTGTTTATCCGTTCTTCAAGGGCACGGTTTGAATGAGTTTATTTCCATTTTTTTTAATTTTATATAAATGATAAAAGTATTCAAACAACAACCCATTTAAGAAAGGATAATTCCAAAAAACTTTGAAGTCGGGGCAATTGTTCTGCATCTAATATTATTAATTCTCTATATTCAATGTTAATATTATTTTAACATTTTTAATATGGACTACTATATGAAAATATTTGCTTTACATTAGAAATATTATATTCTTAAATCTTTATATATATATTACTCTGTGTGTGTGTATGTGTGTGTGTGTTCTCAACACCGGGAAATACTAGTCTATATTGAAATTTAGCGTCAATAAAAAGCTTGTTCTTCACTAAAGACGGAGTTCCTGCAAATACTTCCATTATGTCAGAGAACGGGTGGATTTCCGTGGATTTTTGACAGGTCAATTTGGCCTCCATCAAACACTGACCTTAATTCTATGGACTTCATGTATCTCATATTCAAGTTTGTCATATTTGAATGACGTTCTTGTGACGTTGTAGCACAACTTGAGTGAAGGGATGATCAAGAAATCATTCTCTTGAGAAAAGATTAAGCGCTATGATGAAAGCTAAGGGCGGCCGATTTGAATTGTTAAACTGTATAATATTTTCAATAGCTATAACAATCAACCTGAAAACTTTGATAAACCAAAAAAAAACCAGTTCGACATTCCAACCACCTGAAGAAGGCTGGAGCGTACAACGGCCGAAACGTTGTAATAAATATGGCGACAAAGATGACAACAATAGTCCGAATAATGTAAATAGTGTACATAACCTACAAAGCAAATATTGAAGCTGAAAAATATGATTGTTTCCCAAATGTTAGACATGATATAATCAACTCTGGAATTTACATAAAATGCGCGGTTCTTTTGTTCTCCCTCTGGTTCTTTCTTGTAGAATATCGATCATCAGCATAATATCCAGAATGTATAGACTCGAATTACACTATCACGTTACTTCGGAGATAATGGCCGTGTCTAGAATTCTACCAACATGCCTTTTCCAGCTTGTACACATTGTCATTTGACGAATGTCCAATGTGCAAAACAATCGCGAATTTCCCAAATAGCACGAAATCTTATGAAGTATCTGCGCACGGAAAATATAATATAATTCATATAATTCTGACTTGATGCCTGTGCATTTTTTATGTATCCTAAGTAAATTTTAAGCGACTCTGTAGCAAGTAAATTTCCTTCTTTTTTTTAAACTTTCGGCCACATTTACCTTCAATAACGTTTCATGAGTTTTTTCTTCTCCGATAATATGATTTGAAGCATGAATATTTTTTTTTCTTTTTCAGTCATGTTCGCTCTCGGACCATCCTGTTATTCAAAAACATCTTAGATAAATATTGTTGGATTTCCATAAATAATTCAAGGTGCGATGCGTAAATCGTCGCCATGTTATGTTTTTTTTTAAAAATTCGAGCATGCGCGTTGATTATTTCACAGTCTGTGAGAAAAAGAGGACCATAACTCAATTCACTCCGCCAGAAATTTGGAAACGGCATGTGTATTGCTTGGCATTCTCGCAGGAAGTTCCAATATGAACATTTCAGGGTGTTTGGTGTCAATTTGAGGACAGTGAAGATGATTCGGAAAGAGATGGACGTGTTCAATGGTGATTATGAAGGTGTCCGGAGTAATCGCTAGTGATGTCGACGTTATGCCTTCATTCATCTTCACATATGGCCTCAGATTCAACAAGGAGACCTACATCATGTGCTTTGAGGAATTAGTGCTACACTGTGTCAAGAAGGTGGCTGCTGGAAGACGCGATGTCTGGCAACATGACTCTGCACCATGCCGCACAATCTGTCAGACAATTTCTGCGACAACATCACCCCTTTCATCTGAATACATATCTCTCCACACTGCAACCCCATTATGGGATGCAGTTGAACTGAGGACTAATAAAACTTTTTGTAACACCAAAGATGGATTGAAGATAAGAATCATGACAATATTCAACAACTTCAACAAGGAGACCGTCCAGAATAGATGCTTGAGATTCCGAAGTCGTCTGGAGGCCGTAGTTGAAACCATTGTTAGTTTTATTGAGAAAGTTTACTCTTTAGTATTTCAAGATATTTATTTTGTAATTTTGGGAAATATATCTGTTAAAATGAGATGTAAGTGCTATTTTCATTTTTGCATAATTTAGATGACAATTTATCCATCGCACACTCTATATTTACCTATGTGAAATGACGAAAGGTATTCAGGTATGATGTGGTCAAAGGACTCGACTTCTTGACCAACCAAACTTTCTCGCTCCATTCGATGTTAGAATAAAGCTTGGTCTGAAAATTATCGCAATGCAATTAGTTTTACTACACCTACAACAAAACTTTATTGACTGTTGCGAAACGAAAGCTAATTTTATGCAAATATTTGTTCTTTTTTACATCTCTTTATTTCGTTCCTTATACACTCTGATTTTTCAAAGTTGTATCTAGTGATATCCTTATCATTGTTATTTTGATTAAAACGAACTTTTGATGTAAACGCTTTCAGGTAGAAAATATTGTCATTTTGGAATAACGTATTCGAAGAATTTTTGTCAGGGTTTTGTTTTGAACATAAAATTTTAGTCGGAGCATTTTCCTGGCTTTTGTTTAATGTCCAAAATCTGACATCTTTTCTTGTCTTTTTTCCGTAATATTATTCATTTACAGTGTAACCCGGATATAAGAGCCTCTGATATAAGAGAAACCGGGATATAAGAGAGATTTTCTCTGGTCCCAAATTAGAGCCTGTGTTAATGTATATATAATAGACCAAACCCGGATATAAGAGAAACCCGGATATAAGATACTTCTTATCCGGTCCCGACAAATCTCTTATATCCGGGTTACACTGTAGTATCTTAATCACTGTTTCGTTCCTTGCGCGCTCCGGCCTTCATTTATTGTGTAAGGGTCAGAGTTAAGGTATTCTGTTTCTGCAGTGAAATATTTGCATGAGGATCAGTAACTCTATTATTTACAATCAGTATTTCAGAAATGTTCTCCAGTATATATAGTTCCATTTTATTCGCCTCCTCAGAAGGAACATGTAGTCAGTTCTTTAGTCGAAAACGTGTCTGGATTATTTTGTCTTTTTTTTTCCTCCTGTAGGTGGTAATCTTTTCATCAGCCGTTCGTGAGCCGCGTTCAATTTCACGGCTATTCGTTCTTCTGTTGGCAGACCTTGCCTGGCTCCCGTCAGGCGAGACAACTGAGACAGTATGTCTCTGGCATTGCCCATTGACGGTTGGATTTCTAATAATTTTCGCTTTCTGAGTTAGTCTCCAGGAAAAAAATTGGTGTATGGAAATCCTTTGAAGTAAAGCAACTGTCAATTTTCTTTCACGTAGCTACGACTTAAAACCCATCGCTAGAATATGGTATCATTTTTTTTCTTTCTTAAGATGAAAGAACTTGTCCGTGTTATAATGAAATTTTTCCCTTCGTGAGATGACATTGATATCATGTTAAAATCTCTGATTACGAAAACATGGGACTTACAAATTTTATATGAGAAATAAAAGAGAGTTTGGCGATAATATATTTAATTCTCTTGCCACTGTCCCCTGAAATCCCCGCATACGGTCAAAGATGGAAGACTATCTTCAGATATCATGATGGCATTACCAACCTATCTGAATTCATTGGTGATTTATTTTATTTTATTTTTTACGGCTTATCAACATTTTGTGGGTCATTTAAGACCGAAATATATTTTGGATCGCAAGAATAATTCTTCAGTTGTGAGAGAATATTGCAGTAATAATATTTAGAGAAAAAAGAGGGGTTTTTTTTTCAGATAAAAGTCTTACTGTTTAACCTATAGCTGGAGGGAGAAGAGATAGATTCATTTCTTTCCCAAGGGCATTTACGCATAAGGGAATCTAACGAAGACAACTGGAATTAAAACTGGACTGTCCGATTTCAAATTCCGATGAATTCCTTGGCGATGGTCAATACTAATTATGCTCCGAAAATAAAACGATGCATTAAGAACAGCAATCACGATATTATTATGATTTTATAGGTACACTCAGGAGACAGACTCCGAACTTAAACATTGTTGATAACTCAAACAATCTGCATTGTTAGAAATGTTATATTTTTCATGAATAAAGGTAACAAGATTTATTATTGCAATATGCGTTTTTTTTTATAAATAGTATATATATATATATATATATATATATATATATATATATATATATATATATATATATATATATATATATATATATATATGGATTTATGGGCAGCAGATCATTATTCAAAGATATGATGATAAATATGTCATATATATTCCAAATATCCAATTTTGGTTTTTATTTTCACCCGAAACTAAATCCACTACACGAAGCTTAGAACGTCTCCTGATCAAACATGATTGACAACATGTTTCAATATATATATATATATATATATATATATATATATATATATATATATATATATATATATATATATATATATATATATATTCGTATGTATGTATGTATATGTATATATATACATATATATATATTTATGTATGTATGTGTGTATATATATATATTTATATCTACGTATGCATGTATGTGTGTGTATATATATGTATGTGTCTGTGTCTATATATATATATATGCATGTATGTGTGTATATATATATTTATATATATATGTATACATGTATGTGTGTATATATATATATATATTTATATATATGTATGCATGTATGTATGTGTGTGTATATCTATATGTATATATGTGTGTATATATACATATTTATATGTATGCATGTATGATGTGTGTATATGGATGTATGTGTATATGTATATTTATTTATATATGTATATATATATATATATATATATATATATATATATATATATATATATATATATATATATATATATATATATATATATATATATATATTTATATATATATATATATATATATATATATAGCTAGAAAGACATAGAATTTATTTCTAATAGACATTATGTGAGATGAAAGTAAAAAATAAGAAATGAGACAATCACTCAACAGACCAACCGGTTTCGTTCCCTAGCTTATCAAGGTCTACGGGGAACATTTATTTTATAATAAATAACTTATTGATGACACAAACAATCTTCATACAATTAAAACATTAAAATTGAAAATGAATAATCTGTATGAAGGAAATATATATATATTCTTAAACCGAATATTGTTATTTTCCGCCAAAAAAAAAAAATTATCTATATATAGCAGGAAAATAGAGATGGAAAAAGTGCGGAATAAGAATAAAGAACGCTAGAGCGTAATGATATGGAGGCCAAGGAGGCAGTCTCTTTGCTTGCAAAGAGACGGTACCCTTGCTCGTATATACAGCGATTCAAGCGCTCTTAGGTGAAATAGAGAGTGCGAACTAGCTAGCACCGCGAACAAGTTCGAACTAAAATTGGTAGCGCACACTCTGCTATTTATCAAGTGTTCGGTGATGGCTGAACCGGAAGTATTCACCAGTTGGCTACTACTGGCTTCCGGATTGAGGACTCTTAAAGGGACATGCTGCCTGATCCTACAATCCAATCGCTGGGTCGTTCTTCCTATGTAGCTTCTACCACTACATTTAAATGTGTAAATAACAGAGGAGACATGATGGGGAGGAAGAAGATCCTTGCGCATAGAGGGGAAGGCAGTACGAGTCGCAAAATGAACTCTCAATTGAGCCGAGAAATAACAATTTTGGACAACAGACAGGATTCGCTTGGCCAAAAGCTCACCACGTGAACCAATAAATGGAAGTTGTAAATAGACAGGACACTTTTGTACTTCGTCCTGTTTTTCTTTCCGAAATTTAATAATTTTATCACGCATGACATTATGTAAGGTATCGCTAGGATAACCATTTTTTAAGAGGGTACAGCGGATAAAATTTAATTCCTCATCGAGATACTGTTCGCTGCAAATCATCAGGGCCCTGTGACTCAGGGTCCCGATGCGATTAATCTTACTTTTTTTGGGTCAAAATGAGTCCCAACGAGTGTACAAACCGGAAAAGGTTGGCTTACGATACACAGAAGTAAGAAAATGAGAGGGAGTCCGATGCACAAGTACATCTAAGAAGGCAATACAAGAATTAGACTCCTTCTCAATAGTGAATGATAAGGACGGATGAAGTTGATTCATTACCGATAGGAAGGAATCGGCTTCGGGTTCACTGTTGAACAGACAGAACGTATCATCAACATACCGATGGTACATGGACGGAGCACTGTCATGGGTGAGGAGTGAAGCCTCATAAAAGCCCACAAAAATGTTGGCCAACGCAGGACCTAAATGGGACCCCATCGCAACCCCATCAACCTGTCTGTAAATGAAGTTATTAAAACTAAACTCCACAGACATAGTCGCAAATTGCATCAACTCGATGAAGACATTTTCAGGTATATCTGGAGGAGACAGGTGTCTGCGATATAGCATATCACAACAAATCTCGATTGTTTCCATTACAGGAACACAGGTAAACAGGGAACATACATCAAAGGAACACATGAATTTATCCTTGGAAGGAGTTTCCTGTATAAGTTTAACAAAAGAGAACGAATCCTTAATAGTATATGAGCTAAAATGCTCAACAACCTGTCGTTGAGCATTTTAGCTCATATACTATTTTGTCCCAAAAAACGTAAGATTAATCTCATCGGGACCCATTTCTTACTTTTTACTTTCATCTTACATAATGTCTATTAGAAATAAATTCTATGTCTTTCTAGCAATTTGCCAGTTTTGTACCTCCCACAAACTATTCAAATATATATATATGTATGCATGTATGTGTGTATATATATGTATGCATGTATGTGTATATATATATATATCTGTATGTGTGTGTGTATATATATGTATGTGTATATATATATATATATATATATATATATATATATATGCAGAAATATAGTCTTAAAGTGTGCTATATTTATGGGGTAAAGTGCTCAATATCAGAGATAGAGCGTGTGTAAATATAAAAGTGGACATGGAAGTCAGCACTTAGAGGCGACAGTCTGTTTCATGCTAGTGCAATCGTCAGGCGACTAGTGCTGTTATTTTTCTCGGCTATTTATATAAGGGTCAGTGGTGCATTATGGGTAGTCTATTTTGGCGGTTACTTTTACCGGAAGTGGCTTATTTGTTTATTTATTTATGTCAAATTGTTTTGCTTGTTTTTTATTTGTTTTTTATTTTTATTTTTATTTTTTATCTTATATATTTATTTATTTATTCTTTTATTTTGATCGGTGTTTTTGGTTAACGTAGTAAAAATTTGTTTATATAGCTTATTGTTGGTAGTCTATAATGGCCGTCATTACCGGAAATCGCTTGTTCGCTTATTTATTTGGGTCAAATTGTTTTGCTTGTTTTTATTTATTTTCATTTTTATTTTTTATCTTATATATTTGTTTATTTGTCATTGATTAAATCTGTTTGTTGAATTTGTGGTTTTTTCTGACTATTATTTAGGTGGGAACAGTTTTTAATTTATCTATTTAGGTTGGTTATCTTTATTTGTTTTTGTTTTGTTTTGTTTTTTAAACGGCTAGTTTATCGTAATCGGTTGTTAGTTTATTTATATATTTGGATGTATTTAGATAGATTTAATTATACTTGTTGTTATTTATTTGTTACACTATATCTTTTTGGCTTTCGGTTTTTAAGTAACGTAGTATATTATCTTTTATTAATGTTTTTTTTTTTTTTTATTATTATTATTTTTATTTGTATAACAGTTATAACTTTCGTCCGTTCTTTTGTTTTGATTTTGTTTCGTATATTAACAGGTGTGGTTTTATGATTTGTTTGGAGTAATTTATTTTGCTTATTTTATTGTTGTTTGTTTATATATTTATTTATTTTTCTATTTTAAGTTACGTAGTAAAAATTTGTTTTCATGTCTACATTTTGAGATTAGCTCGGATCTTTTATTTAATAATTTATTTTCATCTGGGAAGGTAATGATAGCTATTTTTTCCTCCAAGCAAAGTTTGCAGGTTTTTGATTGGTTGTTGTAGGCTGATGATTTTTTCCTTATTTTCCAAGATATTTTTGGTGTGGTGTGTGTTTTGTTTTTTATTTCCCAGATATACTTAGAAAGCATTGTGCTGTTCGCATATTTACTATTTGTGAAAGACATTTTGTGTACATAATTTCTTTGTTTCCATGGTCCTTCGGTTACTCCTATATATACTTTTTCTTCATTATCTGCTGATTTTGTCGTGGCTTGGTAGATTACGTTGTTTTGTAAACAATTACCGTTTAAGGGACATTCGTTTTTTATTCTGCAGTTGCACGTGGGTTTAATTTGTTCGTGTGGTTTGTTAATAATTTTTCTGTTGTGCTTTTTTATTATTTGTGCCATGTTCTCGGTGCAACTGTAGCTGATTTTTACTGTGTTTTTGTTGAATATTTTGTGTAGGGTGCTTGATTCCGGGAAGTGTTTGTGTAAAAGCTTGAAGAATATTTTTCCTATGTTTGTTTTTACGTTTTTGCTGTACGGTGGGTTGAACCATATGATATTTCTTTTTCTGTTGGTCTTTTTTGTGTTCTGTGGTGAGTATGTGAGTGTTGCTGGGAATCCGCTATCTTTTAGGGCTGTTTCGTAGTCTTTCTTGGCCTTGTTAAATATAGATTCATCGGAAGAATTGTCGGAAAGCCTGCGGTTAATCGATTTAGGTATCTGTTTGATTATAGAAGGCGGGTGGTTGGAGTATATATGTATGTACTGTGGTTTATCATTCGGTTTTCTGTATGGTTTGTGTGTGCCTTTTCTTAGGTTGAAGGTGACATCTAGAAAATCTACTTCGTTTAGGTTAGTTTTTATATCTATCTCGAATCCGTTATTTTTGAAAATTTTAATTATTGCTTTTCTAGTTTTATCAGTCTTTTGTTTGTTGCAGTTTCTTAAGATTATGAGACCGTCATCTCTGTAGAGCTCTGTGTCATTTCTATCTATTATTTTGCTTAGTTCGTGTAGTAAGTAAATGCCTACGATTTCGCATGTCTCTGCACCGTCAAAGCTTCCCATTGTAGTGTCAAATATCCCATCTTTCTTTATCCATGCTTCTTCATGGTGAAATAATAATGATTTACGTGAGTGCTTAATGATGTCGATTTCGTTTGGTTTTATTATTATTTGTTCCTGAGCTAAGTTGATGGCCTTATCTAGTGTACGTTCTGTTATGGATGGGTAAAATTCTTTTATGTCTAATTGTAGGAAGTGGCAATTTTGTTTGTTGTTTATGCTGTTGAACCAGTCAATGGTTGTTTTTGTGTTTTTCTAGTAACCGCCAAAATAGACTACCCATAATGCACCACTGACCCTTATATAAATAGCCGAGAAAAATAACAGCACTAGTCGCCTGACGATTGCACTAGCATGAAACAGACTGTCGCCTCTAAGTGCTGACTTCCATGTCCACTTTTATATTTATATATATATATATATATATACATGTATATGTATATGTATATATATATATATATATATATATATATATATATATATATATATATATATATATATATATATATATATATATTTAGGCAGCAATCCTTCTTTTATGCAAGTTTCATTAAAAACGACAGACAAGGTACTACGGTTAATTTTGTTTAATTTTTAACCGTAGTACCTTGTCTATCGTTTTTAATGAAACTTGCATATATATATATATATATATATATATATATATATATATATATATATATATATATATATATATATATATATATGTTTGGTTGAATAATCTAGACATATTACGTCTATTTATTTTATTATAATCCTCTTATATTCACGTATCAATTTCCTAGTGCTCTTACAAAACTGAGTAAGAAATATGCCGTAGACTGAGTTAATTCTTTTATTTTTCTGAGTACTTTCAATCTATCATCCACGGTCATCTTCAAGGGCTAATTACTAAGACAAAAAGAATAATGTAATTGATAATTTTGAGTTTTTTTATAAATGCGGGTGAAACGCTCCCCGTTATTGTCAATTTACATGATGAATATATAAGGGAGGTAATTTAGTTTTATTTTTTATTATTAATGTTTACAAATACTTCCGATTTTTTTTTAAATTGCAGGTTGAATACTTTTGAAATATATAAGTGTATGGGTTTATAAAATATCTGATATGAAATGTCCGAATACATTATTTTAGATTTAATATATATTAAAACCAGTTGGATATTTTCATTTTTATTTTCTTCTCAACGTTTCGAACAATCAGGACAAGTAAAATGTTAAGAAAGATTTGTTATGGTAACGTTGCTAATTAGAAACACTATTATTATTATATAATATTATTCGGAATTCAACAGTTAATAATATAACATTATAATAAAAAATATTGAATATCTGAAATATCAATGACATTTATGCATAGCGGAATATTAAAATGAATGTAAAATATATGAACCTAGGATAAATAAAGAGAATGTTTCAGTAAGAGAAATAAATCGATGAGATGTAAGGATAATTAATATTATTTCCATTTTCCGATAAATATTGGATTAAATTAAAATAAATCTTATAATATTTGTATTACTGTCTTTAACCAGTATCTGTTCAAATATTATTTTCTTTTAACTTTTACCCAGATAAGACGATATTGTTTTAAACATTGCGATTTGATATAAAATACATAAATTATTTTTTTAAATTGTAATTATTAAGATTTTTAAATAATATCTATTGTATTATTTTTTTCTTTAAGTATTACCTTAGCTAGTAAAAGTGGCAATTATCGTATTGAATCATAACTGAATCAATATTTCTTTTAGAAAAGACTTATGCTGAGTAAATTTATTAATTTGGGTATTTTAAAAATCGAAATGTACGTGTGAGTAAAGGTTTGGTTTCTTTTCGTTTTGTTTTACAGCATATCAACCTCAATGGGTTATTTAATGTCACCAAGATTTTTATTGCCTGTAATATTTTTTTCAAACATGCATTGCTAGTAATATTT
Organism: Acanthosepion esculentum; assembly: GCA_964036315.1. Lineage (NCBI taxonomy): Eukaryota > Metazoa > Mollusca > Cephalopoda > Sepiida > Sepiidae > Acanthosepion > Acanthosepion esculentum. The sequence goes on along the minus strand of OZ038481.1, from coordinate 36,227,305 downwards.
TTTGTTCAAACATGTATTGTTGTAAATATGTTTTTCTTCAAATATGTATTGATGCTAATAATGTATTCCTGTTAATAATTTTTCCTCAAAAGATTTATTGCTGGTATCAAAACATATTTTTACACTTTCATAGTATTTTGACCACAGTTTGGGGTTAACTATTTGTCCATAGCTGGGACGTTAACAGGTGCTATCACCACGGGTTAAGGTGGACCTTGGAACACCAGCAATTAAGGTGTTTCCCCGTTCCTCAAAACCTTCTGATCAGAGGCCTTGCTGTTAGATGTAGTTTATCATTTTACCCAGGACGCGGATGTATTTTATCGTCATACCTATAAAGAATTTTATTTATCTTCAACTTTTATACCATTTTTGTGTTCATAGATGCAATTCTGGCAACATCATTGTGCTTAACCACTGTAGATTTGATCACATTAACTGTGCGTGATCATATAGAGGGAGTAGCATATGAGACAATGTGCGTTACGCTGCAATGGAGATTCTTTGAATGAGAAATCAGAGAGCCATGTTCAAATTGCAGTCAGGTTCGTTGCATTCACTTACGTATAAATATCGTTGTGAAAGCTCTGAATGCATCTCTTCTCCCCATAGCTATGGATTGAATAGCAGACGAGACTGGAGTCTATAACTTCGGTTAGCAACCAGTTTAGGGCGGAAAGAAACAGCAGCCGACTAGGGGTAATATTTCGCCTCACCATTCACGAATCGAAACAAACATGATCACCCAAGCGTGTATTTAAAATTACACTTAAATTAATCATTGAACATTTGAGCCATATTTATTATTCGTATTTTTGGACTTATTAGCTATGTATTTTATGATAGACGATTTCACTGCAAGAACATTGAGCTTATCAGCAATTATTTGAGGAGATTGATTTGTTGGTAACGGTAGCTTTCTAAAATCTCCATGAGAATTTTCCCACATTTATCTGATTTCTACATTTCTAATTCTTGTGTATATCTAGAGCTATCTTTTCATGATTTTTAGGCTTTTGTTGAGATTCTAATGTGTTTTAGTGTGATTTCTGTTCTTCGACTTGATAGAGAAGACTGCATATCCGAAATTCTCTGAGGTAAAAAAAAAAAATAGTTTTAATTGTATTGTCAGGATTTGAACCAATCTGTATATCGTCATTATTAGTTTTGAACTTTTGAAGTCTTGTTTTTATCTTTTTTTAACCATTTCAATCCAACCAAGGCAATAAAGCCACTAAGATGCAATGGGTTTTTAAGTGTTACAGAAAAATACTATTAACGAGAGAAAGAGAGAATAATCAAATAACAAGAATTATGAAGACAGAAGATAACATTTGACACTATATTTTGAAGAAACCTTTAGCATGGAACTTTCGGTTACATCTAGACATTACATATATACAAGTTCTATGGGTGGTCGTTTTCGCCTCCGACATATCATGTCATCTCTCATTAAAAAAAACTATCAATGTGCGGACGAGCTTCTTATAGTAACCAACGTCAAATATACAGCTAGAAGATGAAAAATCTCCTCTTCAAAAATCTTACGATTGTAGTATCACTGGACATGGGGTATTCTGAATAGTACCACAGCGCATGGTTCAAGGATTGACAGAGTATACATTGCAAGGTACAGTTAATTGAGCACTTTAAGTAATTCAATTGTGCAGCTAGTTCAGTAAAACTTAGAGCTCTGAAAGCCTTGTAGTGACATCAGGTCTGAAGATGGAGATATTTGTAGGGGTCTACTGGGAATCTATAGTATTAAATTAACAAATAGGTGATGAGGGATAGATGGTCTTGACTGGTAACATCTACGAGCAGACTTAATTAGGATGACACTACTTCCCTCTACGTGGAGAAGGGTAAATAAAAAGCGACATAAAATTGTTTGATCATGCTTGGTCATTAGGTGCTGATGACTGGGGAGGGGTCCTCATTCGCCTCTACCACAAAATGTATGTAGCTCCATGGAATGAGAGCAGAACAGCGATCATAGTACATCATTTATCTCAACAAAATATTATTATTGCTGCTCTTCAAGAAACTAGACTTCCTGGGAGTGGTCATCTACAGGAAGTAGAAGTTGGCTACACTTATTACTGAATAGGTAACTCACTTGATGAGGAAAGGGAATCTGGTGTTTGCTTTGCTATCAGAAGTAATTTGACCAGGCAACATGAATCACTTCCTGTACGGATCAGTATTGGAGTAATGTTACTTCATGGGAAAATCTCTAAAAATCTGTATTGGCTTTTTTTTCTTAATCTTACTTCAACACATAACTTTTTTTCTTAATTCTATCTTATCACATATCTTCATGCCTTCGTGGACAGCTCAGAATAGTGTCAGCTTGTGATAAATGCTTCTCAGTGGGTTATTTCAATGTCTATGTGGAAAATTATTTTTCTCGTGATCTAATGTTATAGACAGGCATTATATGGGGAGATCAATTCAAACGGCCTTTTAATAATATCTCTTTGTACAAAATGTAACCACTATATAAAAACTACAGCCTTCCAACAGTTAATTCCGTAAGGATGTCTTGAAACACCCAAGATAAGTTCACTATTACTTGATTACACTCAAATCAGATGAAAAATGATGTAAACTTAACTCGTGTCTTTGCGATTGAAGAAGCTTTTGTAATGTCAACGAATACTCGATGTTACTTTCGTAATGTCCGCTTTAGTAGAGACTTTGTGATCGCAGATACAAGTATAGTAACGCCGTTGACCAATACAGGTGTCAGACGCCTTCGAATATCACTCGCACTAATAGTACTTGCTCAATAATACTCACTCAAAAAGTAACCACCGAATAGTGATCCGAACAGTAATCCGTATAATGATTAGTATAAAGAAGAGAATATCGATCCGTATAGTAATAGAGGATAGTGTAAAAAGAGTTATCCGTATAGTAATAAAGGATACTGTAAAAAGAGTTATCCGTATAGTAATAAAGGATAGTGTAAAAATAGTTATCCGTATAGTAATAAAGGATAGTGTAAAAATAGTTATCCGTATAGTAATAAAGGATAGTGTAAAAATAGTTATCCGTATAGTAATAGAGGATAGTGTAAAAAGAGTTATCCGTATAGTAATAGAGGATAGTGTAAAAAGAGTGATCCGTATAATAATAGAGGATAGTGTAAAAAGGGTTATCCGTATAGTAATAGAGGATAGTGTAAAAAGAATTATCCGTATAGTAATAGAGGATAGTGTAAAAAGGGTGATCCGTATAGTATTAGAGGATAGTGTAAAAAGGGTTATCCGTATAGTAATAGAGGATAGTGTAAAAAGGGTTATCCGTATAGTAATAGAGGATAGTGTAAAAAGAGTGATCCGTATAGTAATAGAGGATAGTGTAAAAAGGGTTATCCGTATAGTAATAGAGGATAGTGTAAAATGAGTGATCCGTATAGTAATAGAGGATAGTGTAAAAAGAGTGATCCGTATAGTAATAGAGGATAGTGTAAAAAGGGTTATCCGTATAGTAATAGAGGATAGTGTAAAAAGAGTGATCCGTATAGTAATAGAGGATAGTGTAAAAAGAGTGATCCGTATAGTAATAGAGGATAGTGTAAAAAGAGTGATCCGTATAGTAATAGAGGATAGTGTAAAAAGAGTGATCCGTATAGTAATAGAGGATAGTGTAAAAAGAGTGATCCGTATAGTAATAGAGGATAGTGTAAAAAGAGTGATCCGTATAGTAATAGAGGATAGTGTAAAAAGAGTGATCCGTATAGTAATAGAGGATAGTGTAAAAAGAGTGATCCGTATAGTAATAGAGGATAGTGTAAAAAGAGTGATCCGTATAGTAATAGAGGATAGTGTAAAAAGAGTGATCCGTATAGTAATAGAGGATAGTGTAAAAAGAGTGATCCGTATAGTAATAGAGGATAGTGTAAAAAGAGTGATCCGTATAGTAATAGAGGATAGTGTAAAAAGAGTGATCCGTATAGTAATAGAGGATAGTGTAAAAAGAGTGATCCGTATAGTAATAGAGGATAGTGTAAAAAGAGTGATCCGTATAGTAATAGAGGATAGTGTAAAAAGAGTGATCCGTATAGTAATAGAGGATAGTGTAAAAAGAGTGATCCGTATAGTAATAGAGGATAGTGTAAAAAGAGTGATCCGTATAGTAATAGAGGATAGTGTAAAAAGAGTGATCCGTATAGTAATAGAGGATAGTGTAAAAAGAGTGATCCGTATAGTAATAGAGGATAGTGTAAAAAGAGTGATCCGTATAGTAATAGAGGATAGTGTAAAAAGAGTGATCCGTATAGTAATAGAGGATAGTGTAAAAAGAGTGATCCGTATAGTAATAGAGGATAGTGTAAAAAGAGTGATCCGTATAGTAATAGAGGATAGTGTAAAAAGAGTGATCCGTATAGTAATAGAGGATAGTGTAAAAAGAGTGATCCGTATAGTAATAGAGGATAGTGTAAAAAGAGTGATCCGTATAGTAATAGAGGATAGTGTAAAAAGAGTGATCCGTATAGTAATAGAGGATTGTTTAAAAGGGTGATTCCTATATGAATGGAGGATAGCGTAAAAAGAGTAAACCGCATAGTAATAGAGGATAGTGTAGAAATAGTGATCCATTAGACGCAACGCTAATTCCGATACATGCATTTCATTTGCCATGACGTTATCTACTTATTCAAAATGGAATCTCCCGTATTTGCTCATTGGCGATCTATGTTCAAACTACAATGTCGGCAGCGACGCTTTATTCTCATATAACTGAACCATGGTCTGATCATAAATTAATTTCCTTTTTTGTAAAAAAAAAAACCAGAACAAAAGGTAATTCGACTATAACTGGGGTGACAAACTCTCGGCTCTTAAGTCAGATGCGGCTCCATGATCTTTAATATGTGGTTCGTGGAAATAGCGCGGCTATGTTTTCATCACAACGAATATAAAAGGTAAATAAGAAAAAATTCAAACTTATAATTATTTACTGAGTATGAATTGAGGCCCCATTGGATGAAAACGTAAGTTTAATGTTAATATTATATACAAGTTCTAACCTTCAAGGCTAGAACACGCCAAATCACTTACATAATAACAAACTACCCTCATTCCCTCGGTATTCCATCGACGAGAAGTTAGTTCAACTCAAACAGCTATTTCCTGCGAATCACTGCTCTGTTGAACAGACTCCAAAGTGGCTCTTTCCCCGATCATTACAATCTTAACATGTTCAAGTCTAGAGAACCGGTATATTCCCCTCCTATCTATATAAATTACCCGCTAACCTAAACCTCTACCTCGAGTGGCCCCCGAGCTTTGTACGCGGGTTGAAACTTACTGTAAATAAACAAAAACAAAAACTTGTGTAAATTTTGTTTGTCTTGTGGCTCTCAAACATATAAACTGATCGTATGTGGCTCTTCCATTAAGCAAGTTTGGCCACATCTGGAACTTAATGCTATCCATCTCAAAAAAGTAATCATCAATAAACTTAAAGAGAAAGAAATCAAGTAACCTTTCCATGCAACAATTCAAAGAAGATCTTTGATTGATATCAGTCATGATGTCGAGTCTCCTTAGAGAAGCATCTTTATGAAGTTCTTTATCAGCCTGTCCCTAACAAACATTCATGCATCTTTCCAAGTGCATTTGTTAATGGCAACAAGATGAAAACTCTTTTTCAACTATCTTGGTCCTAAGAGGATTCAACGATGGACAAAGAAAGAATATCGCATTACAAAATCAAGTCCGCCATTTGGAAAATGGTATAGACTTTAGGAATAAAATGAAGACTCTCTTATGGTAAAGGTTGATGTATATAGAGCTGTCTCGCTAACCACTCCTCTCTGTGGTGTTGATGCCTGGACTCTATTTCGGTAAGCATATTACGTGGTAAAGATGATTTTCATATGAGATGCTTACGCCAACTCTGTGGCATTATGTGGTGTGATAAAATCAGAGAGATGTCCTGTTGTAACATATCAGGCATTGAAGACATCATGATCAGAAGAGAATTTGTCGGGGCTTCTTGAATTTTCAGGAGTGAAACTTCATGCATGCTTAAGCAAGTCTTCTTTTTTTTTTGACAAATGACGTCAGTGAAGCATCGAGTCGTTCACCCTTTTTCCGTTTTAGGGACAAACTAAAATACAACTTAAAACATGTGCAATACCGGTAGATACCTGGGAGCATCAGGTCACAAATCTTCAAAACTGGAGGTCAACCTGATTTAACAAGATTAAAATATTTGAAAGAATAGGGCAAGAACACTACGATGAACTGCGCGCTAACTTAAAACTTCGTCCTTTGAACGCACCTGAAGATGATTTTGTTCGTCACTGTGCTTTTCTGGCATGAAACAGGGGTAGATATGTCGCCATATTCAAACAAGATGGTCGTACATGTTGACAATGTTATAAAGTCTACAAGAATGAGAAAAACCAAAACATCCACATGGGACCTCATAACATATAGTTTTTTTTTTTTACTGAACACTCATATACCGTTCTCAGCAGAAGAATCCCCACAAACATACACACACACATTAATAAGATGATAAATTTTGTCACTGCGCTTTTCTGGCAGGAAACAGTCTGTGGCCGCCATATTCAAATACACATAGTTCTACCACAAGTTGGTCGTACATGTCGAGGATGAGATAAAGTCTACAAGAATGAAAAAGGCCTACTGATCTACATGTGACCTCATAACATATTGTTTGTTTTTACTGAACACTCATAGATAGTTCTCGACAGAAGAATACACACACACACACACACACACAAACACACACACACACACACACGCAAATATATGTATGTGTTTGTGGGTATGTGTGTGTTTTGTAATTGAAGAGCATATTGTAATTTTTCATCTTCGTTCATGCAAAATACGTCCAAAATATTACATGTATGTTCTTACAGGAGAACATGATCCCTAAACAGAGTTGAAGTCAGGAGGCTGGATGTTTTCGCATCCACTCTTTATCCTGAGGATCTTTCGAAATTCATGTCCTGACATATATTTCTATCGTGGAAAACGTATAAATTACAAATGATAACAGTACTAAGTGCATGATAATCACTTACCAATTGAAATAGGTTGGCCATGGCATCAAGATGGCGGAAGACCGCATTTCAATGAAGATCTTATGATCAGATTTAAGAAAAAACGGCCGAAGTGTCGGAGGACAGAAAAAAAAAACATTAAAAGATGTTCTAAAAACAACACAATGTTGTCTTATACTCAAAGAAAAAGAAATACTTTCTTTTTAGTCTGAACATTTGTTTGCAACTGGAACTGAATATATCATCGCCAAAATCTTTTTCATCTCTTATATTTGTAAATCCCAAGTTTTCTCAGTCAGAGATTTTAACATGATATCGATGTTATCTCACGGAGGGAAAACTCTCATTATTAAACAGAAAAGTTCCTGCAACGTAGAAATAAAAAAAAATTACCATATTCTCGTGATGGATTTTTAAGTCATAGATGCATGAAAGAAAATTGACAGTTATTTCACTTCAAAGGAATTCCATAAGCCAATCAATTTTTTTTTCTGAAGAGTTGCTCAGAAATCGATAATTATTACAAATCCCACGCCTGAGTTATACTGTCTCAGCCGTTTCGCCAGACGAGAGACACGCACGGACTGCAAACTGAAAGACGAATTTTAGTGAAATTGAATAAGGTTCACCTACGCCTGCTCAAAAAGGTGACCTCTACAGGTAGAGAAATGATGGCAAAATAACCAATACAAGTTTTTCGACTAAAATAATAAGAATTTACTTGTTCAAAAAAATTGCCGTTCTTCTGAAAACGTTACGTTTTCAGAAGAACGGCAATTTTTTTTTGAACAAGTAAATTTTCATTAAAAGATATTTCAAGTTCTAAAAAGTTACGAAAATTTGCAAGAGTGGCTAATCTTGTTGATATTTTTTATCATTTAAATATTTTTTCATTATCGTCAATAAGCCACATTTTATAACATTGTATTCCCAACATGCAATGCATTTACTATAGAAATCAATATTAAATGATGATAATATATACAACCTATCCAAATATTCCCAAGTTAAATATAACAGGTGAATGTTCTTTTTTCTTTTTCTTTTTTCTTTTTTTTTTGATAACTAAGAAATCATTTATTGAACAAAGTAACTACTACTAATAATAAAACAAAAGTCATTGAAAAAAAGCAAGTTCAGTCGACCATTGATGACAATTCCAGAACAACGTAACTATAAACAATTTTTTTCTATCCTCCGCCAGCCGCAATGATGGAGAAAGCATTACCTCGAACCATCGCCAGTGAGACACGCTACAAGAGCCACGCAGTTTTGCGAGCCTCGTTCCTTAATCGAGACGCAATCACGCCAATCCTCCGAAGGAACGTCATCAAACGAGGGCCAATAACCCCCGAAGTCTCCACTGCAACAGGAGTAAAAAAATCTATCAGCAAGAGAAGAGTATTTAAATTAGTTCTTCTTTTAATATATTATTTTACTTTATTTCTTTATTCAAGTATATTATAACATATATTTTACTATATGTTCACTTAATACAATGCTTCCAGCCACATCACGTTGAAACATCGGTACTACGAAGTTAAGTAACATCGAACCTGGTCAGTATCGAGATGGGTGACCGCAGAGAAATAGCAGGTGGTATAAGCTTGGATTTTCGTGTGGTTTAATGGCTTGGAATGTTTAATAGGAGAGTCGATTTCCAGTTCCAGTAGGGTTCTTTATATTCACTTAGACGCAAATACCTTGGTGAACGGTACGAATCAATGTCTTTTCCTACCAGTTATGGGTTAATTAGTGTGACTTGTATCATTAAATTAATATTATCTCCAAGAATCAAACCAACCTAATACAACGCCCAAGCGTTATTCAAGTTAGATGGTTACTGAATGAGATAGTTGTATAGACAAATAGGAAGCAGAAAAGCGTGTGAAGGTTAAGATAGTACTGTTTGGGGTAGCACATTCTGAGGAGCCTGTGCCAGAATGTAGTTGTTCTCGAGAAGAAAATGTTTTGTTGGGACTTGTTATTTACCAATGGCAAACGAAGTGTATGAAGATGATTTGACACTTTACAGTGGATAATAACGCTACAAAGGTAGTTTTGAGGCAGGGGAAATTAATGGGTAAATGGTATCCATATCAGTGTAGTCACTGCAGTTAACACCAAGTGGCGACAGTCGGTTTCAATAAATAAACTTACCCTCCCTTAAACATGTATTTCATAGGTGTTTTATTTAATGGACATGGATCAGTTACAGATGTCCCACCCAAACATAACAGAGAAGAGTGAGACTTGTAGCGTATAGTGCCTACATCATGAAACTAGAGGTGGGGCTGATATCTTGAGGGTAAATGCACACATGAATGTATCCGTACATATGTTTTGGTTGCACACGTACAAAGCCGTCACTTGTATGTCACATGATTGAAAACCCAACATCCTGACGGTGCAGCCACATGGCCATAATACACGCACACTTACACCTTGATACTAGAGGTGGGGCTGATGACTTGAGGGTTAAATGCACACTTGAATGTATCAGTACATATGTTTTGGCTGCACACGTACAAAGCCGTCACTTTTACGTCACATTCACATCCGTGTCGAAATTTATAAAAACAGGAAGTGTTTTACAGAAAATAGAAATTGAGTATCGTCTTACGTGCACCCAATAAAACACATGTGCAATGTTTCTGATGTGTTTAAATAAAAATAATAATGGGCTTATTAGAATTACATTTATTTCATATTTTTTATGAATTTTTAAAAGTGTAATGGTAATTTATCGACACCCTCTACACACACACACATACACACATATATATATATATATATATATATATATATATATATATATATATATATATATGTATAATTTGGCAGCAACTTTTCTTTCAAACATGTAGTTCGAACAATGATGTTCGAAAGCGCTAGGTCATCGTATGGAAAATACATATTTCGGAACTATTTTCAAATAAAAAGTCTCATTAGAGAATATGAGAAAATTCAAAAGAAAATATGTAAGACTATGTTGTCTTTAACATTCAACACTACATATATATATATATATATCCCCTACATGCAAGTCGGTATTGGCCCGCGGTTGTAATCTAGTGGTCCGTCAATGATAACATTACAGAGACGAACACGTCAGTGGTTTGACAGCGGGTCACACCATCAGAAAACGCTAGTGCCATGACACCCAGTGTCAGATTGGTAGTTTGTGTAGAGGATATATATATATATATATATATATATATATATATATATATATATATATATATATATATATATATGTGTGTGTGTGTGTGTGTGTGTGTGTGTGTGTGTGTGTGTGTGTGTGTGTGTGTGTGTGTGTGTGTGTGTACAATCAAGAAAAATCTTTTTACCTCATGTAGGGTATAGTATGTAATCCAAGTTGGTCTGAGTAATGTTAAAATGATAGTTTTGAGGCAGTCTATATTAGCGGCAAGTGGCGACAACTGCTTTCAATAAATAAACTTACCCTCCCTTAAATATGTGTTTCAGTTTCGGACAAAATTACATGAACCCCTCATATTACTGTAAATGACTTACTGTAAGTGAACACATACACATATCAAAATATACACAGGTTTCAGATATAACTGTTGTATAATGAGGATTCAGTTTCCTGAAATTTTTTGATGTGAGTATTGTAAGTGGCCAAATTGAATGGATCGTCATCTTATGTCCCATACATATACACGTACCGGGCAATCTTAAGGATCAATCAAGATGTCGAATCTCTTCTAACACAAGGTGAGGAATAGAAGAACCGTATGGGCAGATATTTTGCTGTAGGACCAACATATCACCATGTCAACATCTTGTTGAAAAATGATAGCGGAAGTGTTAAAAAATAAGTGTTATATTTGATTGTCATGAAGCAGTTAAAAATGCTCCACCCAAACAAAACAGAGAGAAGTGAGAATTGCAGC
>OZ038481.1:36188837-36211337 GCA_964036315.1 Acanthosepion esculentum | reverse complement strand
AAATCTTTGGACTGATGTCTCAGCCAGACGCTCACAACACTTTTGACTTCATCGTCACTTTTAAACTTCGTGCCTCTCGTGAACGCTTTCAAGAGACCAAACAGGTGAAAGTCTGAAGGGGCAAGGTCTGGGCTGTAAGGGGGATGAGAGAGCAGTTCCCAGCCCGTTGATGGTCTGAACCGTTTGGGCTGCTGTGTGAGGCCTTGCGTTGTCAGGATGCAAGATGACCCCTTCTGACTGATGACCCCTGCGTTTGTCCCAACAGATAAGCTCAAAATCCTCGCAATGTCATCCACTGTCACCCTTCTGTCAGACTGAATGAGGTCATTGACTGATTCGATCACCTCAGGAGACGTCACTTCTGTAGGACTCCCAGGCCTGTCTTCATCCTCAACACTGCTCCGTCCTTCTTTAAACAATTTAGCCCACTTGTAGATTTTTTTTGGCTGAAAAATGTGGCACCACACACAGTTGACATTCTTCTATGTATTTCAACGGGTTTGCACCCTTCAGCAACCAAAAACTTGATAACTGACCGCTGTTCAATCCTGGAGCATGCTACTTGGTCGGCCATCTTTGTTAATCGCCAAAATTCTCAAAGTTTTTTTTAATCTGCAAAAGAAATTAAATCCATGTGAAAAACAAGTAAAACAAAAAAAAATAACAAAATGTAAGCTTCTATCTGTATTAGAAGTCCTTATACCGAAAAGTTCACCTTATTTATTGAATGACCCTCGTACAAGGCTTGTTCGATTTGTTTTTATGACTTATTAATCTTTTGAAGGTTATTTAAAACTAGAAAATATTTTAGATTGTAAATAATTTCTTGTCATCAATAACGATTCCCTGATAAAATCATACTAATTAACACAGCTGAAGGAAGAGGCAAATTTATACCTTTTCCAGTGGTAATCGCGCGTAAGTGAATATAACGAACCCCGTGGAAATGGAACTCGGCTCTCCGATTAAAAACTACGAGCCTTTATCCATTACACCATCCGCGCATCCAAGCTTACTGCGCTTGGCATACCTTAAGAGGTCACCAATTTCGGTACTGTTTATCCTTTTGTTTAGCAGTATTTCTCGATCATGCCACTTGTTTTCATTTCACTCTTTAAGAAGTTAAAAACAGGAATGGCTACTCTAACATCTGTACTCGCTAAAATTAACCTTTATACTAAGGAATATTTTTGGATTAAAAATATACCATTTAAAATGTTATATATATATATATATATATATATATATATATATATATATATATATATATATATATATATATATTAAAGGTTTTTCATATATCCCACACGTGTAAAATATAGGAAAAAGAAGTTGAAAATGCAACTGATGTATTTAAGAAATCTATTTAGAATAACTTTTCCGGGTTTTGCAGTTCTATGATTTTCAAAAGTTAAATTGAGATATGTGTGTCTATGTCATGATATGCTTCGCATTTCGATTTAATATTGATTATTTGATAGTGAATATATGTCTATGAATATATATATATATATATATATTTGAGGAGGGCACCTCGAGGTGGTGCAATGGTTAGCAAGCTTGTCTCGCTAGAACAATTACGACTGAGTAGTGAGTTCTGTCCTCACTGGGTACCCCTTACTTTCGGCCTTGTGCCACATCCAAGGTACGCTTGGAAAATCACTATATGTGTCTGTCTGTCTGTGTCTGTTTGTGTGTATGTGTGTATATATAAAATATAACTAAATTTCGGATTCAAAAACTTACAAAACTAATACTGTAGGGTACTTTCTAGAACTTTGATTCTGCAGTCATAAAATGTTGTACTCCAATATTTAGAAAGATAGACTAAACAGAAGTAACAATAAGAACCAGTCGAAAGAAACAGAAAAGAATAAAAACAAGAATAATCTGGAAGGGAACTCATGAGAAATCATACGAAGGAAGCACATTAAATTTTATGATGAATTTAGTCATTTATATACAAGAAAATCTCGGCATTCATTGACCGTTAGCTTTGATATCTGACTCGTCTCTCAAACCCATGTCCTGAGTACTTTTACCTTGAGCTTCATTCAGCTAAGCAAAAATTAATAATACTTCCAATATGCATGTTTTCTATTTTCTAAGAAACACTTATATCTGTTAATGACAGTATCCAATATTTTCTTTTTTTTTTGTCTTTTAATATTTTAAATTTTTGAAATTAGGTGATTAGATTCTAATAATTAAATGTGTCGGCCAGAAACTGGAAATAAATTCAGTTTCGTTTCGTTTCATTTACGACATATCAACCTCAATGGGTAATTAAATACCGACGGGATTTTTTATTGCTGGTAATACTATTTTCCTTCAAAAATGTATTGTTGCTAATATTTTGTTTTTCCAAAAATGTATTGCTGGTAATAATTTTTTCCCTTCAAAAATTAATTGCTGGTAATAAATTTTTCCAAAAATATATTGCTGGTAATAAATCTATTTTTACACTTTCGTATCGTTTTGATCCCACTTTGGGATTAACTATTTGCCCATAGCTGGAACTCCCTGATCTAGTTGAACCTGGGAACACCAGCAATTAAGAGATAGTTCCACGCTCCTCAAAACTTCCTGATCAGATGCCTTGCTGTCGGATGTAGATTATCGTCTTACCCAGGACGCGGATGTTGTTTGTAGTCCTACTCAGGACGGAATAAATTCAGAATTTGTTAAATGAGTTTAAATAGACAAAACTTTGTTATGCATATGCAGGTAGTTTAACAACTATCGGCGCGTATAGTATTTATAGAGTGGGAGCAAGTTCGAATGCCGGGTTTTGTGTTTCCCTTTCACAGTAATGCCTTTCAGAAATGAATTGCTCTCTTTCTTCTACCCTAGCCACAATGCTAAGGAATGAATAGCAGCCTAGGATAGAATGGCAACCAGATTAATAAAGGAAAATTCTAACTCGAAATTCAAAACCGTGGAATAAACAACGGGGAATCTCTCTGTTATCTTTCCCAAGAAGGCACAGAAATTCTCAGATAATAAAGAATTGGAATCTACAGAGAGTCATTATCTCTCACCTCCTGCATGGACCTGGCATTAAAAATGTTAAGAATACAAGTGCGACTGGAAACTTCACGGCCTTGACTCCTTCCCAGCATCGACGTTTCGATGGTCAAAAGTCAGAAGTTTTAAATAAATGTCAAAAACAGTGTGGAAATTGAGTCAGATTTTAGGGTGAACATGTGACTAAAGGTGAATCGTTTGGCTCAGACCGGTATTTTTTCCAGCGGTTTCACGTATATTCGCTGCCCGAATTTTGAGAAGCATTTTGTTTGAATCGTCTTCTTCTGTGTACCCTGTCTCTTCAGAACGTTGGCGATAATGTCTCCCCACAAGTTCCTGTCTTGTCATAGCTCTGAATAAAATTTGCCTTTTTCCTATCACTTCCCAAACAAGCTTCGTCATCCATTCACTCAAACTCGCCTGGTAGGGTATACGTTGTTTTCCCTCTATTGCAAACAATCTGTCCGGTGAGGATCAAATTTTCCAACTACTCATCCTCACGTGTGGTCGAAATTTTAACTGGATCTTTCTGATGATAATTATAACTGTCGGATCTTTTTTTTTTCTTCTGTTATGTCACCTGAAAATAAAAGAAATGCCAAATTCTCCCAGTGTGAGGCCCTTCGATTGCACACCGTTTGCGTTAACCTTTGCGATTGAACTAAATGTGGTCGATTCACGTGCGCTATTTCTAAATGTGGGTCCTCGTCCGCGAATAATACTGAAAAACAAGCCAAAAACAGATTTTATTTTCAATTGTAAAATATTCCTGGTAAATACATCGAATATCATCTGCAGTTACGAAATGTGAATAACTCCCTGAGTTTTGGTAATTTTTCATTCTGAGGGTTGGAGTTGTTTCGTGAGAGGCTAAACTAATTGTTGCACACCGTACTAATGCGTATGCCCCAATCTACATAAATACTTTGGACACTATTGTAAGTGGAGGTAATATGCTGTCTAAGTAGTCCACCTCTAGCAGTGGTTTACCTATTTCACGCCGCTGGTGAGTATTGTATTTTTTTTATGTTATAAAAATTACCACTTTATTTCTCACTTCTGTTTTGGCTATTCCTCATTCAGTAACCTTTTCTAGCTGACAAGCCTTCCTTTCTTTCTTTCTTTCTTTTTGTTATATCTTGTACATAAAAACGCCAATGGGTATGTCCCAACCCTCATAAATATGTTGGTCTCTATTGTAAGTGGGGGTAATATGCTGTCTAAGAGGTCCATCATTAGCAGTGGATTACCTACTTCACGCCGCTGGCGAGTATTGTATTTTGTTGATGTTATAAAAATTACCATTTCATTTCTAACCTCCGTTTTGACTATTCCTCATTCAGTAACCTTTTCTAGGTTACAACGCTAATATAAAAAAACAATTTTTTCCTTAAAATTTATAATTTCAAAAGAGTGTCAAAAATGTAATAAAAAGCAAACCAACATATTTTGATTTAAAATTCATAATTTCAAAATTGCGTCAAAAATTTAATTAAAAAAAAAACAAAAAAACTTTGATTTAAAATTTATAATATCTTGGGACGAATTAATATTTGCGATAAGTAGCTTTATATTATTTAAGGTAAATTAGCAGAAAAGATTCTAATTGTCCTTTTTGTTTCCATTGTCTTTAGAACTTCGTCGTTTCTCACATAAAAACTTTTTATACTGATTACATAAATAAACACCGGAAAACTTAGAACATTCTCCAAATTAATATCCACATAATGTAGTCACAACAGATTGTTAAAGTGCAGTGAAATGATTTGCACTAACCTAGAATGTTTAGATATTGAAACAGAATTCGAAGGCAACCCTTTGATCGGGATCGAACGTAAAGCACCAAACCAAGCCATTGCATTTCTCGATATGGAATCATTATGATACTCACTTCTGTTCATAGCTGTAATAGAGCTGCTTGTTGCAGATAGGAATTTTGATGGTATTTTCAATTTTTATGTCGATATTTACAATTTGATGAAAAACGACATATTACATGGAGTCACAAGTAGTTACCACTTAAGGAACCAATTGTAATGTAGTAACTATACGTGGCAGTTAAAAACAAATTTAGAGTACAATAAAATGCGACAATTTTCAATACAGAAGTCAGTAGACACCAAAATCTTAGCTCCATGGAAGATAGGTAATACTGGGCGCGTTGTACGATCGTCGGGATATTATTCATTTGGACTTCATAAAACATAATGAAAGAGTAAATATACAATAATACATCCGGCAGCTGCAACGTGCCCATTTGGTGAAAAACGTTCCCTGAGATCGTCAATAGGAAACTTGTTCTCATCCTTGACATGGCAAAGCTGCTTACAGCAAGAATAGCTCAGGAAAAAAAGTTTCGGAATTCGCTTTGTCTGATGAAAACCAGATTAAAGAGTCTATCGAAGATATTTTCACCTCGAAATCTTCGAAATTTTACTCAAACCTTATCAAAGATGTCTGATAAGGAGCAAAAATAATGCAAATATAATTGAATTAATTATAATTGTATTGTTTTTAAGAATAAATTAGATCAACAAAAGCGGTCATTATTTCTGGCTCAATCTAATTCCCTACGAAACGAATAAATTAATTTTGGCATTATCTGTGTACAGCGCCAGACATAACATTGAGCTTAGTAAGATGAGTGTACTGGTGAAAGTAAAACATTCAGACATTCTTTTTGATCTCGTACAATATATTTCTTCAGTGAAGTCATAAGCTGCGCAGACATTTTAATAGGCAAAAATCAGCTTAAATATTATATGATATCTTTTATACATCAGGGGAATGAAGTGGGTCGCTGTGATAGGGATTTTATATATATCGAAAGAAGCAAATATGAAAAAAAATGGCGGTTCAAAGTTAACTTCCCATGGACGTGTGTGTCGATCAAGGCAAGACTTACCTAGTTCCATCAGCTTTGGTGATGGGACTAGGTAAGTAGTAAATTTGGTGGAGGCATCAGGTAGTGTTCACGACCCTAGATAATGAGAGGATGCCATTCGGGAGTGTCATCTACAGGGAACAAGCGCGATTTAATAACGCATTTTCTCGTCCGAACGCGAAACACATTTGATCATAGGCGGTGCTTCTTTTGCAAACTGATGAACAATGAAACCAATAACGAGACAAAGAATAAAAATAAAATTAAAGAGGGTCAAGATATTTAAAAGAAGAGATTGACCCCCAAAAATCAAAAATATTCTTGATAATTATCATAATGCTACATTCGAAGATTTATAGGATTAAGTTAATCACAGTGAGTATTCGACCCTGTGTATGACGATAGACTACATCCAGCGGCAAGACTCGGGAGATTGGAGGTTTTGAGGAGCGTGGAGCGACTATTTTTCCCGGGGTTTTAGTACCTGTTATGGTCCCAGCTGTGGGCAAATAGTAAACCACCAAACTAGGGTCAAAATACTATGTAAAAATACATTTTTATAATATAAAGATGAGCAATATGTTTTTATATAAAAATGGACAATATATATTTATAGCGAATTTACCAACAATACATATTTGTAATGAAATTAACAACGATACCTGTTTATAGTAAAATTACTATCAATATATATTTATAGTGAAATTACCAACACATCCTATTTATAGTAAGTCTTTAATTAGGAAGAGACATTAAATTTTGGCATTAATAACATAATGGGCTGATATTCCGTGAAAGAAACAGCCAAATAAACAAACTGAGTACACAATTTGAAATGCACCTAAAACTAGACAATTCTGATGTTCTATATGCCGAAAGAAGATATATATCTGGCTCGAAAACTGTTCTTCAACCAGATAGTTTAAAGAATTTATTTATTACATTTTCATTATAAAACTAAACATAATGTGTGTATAATAATTGAAATACAAAACCCCTCTTCAACAAGTACATTTATGATGAACCGAATATATTTTGAAGGAATGTTCTCAAGTGTATAGTTGTCATTCAAATGATCGGTCATTTTCGTTGCTATTTAAAAGGTATTTTCTCTTCCAATGCGTTTTACAAACGAGCAAAGTACTCATTACACATATTACTACGCAGTATCACTTTACATAGTATCCATCAGATGAAAAGAAATAGTTCCTCTTGAATAGATAAGCAGAAAGAAAACACTGTCCAACGTCAGATTCAATTTAGGTTCAATATTGTCTTCGATATATCCATGTCATTTTCATTTTTTTTTTCATTTCCATGATAGATCAAGTTTTCTGTGCCCTAGTCAGATTCCTACATAAGATTGCTCGATCTCGAACACGAAGATAATTAGAAGTCTTTACAGGCTGACCAACGTTGATTTTCCTAATTTCATACGGACTTATTTTGATAGATTCTGATTTTTCATAAGGCTTGTAAAAAAAAAATGACTACAACAGCTAACTGATTAGATGCACAATAAAGAACTGTGAAAACGTCAAATATACTGCTAAGATTTCCCTAACATTGTGTAGAATAATGCGCTTGTGATTATCGATCAAAAATGAAAGTTACAATTTAAAGCGTCCTGGGTATGACGATAAACTACATCCAACAAAAAGGACTCTGATCAGGAGGTTTTTAGGAGCATGAAACCACCTTTTAATTGCTGGTGTTCCAAGCTCCACTCTGATCCGGTGTGGTAGCACCTGTTAGGGTCCCAGCTATGGGCAAATAGTTAACCCGCCTCCCCGCAACTGGGGTCAAAACACTATGAAAGTTTAAAAATAGGTTTTAATACCAGCAATGAATTTTTGAAGAAAAATATTACCAGAAATATATTTTTAAAAAGAAAAATATTACCAGCAACAAAAATCTTGTTGGCATTAAATAACCTAACAAACCAAAAAAGATACAATTTAATTTTTTTTTAAAATGCGATATAAAAGTATACGCCATCTACGTTTGCCGTAGAATGCGAAAATCATGATTTAAGGATAAAAAAAATTGCTTTTATTTGGGGGGGGGGGCGTATCTCTTCGAGACGCTCGACTGTTTTTTGTTTTGCGAAAGTGAGTATAACGACCACGGCTGGGCTTCGCACTTGGCCCGTCGATTTCTTTTTTCCAAGCCGCTAAACGATACACAACTGGCGCATTCCCAACTGTGCTATTAATAGCATATAATTTATCAATCATGTTCGAGTATTATAATGGTGATCGTCGTGGAATGTTGAATTTGCGGATCGACTTCAAACTCCGGTCAAATCTACTGCATTCATTTTCACACTGGTTACACAGGGATGTCTTCACAGATAATTAAGAAAGTGAAACTTATGATTAATTACGTCATTAACACATATGGTATTTAAAGAAAAACAGTTAGTTAATTGCAACGGTAACATTAGCCATTTTCCTACTAGAAAATTTTCGGCATTTATTGTCTAGGCAGCCATTGGTATTGTCGGCTGAAATTTATAAATATTTCTATCAAAATCACTGAGATTACTACTACTTCAAGATGCTAGCCGTAGACTAAAATTCTTTTTTTGCTGTTGTTGTTATTAGTATGGGGTGTACCAGCTAGCCACAATTTAATGATGATTTCGTGTTAGGAAGAATAATACGCTTTAGCCTTCCAATAACCGGACACCGATACTAATATTGGCATTAGTGTAGCCACTGATACACTAACACTGAATGAGTATACAGAAAGACGAAATACGGGACCGTACCCGACAAGACATTTAATAATGCAAACAAATTATATACACATATTAAAAAGGTTTACATGTCCCAAACACAAGATTGTTCATATAGTCCAAAGGACCGAGGGTGTTTAACGAGAACAGAGAAATGCCATACCAACTTTAGGGCCGTTGACTGTCCATAGATGAGTTAACAGGACTTACTTCTACCTCCACGCTAGGCTGGGTACCAGCAGACCAATTTCCACGTGTGTGGACTCCGGTGGTCGCAAGTAAAAAAAGGGCAGAGCTTCCTAAAAACGGAAGTGACGAAAGGGAAGAAGGGACAGGAGAGTTCTCATCTCTAAGGGGCTGAACTTCCGCTAGCCCGACCCAAGGGAAACAACTGTAGTCTCCCTACATTGTTAACAAGATAACCGAACGCGTTTCATCTAATTTAGTCCGCAGTCGCACATTGCCTGCAAACACTTCTTTTTTTTAATCTTTGTTTCTACTTTATAATTCGGATGAAATATAATTAAATAGCAGCGGTTGTTATGTTTCTTTCTGTGCAAAATCTGTCGACAAGTTCATTTGAGCAAACGGTAATTTAGCACTATCCCTCTATAAACCTGGGTGGGTATCCTGGTGAAATATCGTGTTAATAACCACTTTTCGTTCATCCTCCTCTCCCCCTTTCTTTTAATCTTACTAGGAGTTTCATCTGGTCCCTGTCTATGTCTTCTATCAACACTGTATCATCTACATATCTTATGCTGTTAAGATTTTATACGTCAATGACAAATCTTAGTAGAAATTCTATTTCTCTCGGGATTGTCTCGCCATAAAAGCTGAATAATTCTGGTGAATAATTAATGAAAGGTTGAATAACTATCATCCTGTTGCTAGTGTTTTTTCTGTTTTTGTGCATTTACTATTAATATTTTCATTCAGAAAAATAGATTTAAATTCATTTTGTTTCAACGAACTCTTCACGGTTGAAACGGACAAAAGAACCGCATCGATTTCAATGAGAATCTTCGAAATGTCACCCCTCCGTGTCTGGCTACGAAAGATGCGATGCTAGAGACACTGATACGTAACTAACACGATTAGATTTTATTGACTTTATTCAGCCTTGGCTGGAAGAATATTTGGCAAAGGCATTGTCTGCGTGATTTTCCATGAATGGTTTAAAGCCAGATATTAATCCCGATTTGGATCTTAAGTTAATCGAAATGTGAAAACCAATGACGTATGCATCATTGATTTCAAAACACTTTTTTTTTTTGGTGTTTAACATTCTATTTTGATTTTTGAAACAGGTTTTCTGGCGTGTAACATTCATGCTCTCCTACGGAAGTTGAAGTACTTGTATGATTTTTTTTTCTTCTGCAAACCTACTTTTTCAAAGACATGAAGAATCTGTAGGGCTATTTCAGTATAAGTTATCGGAGAATGTTTACTTCCTAACAGGAAATGTATTTTATTTCCGTCGAAAATATTGGAAACATTATCGGACTCTACGTTCACCAACAGAAGCCTGACCAAATATTTGGTTTACATTCCGAACAGTCTAAATAGATGTCAGCCGAGTTTGAACTCGTAGAGGAAAAGCAAATAAAATTCCTTCTTTTACATTCATCTTCGAAGGTTACGAAATAAAAAAATAAAAAATTCCGAAAGCGAGTAAATATCCAACTTTGAAGTGGGGAAGTGGTGCCATACGGTTCTTGAAAAACATGCTTATAGTTATACGTCGAATACGTTTATTGTGCAAAAACGGTATTTATTTCAAAATAACCTGATAATAAATGGCCAATTTTACATTTAAAAGGAGATAAGATAATAAAATAAACGTAACTGTGCATCACTAAAACAAAAACAAAAAAATAGAAGATTACTCCTAAATGCAAATGATGTAGAATTTATCTCCTCAATCTAAAAAAAGTCGAAGATATCTCCTCAATACAAAAGAAACAGAACATAAATTAGACATCTTATCAACACCGTCCTGGGTATGACGATAAACTACGTCCAGCAGCAAGGCCTCTGATCAGGAGGTTTTGAGGAGTGTGGAACCACCTCTTAATTGCTGGTGTTCCCAGGTCCACCCTGACCCGGGGTAGAAGCACCTGTTAGGGGTCCCAACTATGGACAAATAGTTCCTCCCAAAACTGGGGTCAAAACACTATGTAAATGTAAAAATAGGTTTTAATACCAGAAAAACTTTGTAAAAAATATTTATTAAGAGCAATACATTTTTGAAAAAAAAAGATATTACCATCTATACATTTTTAAGAAAAAATATTACGTTAGTTTCGCAATTATAGGCTCTACATCGAATAAAGATTAACAGATATAGAAATATTATTTACGAAGCTTATCTCAGTTTCACACAAGGCTGCGTGTATGGATCACTCTTAATTCTAATTGTAAATCGGACTTGTGCATTATGTGATTCATACCAGGAATAAACAGATAGTCTGAATATAATTTCATCCCAGTGAGGTAACAGTGTTCTATTTTGGTTTGGTTTGTTTTACGGAATGTCAACCTCAATGGGTTATTTAATGCCAATAAGATTTCTATTGCTAGTAATATTTTTTCCAAAAATGTTTTGCTGGTAATATTTTTTCTTTCAGAAATTCATTTCTGGTAATATTTTTACAAGAATATATTTCTGGTATTAAAACCTATTTTTAAACTTTCATAGTGTATTTTGACCCCAGTTTGGTGGTTAATTATTTGCCCATAGCTGGGACGCTAACAGGTGTTATCACTCTATGTCCTGGTGGACCTGTGAACACCAGCAATTAAGAGGTAGTTCTACGCTCCTCAAAACCTCCTGATCAGAGGCTTTGCTGCCGGACGTAGTTTATCGTCTTACGCAAGATGCGGTGTAGTTTATCGTCATTCCCAGGATGGAACATTGTTCTAAGAGGAAATGATCTGTGGTAAACCCATTATGTAATGATCTTCCCAAACTAAAGGAAACAAAGTAAACTTTTCACTTAGTGTGCCACGGTGGAAACAGTACATCATAGAGTTAATTTGGAAAGTGAATTCCTAGTCACAAATGGGGGTCAATGTCTGCCCTTGATATATAATACAACTAGAGAGTAAAATATATAAGTGCCCAAGGCGAGAGGGAAAAGACAGAAATAGCCGTTGACATTTTTACAAAAAGAAGATCCAAGTTGCTGACACCTTCACGCCAATATTAATAAACTAATCTCAAATGTAAATAACCCTTATCTTACGTATGAAAGATTTAGTCTCTTATTTTTATTAGTCACTACTGCGATAACTTTACTCTAGCCCGTTAACCACTACCCTCTACAGAAGCAACCTGTGAAAAGAGGAGTTATTTTTTTCTATCAGGAAATTTAATTGTGACGTTTTTAAACTGTTATTTTGAATTTATTGACATAATAAAGGCTGTTTGGTTGTTTATGTTTATTCCCAGTATTAGTATGGGGTGTACCAGCTAGCCACAATTTAACGGCGATTTCGTGTTAGGAAGAATAATACGCTTTAGCCTTCCAATAACCGGACACCGATACTAATATTGGCATTAGTGTAGCCACTGATACACTAACACCGAATGAGGATACAGAAAGACGAAATACGGGACCGTACCCAACAAGACATTTAATAATGCAAACAAATTATATACACATATTAAAATGGTTTACATGTCCCAAACACAAGATTGTTCACATAGTCCAAAGGACCGAGGGTGTTTAACGAGAACATAGAAATGCCATACCAACTTTAGGGTCATTGACTGTCCATAGATGAGTTAACAGGGCTTACTTCTTTCTCCACGCTAGGTTGGGTACCAGCAGACCAATTTCGACGTGTGTGGACTCCGGTGGTCGCAAGTAAAAAAGGTCAGGGCTTCCTAAAAACGGAAGTGACGAAAGGGAAGAAGGGACAGGAGAGTTCTCGTCTCTAAGGGGCTGAACTTCCGTTAGCCCGACCAAAGGGAAACAACTGTAGTCTCCCTACAACAGTATCAACCTCTATGGGTTATTTAATGCTGAAATCAAAATATGTTGTACGGAATTTTATGGCGTAAACTATATATATTTTGTACATAATTATATACTTTTACTTTTTTATATTTGTAGATATATAGTTTGCAAAAGATAAAGGGTATTTTTTGCAAATTTGACTATAATAGTATATTTTTATACTTTAGTGTTGTATTGATTGTCATTTTAAAAATGTATTACGACCGTTCATGTTTTTAATAAATATATTGCTGGGATTTTTACCATAATGCATTTTTGAACTTAGTGAACCACCAAACAAAAGTCAAAACACTTTTCCCCATAGCTAGGACCCTAACAAGTGCTACCACTTCGATATGTGAATGCGACTGCATTTTCATCGCGTGTCTTGTATGCGCGTCATTTGATGTGAAATTATACAGGATGTATATTTTTTATGAATCCTGTTATAGACACGTGTCGTCCGTGCGAAGAAAAAAACCTCGACAAGTGGCTGACGAACCTCGACTTCTTGTCACTGTCTGAAGTCACCTCTGTGTTTAAACATCGCGTGCTCATCAGCTGAGAGACACGTGAATCTGTTTGACGAATGAGTACCGGCGAACCGTAAGGAAAGTCATCACCGTTTCTATTCGGGATCCGATGGAGACGGATCACTCCGACAAATTTAGCAGAGTGCATCACCTCCAGCATTGACTGAGAGACAACTTCGCGGGGATGTTAAGTCCAACTCAGCGAGTAATCCCCACAAGCGACTCGTAAGAACATTCTCGCAAATACAGCATATGCATACTATACTCTCGGATATATAGGGTGACCCCAAAAAACGGGAACGTTTTAACAATCCAATAAAACCAAGAGCGATGGAAGAAAAATATTTAATTCGTAGTAATTGAAACCTTAAAACATGCCATTTAAGAAAGAATGATGGAATTTTCATTTTTTTTAAATTACGTCCTGTAGATGGCGTCCTCCTGTACGAATGCATTCTTGAAATCTGCTGTTGAGATTCCTCACTGACTGCTGCAACATCTCAGCTGGGATACTGTGAATTTATTTCTCGTTACTAAAATGGCGAAATCTTTACTTGCTCAAGGTCACTGTCTCGCAGTGTTGCCACTTGCTCATGTCTGGCAATACGCACTTCAAAAATTCCCGTTTTTTGGGGTCACCCTATATTATTCGATATCGATTTCACACACACACCATATATATATATATATATATATATATATATATATATATATATATATATATATATATATATGTATGTGTGTGTGTGTGTGTGTGTGTGTGTGTGTGTGTGGTCGACTCACCCACAGCTCAACTCCTAGGAACCAGCACATATGATTTGACTATAGTGCTGAAGGCATTGTGCAGAACCAACAACACTTTTTGAAGGGCCGAATAAAAGAGACCTGATGCACTACGTGCCACAAGGTTCCCAAACAACCCATCGCAGGTTTTGAATTCAGCGATATCCTTCTCCTAGACCACTTGCCATTCGAGGCAATATAACGTTGCCTGTCCTGCTATTTACCCATAGCTCGAGGGAGAAGAAGAGGATTAATATCTTTCCCAAGGGTATTAGCACGACAGTAAATATATATATATATATATATATATATATATATATATATATATATATATATATATATATATATAATGTGAATAAAAAGACACAACAGGACTATTATTACGTGTTTCATCATCTAGGAGACTTTATCAAGGCAATTTTAGAAGGTTCAAGGCTACTGAGTTTGTTGACAACATCTGTTAAAATAGTGTTTTGTTGATATATTAGTAGGGAGTCTTCTACGTATCTGAAATAAGGAGAGTTTTTCAGTAGAATGTATTTAAAAGAGACATTTTCTAGAAATTCTAAAAATAAACAAGCAAGAACGCCGCTGAGAGGAGATACTATCGGTAAGCCAAAACTTTGTCTGTAGAAGTGGCTACCAAAAGTGAAGAAACATTGGTTATTAGATGGCATATTTTTATAATTTTAGGTGTGGGAATGGGTAATTTTATTTCTGTTTTTGTTAAGTGCTTTTTAGTAGATCTTGTGATTTCTCTATATGAAGGCCATGATAAAGTCCCTCAGAGGACGAAACGCGTCGGCTAAAAATAATTTTTCATCTAGATTCTTTTTATTTATTTTGTCTCTTGTAAAGATGCACTCCGTCTGAGAACGTTTATATACAGAAATGTGTCCGTATATATATATATATAATTTGTTTTCTATTTTTTTAGTGACATTGTTTGATTTAGTTGAGTCTATTGTCGTTGTTCGTTGCTAAATTTATTCATAAAGTCCTTCAGAAGACGAAACGCGTCAACTAAAAATATTTTTCCTCATGTCTCTTTTCATTTATTTTGTCGTTTCTAAAGAAACACCCTATCTGAGAATGTTTTCACACACACACACACACACACACACACACACACACACACAGATATATATATATATATATATATATATATATATATATATATATATATATGTGTAATTTGTTTTCTATTTTCTTCGTGATATCGTTTGATTTAGTCTCTGTTTATTTCTTTATTTTAATAGAAAATCTCAAGTTCACCTTGTTCATTTAGGCTTTTCTTTATACACTCATTCTGTCTGTCTGTCTGTCTGTCTGTCTGTCTGTCTGTCTCTCTCTCTCTCTCTCTCTCTCTCTCTCTCATGCACGCACACACACAAAGACAGACACATTCTACCTAACATTGACTAATACTGACAAGTTTCTATTTTACGTAAATCAGTGACGAGTCTATCGTATCAATGTTTGTCGGGCTCATTAGAGTCTTTAACAAAATAAGATAGTATAACTTAGATTTTAAAATGATTCATTTAATCTAACTAAATCTCAGTGAATGAAATTACAAAATATCATTTTGGTATTTTAATATTAATTGTATTAATTCAATAAAAAGAAAAATGAGTCAAGACAATGCCGGATATTTTTTTATTTTATTAACGTGTGTATCTATATCTTGTGTGTGTTTGTAGACATGTCTATGCGTTAGTGTGTTTATGTATCTCCGTTAGTGTGTTTACATATCTCTCTCCCTCTGTGAATTTTATTGTATGTTTATGAACAATACTAAATGCAGAAGGACGTGCACCTATGTTTAATAGACTACACAAAGGTGTTCGACAAAGTACACCGCCAATACCTGTTGCTCAGCAACCTTGATATATTTGAGAAAGATATTAGAATAATCAAGAACCTATACATGCAGGCGCATAGGGAACAAGTTCAGCAAATATACAAAAATAGAAAGGGGCCTAAGGCAAGGATGTGTCTTCTCACCGGATCTATTCAACCTATAGAGAGAGGCAATACTGAGAGAATTGGAAACCGTACCGGGATTCAGTATTGGCGGCCACAATCTTAACAACATAGATACGCAGAAGACAGAGTAATGATAGCAGACGGAGAAAAGAAATTACAAAACCTCCTACAGAGGGTAGCGAAAGAGAGCGAGAAGAAGGGACTAAGCATAAATTACAAGAAGACAGAATGCATGGTCATAAGTAAAAGGATGAGACCGAAATTTGGTTTGCCGATCGGGGACACTAAAATCAAGCAGGTGCGGAAGTTTAAATATCTGGGAAGTGTTTTGACAGAGGATGATAGGTGCGACGCCGAGATCCGAAGACGTATTGGGATGGCCAAGGACGCATTCCAAAAGCTGGGCAGAGCATTGCCGGACAGGAAATGAGTACTGAACTGCTACGTGACATCTGTCCTCCATTACAGCAGCGAATGTTGGACGGTCTCCTCAAAGATGAAGAAGAGACTCAAGGCAACAGAGGCATGGTTCTACAGAAGGATGCTAAGGATATCATGGACCGTGGGTGTGAGTAACGATCAGGTTTTGGAGTGGATGCAAACAAGGAGGGGGCTTATACTTAACATCAGGAAGAGGCAGCAGAAATTTCTGGGACACGAAATGAGAAAGGAGGGCCTGGAGAATCTGATACTCACAAGTCCAATAGAGGGAAATAGAAACAAAGAAAAGCAACACATGACATTACATGGCGGACTTAAGCAAGTGGATGACAGAATGTGGTCTGGGGGAAGTAGCAGGGAGACGAAACCTATTGAGAGCTACAAGGATAGGGGGAAGTGGAGTGTCATGATTGCTTACGTTCTGAATGAACAGGACACATAAAAAGGAAAGAACTGCGAACTGATATCATATTTCCTCAACGCTATCCCAGTCATACTCCTCACTCAACTCTCCAGTCGACAAGTTAGGGCTGCCACTGATTTTCGCCGAATTTAATGTCGGGCTAAATTTAGTTTGTCTTTTCTCAAAAGATACATTCCGCTGAAAACATTATACTCTACCGAATAAATTATTTCAAATGGATATTTAAAAACAAAAGTTGAAATAAAAATGCGTGCTTTAAAAAACAGGGCATACAAGTTATTAGAGATTGTTAAATGATTATTTATAAAATTAAAGCAAGCAACACATTGTATATGTCTGCAGTTTTGATCAGTTTCAAACCTACTCAGCCCGACTAGCCACATTAATTTTATTTCATTCTTTTTTACTTTCTTTCTTTGTTTTTTTTTTCTTTCTTTCTTTCCTCTAACTCTTTTCTTTATTATGAACAATACCAAAATATGTATTTCGGTCAATATTTTGAGGAACGGTGTTAAAACAATTAATTTTGAATACAGCTGCAGTCAAGAATGAAAACGACGCACTACGATAAAATTCTATTGCTTTGAAATAGATATACTTGAATATTGACTCACTTGGTCTAAGCCCGATAATCCTAACCACATTTGTAAGCGTATTATCTCCACATAAAAAAAATCGACATTGTGTAACACTCTGCCTTAGTGGGGAGGCAAAGTAAATACTAACTATTCGATTCAGAATGTTGACCCCCGAACATTCTAGATTTTACACTATCTCCCTACTCATAAAGTAGCGACCATCACGGCTATGCTCTCTAGATGCTATCGACCAGATATTTGTCGCAAAAATTTCGATTTTTCTTGACTTTTAAAATTATTTTGAATATTGAAAGTATTGATAATAACAAAACGGTTTAAAAAGTATTAACATCTAGCACGAGCTAATTAAACTTATATGTGCAGTAGCTGTTCAGGACGTAGTCGATCATGGCTCTCCACAATTCCCTGCGTTTCGTAGCTCGTAACAAATTTTGTGTTTTTATTATTCCTCCTAATTCATTAACTCATCCTCTGTCCCTATTGCCTTCAATATGACTTGTGTGTATCAGATTTGCAAAGCCTTTTTCCTCATTATGAGCCCTAGAAATTTCAACTTCCTCTTCCTAGAGTTAAGCATAAGTTTCCATTTTCTTACCATTTTCCCTATAATTTTGTCGTTGCACACATGTTCGTTCTTTTCGTTCGGTTGTCTCAAAATATGTCCTTTCAATTAATTAAGTATATGGATATTCTTTCTCTTTTATGTGCCGTGTACCTTCAGAACGTAGACAATCATGGCCCTCCATATCTTCCTCTCCTTTGTAGCACTTAATAAGTTTTTTTTTTCATTTCTGCCAAATCCCGTTCTAACATCCATCTACGAAAGTCAGTCAAGTATGTTACGCTCTGCTTTCTTTTGCCCCGATTTCCCTTAATCTGTCACGTGAGTTTCAGATTCTCCAAGCCCTCCTTTCTCATTATGTACCCGAGAAATTTCAACTGACTCTTCCTGATGCTTAGTAAAAGTTTCCTTTTTGTTTCCATTTCTTCTAAATCCTCGTCGTTTCTAAAATATTCTGTCCATTGTATTATCGGCATCATTCTGTAGAACCAGCTTTCTATTGCTTCAAGTCGCTTCTTCATCTTTGAAGAGATTGTCCAGTATTTACAGCTCTATAGCAGAACAGATATCACGTAACAGTTCAGTATTCTTTTCCTTGTTTCAAACGAAATTTTTCTGTCTCTTAATACTCTGCTTAGATTTTGAAATGCATCTTTGGCCATCCAAATACGTCTTCGGATCTCAGTGTCGCACTTTCGGTCCTCTCTTAGAACACTTCCCAGAGTGTACTTAATAATGATTTGAAAGGTCAGATTTTGAGACCATAGACCGAAAAGAAATGGAATCATGAGAGTTACAGCTGAAAGAACTTTACATATATATATATATATATATATATATATATATATATATATATTAAGACATTTTTAAACTACAATCTTCCATGATTCTCTCACGTACATTCATATCCGCTCATGGCGTATCCAAATGTAAACAAATGACGTCACACATTATGAAATGGACAAAGTCCGACAATTATTTTAAGACATTTTTATGTTTATACATTCTTTTTATAATAAATATAAGTAAATTTAAAGACAGTAAAATCAACCTTGCTAAGCGAACGCTCCTCTGTGGCCCAATTGGTTAAAGAGTCGTCAGGCTATATGACGGTTCCGTATCGGATACAGGTTCGATTCCTGTGGGAGGACGAATATTTTCTATTAAAATTTCTCGGACATTCAGGCCGGTAAATGTTGTTTAATACTGTTTATTATAAACAAAGCATTTACTTAAATATTTGTATCTACAAAAAGAATGTATAAACATAAAAATGGCTTAAAATAATTGTCGGACTTTGTCCATTTCATAATATATATATATATATATATATATATATATATATATAATTATTTATTTAAAAATATGATTCCTCCGCTACATAAGAGTTCTCATGTTTCAAAAACAAGAGCTGTAAACTTCAAAATAATTATTAGAATTTAGATAGATACACATACTTAATCATATTTAATGCTATGAGCTAATGGCTACATTAAATCGCAGTATATTAATATAATAGTAAAATGCTCTTGCGACTGAATTACGCGTTGAATAAATTATGATGTTATTCTGTCATGTTTTGTTTTAATAGCAAAAGAAAGCAAATTACTTTTGCCCTGTTCGCATATTTTCTTACACAGATCCAATGAAAAATCGTTAATATCCAGAAAGCGTAGAACGTTGGGCTCCTACATTTACCGGGTAGGATTTCGTGCGTAGAAACAGTACTGGATTAGCTACTTAGTATATAATTGTGATATGATAGACAAATATAGCTTCTCGTCGCTTTTGCGCCGTCGCCGTGCTTCGAGTTTCCGGTTTATCTGAATCGGGGTTAAGATGTAAATGGAGCCAGGAACGCGGGAGAATTTGATTGATAGGGAAACATCATGTCTTCCTTGACTGAACATAATCGAACCGGATATACTGACCACGTACAAGCACGAATGTCTTCAATTTATCAACGAAGCCACCTCGGTAAAGTACAAACTCTTTTCAGCAAACACTGTTCAGATTATATTTGGAAAGTGTCTTGAAAATATGTGAGATGGAAATAAGTATGCAAATAAGTATGCATATATATATATGTATATAAGCACGGTGGAGTAATGGATAACGGCTTGGATTGAGGAATCGGAGAGCCGAGTTCAAATTCCAGTCAAATCTTTTACATTCACTTACGTGCTAATACCCTTGGGAAAGGTGTGAATCCTCTTCTTCTCCGTCCAAATATGGGTAAATAGCAGGACAGACTGGATGGCAATTGGTCTAGGAGAAGGACAACTCTGAATTCAAAACCTGCGGAGGTTCGTTTGGGGACCTTGTGGCACTTAGTGCACAAGGTCCCTGTATTCGTCCCTCCAAAAAGTGTGGATGGCCCTGCACAAAGCCTTCACCACTATAATCAAATCTCATGTGTCGGTGTCGGCCTTTCAGTTTCTGGGAACTGCCTGACCCTCATACGTTGAGTTCGACGGGAGAGTCCATCATATATATATATATACACGTAATTTTTTTCAGTGTTCGTTGTTTGCTTTTGATATTGCATTGAGGGCCTCGACATTTTGAAGTTTTTGTTTATTATTTTCGTGATGTCGTATATTGGTGTTGACGATTTAATTTATTTTTAAATTTGTATTTTGTAATGTAACTATAACAACGAAAACATTTTGATTTCGTTATTGCCTTGAAAAAGTCGGAAGGCGAAACGCGTCGGGAAAAACTAATTTTTTTATTCACTTGTCATGTTATACCAATTTGGCTTGTCCGAAGAATTTATCTGGGAATTTAACTATTTTGTCGACATAGAAAGAAAAAAAAACCCACTTAGTTTAAAGGATATTTACATTAACCAGAAAGACGCTTAGGCAGAAGCGTCTCTCTCTTTTTTGATTTTGTAATGTAACTATAACAACAAAAACATTTCGATTTCTTTTTTGCCTTGAAAAAGTCGGAAGGTGAAACGCGTCGGCAAAAGCCGAAGACTTTTCTCCAATTTATATATATATATATATATATATATATATATATATATATATATATATATATATATATATATATATATAGCATAATGAGAGGCTTCGTTTCAACAACCATAAACAAGACATACGACAAAATGATTCATATTCCCCAGTAGCAGAACACTTCAATAGACCACGACATTCGATAGATAATTGCAAATGTATATTGATAGACTCAAATTTTAGCACTACATACATACGAAGAAAAAAAGAGAAATACTGGATTTTTAAATTAAACACATATAAACTAGGGTTAAACAAAGACTTGGGTATTCTAAATCAGTATATATATTTCAATAGCTAAAATATTTCTTAAAAAAATTTCTTTAGATATGGTAAAAAATCCTTTTTAAACAATAACCAAAACACCAGATGTCCGTTAAAGAATCAAACACAATCGCGTTCCACACCACATGTCGTCCGAGTCTAAAAACAAACACACAAACACAGTAATTTAAGTACAACACACATACGAAGAAGAAAAAAAAGAAAAATACTGAATTCTAAAATTAGACACATATAAACTAGGGGTAAACAAACACGTGGATATTTTAAATCTACATAAATATTTTAACAGTTAAAAATATTTTAAGAAATATTTCTTGAGTTATGGTCAAAAAACCTTTTAAACAACATTTAAGACACTATCATCAGTCTTCCGCCAAAAATTCAAACAAAGTTGCATTGCACATCACGTGACATGCACGCTTCACGACAAACGCTGTAAACAAACGCTGTAAACAAACACACAAACACAGTATCTCATTTGATTTCTGAGGAAAGACCTAGGTGGTCTGAAATATTAAATAAATAAATAAATATATACAAAAACACAGAAATAAATACTTTCATAAAAAACACCCAATTTTGTTTCATTTATTTTATCCAGATATTATATATATATATATATATATATATACATATATATATATTTCAGAGTCCTTTACACACACACACACACACACACACACACACACACACATATATATATATATATATATATATATATATATATATATATATATATATATATTGACATCCACAGACAGATTGTTTCGCTGTGTCAAAGCTCATCAGTGTGGCTAGACGTCCGCTTGCCTCTAGCTATATCTCTTATTGTTTTAAAAGTGTTGTCGATGAATTTTATATCAAGGTTGGACAAGTATTTTTGATGGTGTCTTTTATAGAGTTGTCAGGTAGGATGATTTGTTCAAATTTATTATGGTTGTCTGGATATTTTTTGTATTTTTCTTCTATGGATTGTGTATGCTTTATATCTGGCATTATACAGGATATGATTCGGGTATTGGAGGAGTTTGAAGGGGCTTTCGATATATTTCGCCTCTTTGGGCAGGAATTGGCGGCTACAGATTCTAATGACTCTTAAATAAAAGCCTATGATTACTCCGGATTTTATTTTATTGTTGTGACTGGGGAAAAGGTCATTAGTCTTTGATGGTTTTCGATAAACCTTCAGTTGAATATCCTTATGGG
>OZ038481.1:36111337-36186337 GCA_964036315.1 Acanthosepion esculentum | reverse complement strand
GTAAAATGACAACAAATATGAATTAGACGTTAAAGACAGAATCTAATTATGCTGAATATAACAGAAAATGAAGTTGGTTTTTAAATAGATTTGATAAAGATTCAATTAGAAAGACGAAAAGACAATCAAACATATCGAAGTGTTTGTTTATTGCTTAGATATAAGTGTATGGAGTTAAAATCAAGGTAAAATACTAAAATATGGAGTATTGATTATTTTTCAACGACTGCCGGCGCTCCCCGATTTGAACAACATATTAACTCCCGTATTTTGTTCTTTGACTCTTAACCGTTTACAAAAACAATCAGAAAATAAAGAAAAATCTAACCCTAGAGATAAAGACTAGAATAGAAGTGAAAAAGAAAAGAAAATTATTAATATTTGTCTAAACTTCTCGGACTGAACTGGTTTAATAATAGCCGAGTGTATTAACGCGTTACTTCACGAATTCGATGGAAAAGTGTGAGCTTAATTCCTGGGCCAGACAGAATAAATTCACATCCAATGGAAAGAGTGCGAACAATAACCGAGCAGGACTGAAAAGAAAAGAGAACAAGACAAGATATCTCTAGATATGGTAAGTGAAACGAGAACAATTTAAATATTAATTAAATGTTTTCAGTTGGACATTAACTGAAAGGTCGCCGGATCGAGCGACACAAGAATAAGATTTCCCTTTGTTCCTTTGTTAAAATGTACGTTGCGCCTCGCGAATGCCGTCATAAATAATGCACTATTCCGTTTTGATCCTGTGGAAAGACGGAAAAGACACATCAGAGACGCTACTTAGTTTATGTGAGAAAATTAAAGAAAGAAATAGAAGCCATACCAATACGTGATAAATAATGGACTGCTCTGTTTTGAGCTCGTGGGAAGACATTTTAGTGGGACAAAGAAAGCAAGAAAGAAAGAAAGAAAGAAAGTAGGAAAAAAAAATGAAAGAAATAGACACACTGCCAATACATCATAAATAATGGACTGTTTCATTTTCAGCGCAGAAAAGACATGTCACATAAGCTGTTTTAATTCAGTGAGAAAAAGAAAGAAATCACGAAATAAAGAAAGAGACGCCCAGCAAATTCGTTATAAATAATGAACTGTTTCGTTTTCAGCGCGTAAAAGACATGTTAGATACTCTGTTTAAATTCAGTAAGAAAAAGAAAGAAATCACGAAACAAAGAAAGAGACGCCCAGCTAATTCATTATAAATAATGGACTGTTTCGTTTTCAGCGCGGAAAAGTAATGTCAGATACTATGTTTTAATTCAGTGAGAAAAAAAAACGAAGCAATAAAGAAATAAAAAAAAGAAATCGACGCCCTGCCAGTGCATTTTAAATAACGGACTGCTCCGTTTTGTGAGAGAGGAAAGACGGGAAAGACATATCAAAGATGCTGTTTGATTTAAAGTAGGAAAAAGAAAGAAAAAAAGAAAAAGGAAAACAGAAGAAAAGAAAGAAAGAAAACAAAATTAAAACAGAAAAGCTGTGAAATTTGTACCGGGACGACTAGTATATAAGAAAAGGAGAAATTTATTTTCTAAAGTAATATTATTGTTAAAGTAAATAGTATGGACGAGAAGTAAACATGCAAAGATACAACAGAAAAAGAGTTAATTTAATTAAAGAGAAAGAAAGAAATGGTGTTGAAAGGTAGACAATATAGGAAGGTAGAGAGAGGTTATATGAAGAATGATGGACGTGGAAAGAAATAAGAAAGGACAGATGATCGCAATCGGTCAGTTGCTATCCTTTTCTGCTCGCAGGAACAGTTTAATTGGAGAGTATCTGGCTTGTAACATCGAATAAAAAATCTCGTAACATTTCATCCTCAAAGAGCAGACGCTTGGTTTTCTTCAGGCATATTAAACGGTTGGCACGCTTAATGAGATTCCTTCCAGTCTATTGGGACACAAGTTCACACCAGACTTCAAGTGGAACTCATTTACACGATCCATCGCTAAAGACGCTAGAAAAATGCTAAGTTCCTTATACACTCCAGAAAGTATCTGACAATTCCTGTCCTTCTCTATCTTGACATGGGCCAGATCAGACCAAATATAGAGTATTGATACCACGCCTGCCCAACCTTCATTTTCCAGCCTCATCTGAGTTCTAAATCATTTGCGCGGCCTTCAGGGTGATGGATTTCTTTCACCCTACATCCCTTTTTCCTACGGATGAAATGTTGCTAAACTCTGACTAAACTATCGATATTTTTATAACAGGTGTTAAGGCGAACTGCATTAGTTCGTTCCATCAGTTCAGAACTTCACTGCTAGGACCCACCAGTCAACGTATACTGAGTATAATTCCTTCTACATCCGATTGGTAAAGGAAGTTATACTACTACAGCTCTTTCCCCAGAATTGAGACATTATATACTGAACTCCGAAGAGGATGCTTCACTTATCACTACTATCTTACCCGCTTCAAATCGAGGGTCAACATTTATGACTTACATATCCTCATAATATGCAAACATTGTCCCCACTCTGTACGATTTTAAACAAAATCACTTCGTAACACTTTACCTTGAGTGTCTCTTGGGCCTTGTTTTAGATGAACAATAATAAAAGCTGGTAAAATCAGAATTTTCTAGGCGGAAAATATTGGCTGCATGTACGCAGAAAGTTGTATTTATTGGCACGAAAAGTCGTATTGGCGTGTCGAGTTCAAATTGCGATTGAATTCTACCAATACACTTGGAAAGGTATGGCTTCATCTATTCTCTGTCCATCTAGGGATTGAAAGAAGAAATATATCTAGCACAACACAAAAGTGAAAACAGTTTCGGCTAACTGCTATGCAATACACAGCTTCAACAGCTTAGTGTGGCGAGGCATTGGCACTATGATTCAGACGAAGGTCTACAGGATAGACATCTTATTTCTTGATGCCTAAAAGTCACTTGCGAAAAATACCCACATTTAGAGAATGAAAATGTCACTAATAGTTTTCCCACTTAAGCTAAAATAATGAATCTCTCAATAAACAAGCGAATAGGATTGATTGTCGATTGATTCGTTTTCTACAATTTTCAGGTTCTTTTAGGGCAAAAAATATATTTTCTCACCGCCACCCATGATCTTTCCACAACAGCCGAGGCGGGTGGCGATGCCGCCCATTTTGGGATTTACTGATTTAAATAAAAGAATGAAAGTAAAGGAAAAAAATGTAACAGAATGAGACCAACAACACAGAAAAAAAGCCGTGAGTTAAATTGTTTTCTACTTATCTCTGGTAAATAGAGCAAGCGCCAAAAAGATGGTTATTCAATTTTTTATAAGGACAGGACCACATCAGCAAGTTCCAGACATTTTTATTTTCGTTCGGTTGAGAGAAACTAGATGATGTGGGTACTGAATAAATACTGAAGCAAACAGAATGTCGTTAATGGAAAACATTCGTTATTTACGAAGTTAATCCGAAACGGAGAATGAAAATACTGTGAAAATGAATCGTCCCCGTTACAAAAACACTCAGTTGGGATCTGATATTAATGACGATTTACTATTCTGCTTTGACGTTCTATCTTTCATAATAGCCACAACTTGGCAGATTTCTAAATCAAGAACCGCGCTTATTACAGATATAATACAAAATAAATACCAGCTATATAATTTTTTTTCCTCAAACAAAGGATTTAAACGGAATAATTATTGTAGTACTTAATAGCACCAAACCTGCTTAGAAATATCTGAACTGTCAGCTGCGTACAACCGTTTTCTAAGATCGATTCTTAAAAATATATTTGATCTTCACGAAGATCATCCTTCTTCGAACAATATGAACTGGGGCTACAGAATCATATAGAACTTTACGAGATAACAGAAACTTACATCATTTGAGGGCCTTCAAGAGCAGCAGCATCTAAAATGAATATCTGTAACTGGAAGAGAAAATAATGACATAAAATACTAACCGTCCGTTTCAAATAAAAGCTTTGGAATCAAAACCCTATCAATAATGTGAAGGGAGACCGCGAATGACCTACCAAACCCTTTTCCTCAAATCAAGGATTAAAAGGGAATAATTATTGTAGTTCTTAATGGAGCCAAACCTGCTTAGAAATATATAACCTGTCAGCTGTGTACAACCGTTTTCTATGATCGATTCTTAAACATATATTTGAGCTAAATGGTTGATAGAAAATGAATAAGGATACGTATAAAAATTATGAATATTTCTTAGAGTTACAAAGGAAAGGAAATCGTGGAAAACCACGATCCCCCAAGGGTATATGATACAGAATAACAATTAGACGAGACGTTTCCCGTCACAGCCAATACGTAACATTGTTCAGTTCGTAAAACTTGGAAATTATAAAGGGTGTTCCAAAAACTTGGAGCGATTTTAAATGTGAATTAAGTTTAAGCGTCTAATGATTTTTTTTTCTTTTTCTTTCAGATTTAACGACTTAAGTCTTTGTCAATTTCAACCACGGAAAGTTTAACAATCAAACAACGTGTTAAGGTTATCGAAGCTTATTACGATAATGTAGGTTCAAATTTATAAATATACGGCACAATGATTCCGCTGACAAAAATGCACACCAAACAATGACATTTCGTAGATGCAATAGCTTTTCAACAATGTTCCTTGGATTTTCATCTGCCCAAATGCGACAATTCTGCTTAATAACAAATCCACCAAGATGAAAATGGTCTTCATCACTAAAGAGGATTTTTTGCGAAAAATCTTCATCGCCTTGTCTTTGTTCGTGCACCCAATTGACGAATATACGGCGCTCCAAATGGTCAGCAGGTTTCAGTTCTTGTGTCAATTAATTTTGTAAGCATGTCGAGACAAATCTTTTGTCAAAATTCGATATAGCGTTGTTGTGGAGAGGTTCAATTCCTGCGCGCCGACGAATAGAGGTGTCTGGATTTTCGGGCACATTCTCGTGCACTGCAGCAATGTTTTCAGCTGAACAGCGTAAACGAGCACGCAATGGTGTTTTCAAATCTTCCACCGACCCAGTTACTTTGAATTTACGAACAACTTTCCCAATTGCACTATCGGTTGGTCAATTATGTCGGCCAAAAATCATGAAGTGCGCGAAATGTATTTTTGTTTGAACGTCCATTTTCGTAATAGGCTTCGATAACTTTAACATGTTGTTTGATTGTTAATCTTTCCACAGTTGAAATTGACAAAGAGTTGTTCAATCTGATGAAAAAGAAAGAAAATAAATCATTAGACGCTAAAACTTAATCCACATTTAAAATCGGTCCAATGTAAACTAAGAATATACTCTTAATTTTCGCAATTTATATTTAAAGGAGAAATTTCATTGTGACTTAGTATATATTGATTTAATATCATCAGGCTTTTTATTTAGTTCAAGAGTAACTTCACTCATCTAGCACAAAACAGTAAATCCTTTACTCTCACTAACTCCATCTAGGTAAATAATAAGCTGTGCCCTTGGCTGTTACAAAGACAGACAAAGTAGCTACACTCCACAAAATGGAAGCGCTCTAGGCATTTCCTGATGATTAGCCGAACCCCTAGAAAATAAATTTGTCGCAGATATTTCTAGTATTTTTTGATAAATGTTTTATTGGTGTCATAATTTTGAGACATTAAATTGCTTTTTTAAAAATATGCATTACATTTTGATACCCTTGTCTATACAAGGAGTGATTCTCAAATCAGAATAAGTTATTGTCTGAGAATGAATATTCTAGATAATACACCGTATGCAGTAGAATTTCCATGCCTCTCTTCACAAATGATGTGGTCATTTAAACGAGCAGGATGGTACCAGCAATTTGAAAAAATAATTTTATAGATGATCGAAAATTTTATTTTGGACGGCATACCTCCTGTTAAGATTGAATAGGCAGAGCTAAAACGGGATTGCCACTAAGAGTACATTAACTGATTTACCAATTTGCTTTTTTATGGATTATTAATATATTGTGGGTTATTCAAAGCTGAATATTTTGAAGTGTAAAAGAAATTCTCTCATTTTTATTGAATATCGCATTAAACATAATTTTTTTAGGTTACATGATCTACTATTTCCCCCATAACACAGGGATAAAAGATAGAGTTACTTTTGCCAAATGTAACGACATTCACCTTTTAATCTTAGAACCGTACACTTTAGCTGGACATGCCGATAAGCATACCATCGTTGATATTACATCAAGGTAAAGCTCATTTATAATTATTAAAAAACAATTGCAGATTTAAAAGAAAATCATATGTGCATATGTCTGTCTGTATATTTGTGCACGCCTGTGTGTATGAGTGTGCATGAGTTTTAAAAAGAACACAAGTATATCTAAAGTCATATATATATATATATATATATATATATATATATATATATATATATATATATATATATATATATATATATATATCTGTGTGCATGTGTGTGCAAAAGTATATATATATATATAAAGATAGGTATACACGTGTTCTCTTCAATATATATATATATATATATATATATATATATATATATATATATATATATATATATATATATATATACATGAAGAAATATAGTCTTGAGATGTGCTATATTGATGGGATAAAGTGCACAATATCAGAGATAGAGCGTGTGTAAATATAAAAGTGAACATAGAAGTCAATACTTAGAGGCGACAGTCTGTTTCATAATAGATGCAATCGTCAGGCCACGAGTGCTGTTATTTTTCTCGGCTATTTATATATACGGGTCAGTGGTGCATTGTGGGTAGTCTATTTTGGCGGTTATTTTACCGGGAGTAGTTTATTTGTTTATTTATTTATTTTGATTCAATTATTTTGCTTGTTTTTATTAATTTTATTTCATTTTTTTATTTCTTACCTATATATTCATTATTTTTTTATTTTTCATCGGTGTTCTTATTAACGTAGTAAAAATTTGTTTATATAGCTTATTTAATAGTTTTGTTTGGGAAGATAATTAAAGCTATTTATTAAATTTTGGTGTTGATTGTTGTAGTTTGTTCTAAGTATTATTTTGGTGGGAACAGTTTTTAATTTGTTTATTACTTCATGTATTTATTTGGATTGATTATCTTTATTTGTTTTTCTAACGGCTAGTTTATCGGTAGCGGTGGTTAGTTTATTTATATATTTGGATGTATTTAGATCAATTTAATTTACTTGTTATTAATTATTTGTTGTACTGTATATTTTCTCTTTTTAGTTTTCCATTTTTAAGTAACGTAATATACTATTTTTTATTTTTTATATTTTTTTATCGTTATATAACAGTTAGAGCTATTTTTTTTCGTACGATTTTTGGTTTTGATTTTTATAGTCTAACTAATATTTTGGTCATAATTGTTTGCTAATTTGTCTATTATTTACTTTATTTATTGATTTTGTTTCTTATTTTTTATTCTAGTTAGGAACATAAAATTCCATAAAAGAACAAGATCCATTTAAAAAAAAAAAATTAAAAAATAGCTATCATTACCTCCCGAGACAAAAATAAATTATTATTTAAAAGATCCGAGCTCATTTCAAAATGCAGACATGAAAACAAATTTTTACTACGTTACTTAAAAATCGAAAACGGAAAAAAATAAATAAATAAACAAAGTGACAATAAAAAAAGCAAAATTAATTAATTCAAACAAATTGCCAAATCACACCTGTTAGAATAGACGAAATAGAATAAAAAAATAAGAAACAAAATCAATAAATAAATTATGTTCACTTTTATATTTATATATATATAAATATATATATATATATATATATATATATATATATATATATATATATATATATGAATCTGTGTGTATGTGTGTGTGTATGCATATAAATTTTGTATAGTGGCTTTTGTTTCGGGAGAAAATAAACACAAAACTGTCCACCAGTTATTATTTTTAAAATATTATTTTAATATGTTGTTCCTCGATCTAAGCTTTCGGTTCACATGAGCCATGAACACAGTGGTTATATAGACATTACACCATCGAAGATGACATCGGGTTATGCTTACATAGAAGTTTGCTATGCGACGATATATATATATATATATATATATATATATATATATATATATATATATGTATGTGTGTGCATATATATATATATATATATATGTATGTGTGTGCATATATATATATATATATATATATATATATATATATATATATATATATATATATATATGTATCGGCGTGCATGTGTGTGTGTGTGTGTGTATATATATATATATATATATATATATATATATTTATATATATATATTCCAACATATATTGGTAAATATAACAGACAACCAATGTATATTATGTTTGATCATGAGCCGTTCTAAGTTTCGTATTGTGGCTTTAGTTTCGGGAGAAAATAAACACAAAATCTGTCCAACATATGTATGTTATGGTTACATAGAAGTTTCATACGCGACGATATATATATATATATATATATATATATATATATATATATATATATATATATATATATATATATATATGTCAGATGATTGACCGATTTCCTAGTCGATCACAGCTGATTTTGGTATTGATTTCTAGTATGTTTCAGTTTGAAATATTGCGTCGTTATGTTGTGAGTCAGACTTTGTTGAAGTTTCGTCCAGGAATGAATGCCTTAAAGTCAAAAGGATGAAAAGTTGCACTATCACCGTATTATGCGCTATGCAATTCAGAAGAGAGTACATGTCAGATCTTTGACAAAAGAACAGTTGGAAGGTTTATCTGAATGGTGCTGCACATTTTCAGACCCGTAAAAAGTAGTTTGCACGATTTCGTTATGGTGTTTTTAACTTAAACGATCAACCACGCTCCCTGCGATATTCCGACGTCGGTGATGATTTCACCGCTTGCCATCGTGGAGAATGGATCGAAGATTTCGATAGAAGAGATTGTTAAGAGCTTGAAAATCGATATCAAATCTGCCTTCCGCCATTTGATCAGACTTGGGTTCGTTTCCAAATGCGACACATCGGTGCCACTTACGCTGACGGTACAAAACAACCTCGATCGTGTTTCTGTAACGATTTCTTGGCTGTTAAACTACGAAAAGGATCCGTTCTTGGAGAGAATTGCAAAAAGCGATGAAAGATGGATCGTTTGTGATAACGTTCAACGCAAACGGAGCGGAAACAAGCTAGTGAATGTGCAGAACCCGTGGTTAATGTGGGCGTGCATCCAATGAAGCCATTGCTATCCGGTTAGGTGAGATTGCAGAGGGATAATTCACTTTGATCTCCTTTCAGTCGACGAAACAATAACTGCAGAGAAGTATCGTGACCAACTCACCAATCTGAAGGCGGATATTCAGGAAAAACCGCTGATTATGGTAAATCGAAAAGATGTTATTTTTCACCACGAAAACAATGCTAATTTCACTAATAAATACTATTTCACAATTACATAAAATTTTGTTTTTAATTGGGCAAGAACTTGTCAATAAAATAAATGTGTCTACACTTTTTATTTGAATGTTAATGTCTAGACAAGTATATATATATATATATATATATATATATATATATATATATATATAAATGTAAAAGTGGACATGGAAGTCAGCACTTAGAGGCGACAGTCTGTTTCATGCTAGTGCAATCGTCAGGCTGACGATTGCACTAGCATGAAACAGACTGTCGCCTCTAAGTGCTGACTTCCATGTCCACTTTTACATTTACACACGCTCTATCTCTGATATTGAGCACTTTACCCCATAAATATAGCACACTTTAAGACTATATTTCTGCATATATATATATATATATATATATCTATGTTTTTATTCTTTTTATTGATATTTATGTCCTGCACAAATATATATATATATTGCCCATATATATATATAATGGATTATGTCCAACAGTTATTTAATATATTTTCTGTTTATACGTTATTTTATAGATATAATTTATTTAAGTGAATGCTGTTATTAAACAGTATTAATTACATTTACCGGCCTAAATGTTAGAGACATTTCGTAGAAAATATGCACTGTGCAAGAGGAATCGAACCTGTAACCCTATTGGTAACACGTCATTTGCTCGGATAACCATTTAGCCACATAGAAGAGTCAGGTTACAAATTTCGAATTGCTGTTTCTAATCACACACTTTTTCCTTTCCAAGTTACCGTTCATCTACAGGGTGTGATGAATAAATTGTCGTCAGAATTTCACAAAAATGAAAGTAACACAAATAACCCATTTTAACGGATATATTTACCAAAATTACACAAAAATATCTTTAAATAATAAAGAGTAAATACATTCAATAAAATCGCCATTAACTTCAACCATAACCGGCAGCCTACTTCGGAATTTCCTACATTTCTTTTGGACGTTCTCAGGGTTTAACATGGTGAACGCTGCCATAATCCTTGGTTCAGTTCATCTTTGGTGTTACAAAGAGTTTTGCCTGTCTCACTGTCAATTGCACTCTACACATAATAATCAAGAGGGTTGCAGTCTAGGGTCAGAGATAAAGAGGTGATTTGTCGCAGAAATTGTCAGACAGCCAAGACTGGATCCTCCTGCTTGTGTGAAATGGTGCAGATTCCTGTTGTCAGACATAGTGTCTTCCAGTAGTTTATTCTCTTGACTCAGGGAAGCACTACCTACTCACGGCCCTTGATGTAGGCCGCAGTTTGAGCATGAGGCCCTGTGGGAAGATGAATGGGTCACTAATGATCACACTAAACACGTTCATAGTCACCATTAGGCTCATCCAGCCCTTTCCAAATCCTCTCCACTGTCAGATTAACACCGAAATAATCTGAAAAGTTCACATTGGAACTCTCGGTGTAAATGCCAAGTCGGGCAGTATGCTGTTTCCAAATTTATGCCGCATTGAATTGCGTCATGGTGTTCTTTTTCTCACAGGCGGTTCCAAACTGACCCTACTAGAGGGTGCCGTCGATAAAATAAAAAGGAAAGAACGCGCATGCGCGAAACTAAAAATATAAAATAGCGTCAATTTACCCATCGCACCCACCCACACACACACACACACACACACACACACACACACACACACACACACATATATATATATATGCAAATTATAAATCTATATTTTTCCTCTCCGTTTGGCAAAAGCCTGAGTTTGTTGCACGGATTGAAAATTTAAGTT
Organism: Acanthosepion esculentum; assembly: GCA_964036315.1. Classification (NCBI taxonomy): domain Eukaryota; kingdom Metazoa; phylum Mollusca; class Cephalopoda; order Sepiida; family Sepiidae; genus Acanthosepion; species Acanthosepion esculentum. The sequence continues at coordinate 36,175,239 of OZ038481.1, read as the reverse complement.
TGAAATTTCAATCCGAGCCTGACGATTTCTACGTACATGAAACTCAAAAAACTTGTCAAAAAACAATGAGTAAAAATATGAATATTTGTATAAAATTAAGCTCCCTTATTATAAATTATACACTGTTTTATTACATATATATATATATATATATATATATATATATATATATATATATATATATATATATATCTATATATATATTATTTATTTTTTATAATTTTATCATATAGACAAAACCATTTTACTCACAACAAAGATGCAACTTGGTTTCCGACCCTCACCCGTAGATGTGCAGTTAAAATGCACTGAAACCAAGTTGCATCTTTGTTGTGAGTAAAATGGTTTTGTCTACATGATAAAATTATAATAAATAAATAATTATCGCTCTACTACATGTATTGAGCTCTTTTTTGAATGAATGCTGCGAACGTTAGAATTTGTATATTTTATAGATTACTTTCGTTCCCACCGCATCGGATATATATATATATATATATATATATATATATATATATATATATATATATATATATATACATATATATATATATATATATATATATATATATATATATATATATATATATATATATATATATATACAACACACACACTACATATAGTTCTATATATATATATATATATATATATATATATATATATATATATATATATATATATATATATATATATATATATATATATATATATATACAACACACACACTCGCATACGTGCGTGTGTGTGCATGTTGTGTGTGTGTGTGTATATATATACATATATATATCCACAGTATTCATCATTTATAACTTTTGTGCTAGATGACTCTAGTATAGCTATTTGAATATTTTCTTCGGCATATATATATATATATACAATACTTATGATTAAATGCATTTCCTATAACCGGCAAATGATCTTTACTTTTCTTTACTTTCTTTGTAGACATACTTCAACGCAAATTATCCATTGAACACAGACATGTGACAGACAACCTGCAAAATATGTCATCATACAATATTGTGTTTATTGGCATGTGACATGAACAACTAAAATTAATTCTAAATTTGAAACCCATCACATCTCATAAATCTTGTTATTGGTTATCCGAGCGAAACTGTTCTCGTAACACCCACTAAATATTCCTGACAAATTTAACATAGCTGTTGTCTGAATAACCTCAGATCGTTCGATGATTTTGCAGTTATTTCTTTCTACAATAATTTTTTTCGTTATCCTTCCAACTTCTCAGATTATCAACAAGTTTACTTTAAACAAATTTATAAGGTAAAGCTTTTTATTTTTCCCGTTATTTCTGTTTTGATTTGTTATCGGCGAGAAGAGAGACATATTTTATCTGACAGATTTTCTTAACAGGTTCTGGTCGAGACAAAGACAGTCGTTTGTATTTCAAATTTCTACTTAATTCTATTTATTTTTCTGATATAATTTTCTCTTGGGCCACGTCCCTTCAGAATATGCGCTCTAAGGTCTCCCCACAGCTTCCTATCCTTTGTTACTCTAAGCGATATATGTCCCTTTATTATACGTTATAGTCCCTGTTTTCACAACCTCGTTCGGTTGGTTTATAGAGGTTTTAGGTTTTCCTCCGTCCCAACTGCATTCAATATATCTATTATATTTCGTCTTTTACGTGCCTTTTCAGCGTGCTGGTGATCAGGACTCTCTGCGAATTTTGCTTTTCATTTATTTGCTGTTCATAAGTGATCTCTTTGTTTTCAATATGTGTATGTGAGTGAAATTTCTCAAACATTTTTCCTCGCTTGAATTCCAAAGGTCTCTTCCAAAAGCTAATTACAAATTCTCATTTGTTAACACTTTATTTAAATTTTCCTCCTTCCTCACATGCTGTGTCCATAGTATTCTCGGGATCTTACTGTAGAACTAATCTCTCCTGCCTAAATTATCATGTTCAAAATTTCTTCATAAGATAGGGATTTTTATCTGATTTTACCATCCGTTTCTATGGTTACATTCAAATCTTTTCACCCGAATCACAGTGAGTCAATTTCTAGCTACCATTCGATAACTCTTCTGATGTAGTAAGATTCGTAGCTTATGTTCGGTAACATCTGATAAATAACCCGAACTCCAATTCCTTTTATCTCTCGACATCGATGACATTCGAACTAAGGCGATCGCTCCTATCCAAAGATTCCTTTATTTTATCAACTGGAAATTGCAATTGCATCTTGCGAATAATAGTTGAGTAGCTTTCTATTGCTTCCTCGACGTTTTTTCTTTTTTTAATTCAGAACCGTGAAGAAATCAACAAAGAACTACCCCTAACCTGCATGCCTCCCTAATCCATAACTGGGAGTAGGAGACATGGATACATCCATAGCCACAATGCCATTAACTGCTTCATTTTCGTTTAAACCTTTATCCTAGATACCCCTTCAAATACTGAGCATAATTATTTTCGTGTTCCGGAAAATGTTGCATGACCAAAGTTTTTTCTAATATCGAACTACTGTGCAGTTTAAATATAGCGACAAAGATGAGGACAATAGTCCGAATAATGTAAATAGTGTACATAATACCTCATCTCAGAAATATAGACAGATACTGAAGAAGGCCGGAGCGTACAACGGCCGAAACGTTGTGATGAATATGGCAACAAAGTTGAGGACAATAGTCCGAATAATGTAAATAGTGTACATAATACCTCATCTCAGAAATATAGACAGATACTGTACAGTTTGCTTAGAATTTACATCGAATATGCTTTACAAAAGTCTATTATTAAGATACTTTAATCGCTCAGATTGAGGGGAAACTTCTCAGTCGAAAATGGTTGAACCATTATTGGCAGATCCGGAAACTTAAATGAAAGTCATAGAAAAATCGAAGATTTCTGACCGGTTCCGTCGCTGAAGGGCTCTTTTTGAATTAATACAGTGTACAATGTCTTATATTGACTTGACCTAAATTCATTTTAAAAATGTAAAATTGATATAATATTTACACAAACTAATATTAAGTAATCTGCGTAAAAGAAGGTATTAGAACATACAATATAATGATTATTTTACTATAGGTATTGATTGAGTGATTGATCATATTTTGATTTATACATGTATACAAAGCCTGATATTTGATGTAAATTAATTTTAAAGTGTAAAGATGATATATTTACCCAGACTGATAATATTTAATCTACAAAATGAAAGTAAAATAGAACGTAAAAATGATTATTATTTTACCATAAGTACCAATTGTCAATTAAGACGAATGAACACTTTCTCGATTATTTAAAGCCGAAACATATTTGGTATTATATGACGTTTACTTGCTTCTCTGATAACTACAATCTTCAAAAATGTAAATACAACGTCAATTGCCATCTTCTATCTTCTTGAATCCCTTTCATCTTCTATGCTTTCTTCAATTCTCTCTAAACCTAGACTTTTCTCACTTTCAATCTCTGTAACACTCTGCGTACTGGCGGCATTCCCGCTTGGAAATGATTAAAGTTGAAATGATTAAAAAGGATACGAAAAACAACACAGAACGCAGTTCAAACAAAGAATATTCATATACAGATTTCTCAGAAATAAAAAAAAATGAAGATGTATAATTTTATGTTAAAAATACTGACAGATATTCAGCACTCGTTTCGTCTTTTAATAAAAATGCGAGCATGATTTCCCACTGAAAAACTGGTTACTCAAAATAATCTCAAACACGACATAATAAAAAAAAAAGCAACGAAATATCTTTTAAAATGACATAGCCTATCGCTTCGAGGCGTGCATAATCATTTCTCGTCACAAATACATTTGCCCTTTCATCTTTTTAGGAAAATCTATGCATTTCCGTATGATGCGTTACGTCCTTTAGGATTTCATTGGATTGAAGTGATGCTTCCGTTTGAATCAGAATGGAGGTTGAAATTCTAAAGGTCTTCTTTTTGTACTTCTGTAAATATCTTTGGGTATTTAGTCTAGCCGATTTCCTTTAGTTTCTCTTTTTCTTTTTATGTTTTCATCCCTTTTCTTATTAAGTATCCAACATTCTGACAAATTGATCGCGGCGGAAATGTAAAAACCTGGGCGTAAATTTGTTGTGGATGATCTCGAGATTAAAGCGCTTTTTATGCATCTAGTAAACTGCTTTCTCTTTTCCCAATGTATTCTCCAGGTTTTATAATTCAGAATTCCTATTCACGTAGAATACTTGCGACCCAAGTCTGAAGGGCCCAGACTATGGTCACATTTAACCAATAGCTGGCGGGAGAAATGAGAGACTGATCGCTTTATCGAAAGGATTTTTAAAGAAAGTAAATGTAGGAAGCCCGGTTAGAATTTTAATTCAACTCTCTACTTCTACTCTTGGCGCCGATATCCGTTAAACTACCGTTGCATCACACATTACACCTTAAAAGATTTAAAAAATATAGGTCTGACTGAGTACTTTACAGTTCGACCTCGTATGAAAAATTGATCGATTTGTTTGTCTTTTACGGTTTAATAAACGTTTGTGCGTTATTTAAAGCTGATTCATATTTTGAGATTATAAATAAAATATACAGTGTAACCCGGATATAAGAGACCCTGATATAAGAGAGATTTTCTCTGGTCCCAAATTAAAGCCATACTTACCTAAACAAAATAGACCAAGAGAAACCCTGGTATAAGAGACTTATCCGGTCTCGACAACTCTCTTATATCCGGATTACACTGTATTTTTCTTTTCGACTGCATACAGTATTAACTTTTTCTAGTATATGATAATGACGTTTCCAGATACAATTCCTACTATTTAACCCATAGTTGGGGGGAAAGTATATTTCACAATTTTATTTGCGCGTAAATGAATATAGCGAACGCAACTGGAATTCGAAATCGGCTCTCTTATTTCGTTTTCCGAACCGTTATCGATCACACCACCAGCATATCCTTCCGTATAAAAGAAGAATATTTATAGCAGTTTTATTTTTGTGAAAATTAGACATTGATGACACAGAAGAGAACCAATTTTCCTTAGAAGTTTTGCCCATACCTAATATCTTAACTTCTTTACTTACTTTACTTATTTGTGAAAACCGCCAACATTATTATTATTATCATTATTATTTTCGTATTTATTCTACATATTATTGATGTTCTTGCTTGCTGAGAATAATCCCATTACACCTAATCAAAAATATACGTCCCCTTCCTATCATTCGTCCGATGTTTTAATTGGGTCCCGCGATAATTTCCGTCATTCGAGAGCCAATTTCACTGTGCAGTTCGCAGCTGATGACGACAGTATGTCATTAACGTAGAGGAACCGCTGCGCCTCTTCGGAAGCCGCGTGACAACACTAAGAAACCTCTGTTAGACGAAGATCTCCGCGTTTTCTATTTTCTAACCAATGAGAATCTGTCTTTTGTTTTATTGTCAACAAGCTTCTTGTCGAATCTTGGTTAGTTGGCAGATGACACCTTTCGGAAATAAAAGACAAGAACAGTATTATGATCGTAATGAGCTGAAAAATATTGACAGTTCAAGGCGAGGACAACTAAAATAATGACAATCATATGAAAGAAAGCAAAAATAGAATATAGCTTTTCTATATAATCTTTACAGAAAGGCTTACCGCCAAATACTAAAAAATGGCATAAAATATATGACCATTTATAAACTTTAACGTTAGCAAAAACAAAACATTTTTAATACAATGTCTCTTTTGGGTGTAGACGAACACAGCCCTCCACATATATAATTTCTTTATTATCTATAAACAGTAAAAAAAATAACGTACTGGTTATTCGCTTTCTTTAAAGTTTTGAATTCAGAATATTTTTCTTCTACACGGGGTACCACGGAAGGCCACAAAGATCAATCTACCCTTCTGTTTTATCCTGGGTGACAAGAGAAAACCTGTGGATTTATTTCTCCATTACATCAGACCACAGGTATTTAAATTCACTGCTATGAGGCGCTATGCCACATACACAGACACGAGTCATCCCCATTCCCTTTAAATTGCGTTACTAATTATTCACGAAAACAGCTTCTTCCTAATAAAACAGATTCCCTAGAAGATGTTTTCCTGATTTACTACAATCAGTGCAGTTTATTTTATGCGAGAGAGATAAGTTATCTCTCTCGCTTAACACAAACTGCACTACATACCTCCATCTCTTACGCTCTTACAACATCATTCAGTCTTTGAAAAGGACCACCAAACAGTGGTAAACTGGGGAAGGAAATGGCCAGTAGATTTGAACGCCTCCAAACTAAAACTGATTTCATTTAACTATCATAAAGAACCCTTTCTATGTGCTATCAGCATGCCTGACGACAGACTCTAGGAGAACAAGGCACTGTGTCTTCTTGGCCTCGTCTTTTTTTACTGAGTCGTGGGTGGGGGCTACTACATCGAACCAATAGCTGCATCTACTGCAAAGAAAGTTGGGTCAATGTATCGCGCAAGAAAATTTTCTTGTCAGAATCCATTTTGCATAGTTACAAATCTAGAATTCGTCCGTGCATTGAACCTTGATGTCATATCTGGTCTGGTGCTTCTGCTGTACATCTTGAAATTCATGACAAAATCAAAAGAAGATATTTCCGATTCTGACCAGGCATCTCGACTTCAATCACTTTCTCATCAACGTGACCGGGCTAATCTCTATCTTTGATAAACATATTTTCATGGCATCTGCACGGACGATCCTTTCACCCGGTTCTATGACTACATGAATTTAGCTTGTTACTAGATCAGCATCCTCCCATTTATTGTTGAAATAGCTCAATTCATCCGATATTTCTACACGAACAGTTTATTTTATCGTGCTACCCATCTATGGAACTCAGTTCTGCATACTTGCTTCCTCGATACACTCTTCAAAAATTCAAATGCAACATCATTCGCCACCTTGTCTTCTTGCATTCCGTTTATATACTGTCCTTTCCCCAATCCTCCTTATTCTCAGTCTTTTCTCATTTCTCTCTTTCACTTTCACTCCCTGTAACCCACTACGTACTAAATACTCTCTAGCTTGAGGACCTTTGGGCCATGTATTGAATGAATATTAATAAAGTAAATGCTAGAGGCAAATATTAATACTGATAGAGAAGTGAAAGCTCGTGTGGAATATAACGGTGACAATTGTACCTGCCATTTCCAGTTGACTGAAAACGGTTCCAAACTCTATTGTAAAATGTTTTAATTGGAAATCTAATCACGTATTGAAACTACATAGCTGAGAGCAATACTAAAATCAACTCTGATATCGACAAGAGTTAAAGAATACAACAGACTTACTGTCATTAGATTTACTGCGAAATCTACCGCATATTAATGTTGTTAAAAACAAAACAAAATGTCTCAAACTAACAATAATAGCCATAATCAATCGAACATTGGGAACTGTGGCTGATTGATGACCATCGCAGGTACCATGCCAATTGCAAATGTACCAAATGTTCATGAGAACGATTCTCATTCCAATTTTCAAGTAAATCTATTCTCGATTCGACACATTTCTTCCATCCAATTTTTACCCTGTTTTCCGGCGAAGTAAAAATTTGGCATTTGTTTCCTAGGTCCACTACCCGTCGTTGGAAGTGATGGTTTGTCTGAATTTCAATATGATCAGAACTATTGATTTTCCTTATATTCACATGTATAATAATAATAATAATAATAATAATAATAATAATAATAATAATAATAAAGTAAAATGTGTGTGATGTTAATTCGTTGTTGTTTTTTTGTTATTTGCAAAAATGTACAGCGGAAAATATCATGGAGCTATTTCTGTTTATATGTCTCTGCTTGGTACCAGAAAGAAAATGTGCTTACAACAGAAATAATAATAATAATAATAATAATAATAATAATAATAATAATAATAATAATAATAATACGTGATAGGACCTGTAAAAAATTCATGAGACTTTACAATACGCACAGACAGAACAATCAATGTTAATCCACCTGACAACGTGATTAGAAACCACGAAGACAAAATGTTCCTTCTTATTGATATGGCAGTCCCTGAAGATTGCAATGTATCTTTGAAGATCTTCGAAAATTATCAAAATACAAGGACCATGAAATCAAAATCTCAAAAATGTGACGCATGAGGACATTAACAATTCCAGTTGAAGCCCTCGGATTTATTGGAAAAGATTCCAATAGACTCATTGAAGGAATACTTGATAGTCTCTGCCTTAAAGAAATACAAAAAGAAATATTCACAAGTACAGCCCAGACATTTCCTATGGCTTTATTTATGTAAAATATGTTCATTTTTTTTTTCAAAAGTGCTCAGTGAAAAAGGTCATGATGCCATTTCTGACCTTAGGTCTCTGGTCGGGACCCGGAAAGAAATTAGTATACACCAGAAACCAAAGGAAATATAATAATAATAATAATAATAATAATAATAATAATAATAATAATAATAATAAGATAAGAAGAAGAAGAAGAAGAAGAAGAAGAAGAAGAAGAAGAAGAAGAAGAAGAAGAAGATTCTACAGACAGAAAAAAGATCTTTCAAACCGATGCGAAGAAATTTTACAGAGAAATAGGCAAACAAGAATAGAAGTGACAACACTCCCACCAAACAATGAAAGATGTTATACAATTCTGGGAAAGATATAGGAAATCTCCAGGAATACATAAAATTCTTAATTTTCGTCTATATTATCTAAACACATCAAACAGAAATCTAGCCGAAGAACTTCAAGAAATGGTCAATGATTCTACTAAAATTCCGCCATGGATAACCAAATAAATTACCTTCCTTCTACCCAAGAATGGTGACACAAATGTCCCAAAGACTATAGACCAATTACTTATCTTCTCACTACTTACAAACTGATGACCTCTATTCTGACATAAAAGATATATTCCTACTTAGAAAAAAATTACAAACTAACTTTTGAACAAAAAGGGTGCTAACATTGTTCTTTCGGATGTAAAGCCCAATCACTAATTAATAGGATAATCTTGGAAAACTACTTCAATACAAAGAACAATCTCATTAATGCTTGGATAGAATAGAGTAAGACATTCGATAGTGTACTCCATTCCTAGGTCTTAAAGTCTTTAAATATATACAAGGTATCACCCCTCTTCATCAATTTCATCAAACAAATATGTCGATATGGAATACCACACTCCACCTAAATCATATAAATGGAGTCTATAAGTCTGGTGAAATAAAGATCAACAGAGGAATATTTCAAGGTGAATCGTTGTCTCACTTACTGTTTTGTAAATCCCTAGTAGCCTTAACCAGCGTACTTAACAGGACGGAATATGGGTATAAGATATCTAAAAGAAAAGCCATCTATTTTACATACATCACTCAATGTTGCATGCTAGTAATGGCAGTGAGCAGTAGGATCTTCTGAAAACAGTAAAATCTTTCACTGATGACAAGGAATGGAATTTTACGAGAATCACTACAACAATCGTCCTTTATGAACTTAGACTCTACGGTGACAATCAAAGATTTAGAGCGAGAAGAAGCTTATAAGTACCTCGGTGTAAATGTGATACTCATGAAGAAGAAAGAAAATAACGTGAAAACAGCACCATAGAAGGGTGCGACTGATATTAAGAACTGAACTGAATTCACAGCACGGAATTATGATCATTAATAGACTTGCCTTCCAAGTGGTTCAATATAGTTTCATCATATTAAACTAAACTCTAAATGATATCAGGCAAATGGATTCTAAAACAGGAAAGCTTCTTTCTAAGCATATGTATCATAAAATGGCCGATGCAGATCGTCTATACGTACCCATTTAAGAAGGTGAACAAAGTCTTATTCCGGTAGAATTGTCATACTATTGGCTTACTAATTGTTGAGATGTTGAGCATTTCCACGTGAGTATATGGTAATAACGAACAAACACAGTCGTAGGGAAAAATACTGGTATATTCAGAGAGGTATTTACATCAGAGAGATTAGTAGTAGAACGAACGTAGGTTAGTAGTAACAATAAGTAATAGTAATAAAGTCCAACGGTATCTTCCGGTCGAGAAACAGAAGTGTAACTGATCACTACAGAAGTCTCACTCTGCACTGCACTACACTGCTACACTACTCTCAGTCTCTAGAACTACAGTTCTATTTATAATAATAGAATCAGTCTATTGTGGTTGTGAAGGTGGGTGCGCCCCAACACTAACATACACGGAAACAACAAAGGACTGGATAATGCAATTAGTTAAACAACACGAAAACTGAAAGAAAAAATATTCATATATAAACGAAGGTTGTGAATACAAATGAGATTTGCGTTCAGTAGATTATGTAGAAAACCAAAAGAGAACCTAATAATGAACTCTTGCTGCAAAAAAAAAAAATATGAAAAAGAAATCCAAGGATAAAGCTCTTGAACAGATGAGACAATGCTGTGAAGAAAAACAGCTGCATGGCCAATATCCAAGAGGTGGTGGTAAAGCCGATGTTGGTAAATTTAACACCCATCGATGCATACGAGCATCTGGATTAAAGGCTGGAACGCAAGGCTTTATTCTTGCAGCACAAGACCGGAGTCTTCACTAGAATCTTTCCGACAAATATCATACATAATAATGTGGATCCACCATGCAGGTACTGCAACAAATATCAGGAAACCGTACGCCATCTAATCTTAGGATGATCTTTACTGGCGCCAAATAAATATAAAGGTCGCCACGATAGAGTGGGACAATACTTATACTGGATAATGTGCAAACACGTTAGAAAAGATAATAATAAACACTGATAAGAACATCATCCAGCACCGGTTACAGAAATAGAAAACATCATAATTCTATGAGATTATACCATCTTTACAGACAGTAAGTTTAAAGCAAATAGGACGGATATAATTTATCAAAAAGCGAGAATAAAAAGTGGTCTACTAATTGATATGGCTTGGCCAGCGGACTGTAACACAGCAACAAAGTTATTTGAAAAACTATTGAAAGTATAAAGACGTGGAAATCGAAATGTATAAATAGAAAACTAGGATAGTGCCAATCGTAATAGATTCACTTCGAATGATAAAGAAAGGCACACAACAACAAGATGAAAAAATCCCTGAAGAAATTCCAGCTGAAGAGAAATACAAAAAGATTGTCTTAATAAGTACAGCACACACACTACGACGAATTTTGTCCATGAAACGTTAGTGATGGTATGTAAGTTGGAAAAACAAATCATGAAATGTAACCACAACAAAACACTATCTGCCTTTGGTCTTAATACAGACTTGGTAGTTTGACTATAGCAGAAATCGAAATAATAATAATAATAATAATAATAATAATAATAATAATAATAAGAAGAAGAAGAAGAAGAAGAAGAAGAAGAAGAAGAAGAAGATAAACAGCTTCATGGCCAATACTCTGCCCGTACTAAACAAGCTGACGTAGACAAAACCCTTACCCACCAGTGGCTACGTCGTGCAGGGTTGAAAGCTGAAACTGAAGGTTTTATTCTTGCTGCACAAGACCAATGCTTGTTAACTAGGAATTATCAAGCACATATACTAAAATACTGTGTTAGCCCAAGATGCAGATTCTGTGATAAATATCCAGAAACCATTGATCATCTTGTATAGGTTTGCATGTTATTGGCACCCACTGAATATAAAAACCGGCATGACAGAGTGGGCCAATATCTGCACTGGAAAATTTGCACCTTCTACGGGAAGGAAACTGAAAGAAACTGGTACGAACACCACCCAGACCCGATTACGGAGATAGGAATTGTTAAAATTCTATGGGACTACACAATACACACTGACAGAACAATCAAAGCCAACCGCCCAGACATTGTTATTAAAGATCACAAACAAAAAAATGCCTCCTTATTGATATAGCAGTCCCTGCAGACTGCAATGTATCTTTGAAGATATTCGAAAATCTGTCAAAATACAAGGACCTTGAAACAGAAATCTCAAAAATGTGGCACATGGGAACATCAACAATCCCTGTTGTAGTCGGAGCCTTAGGATTGGTTGGAAAAGACTAATTGAAGGGATCCCTGGAAGTCCATGCCACAAAGAGATACAAAAGATTATTCTGACAAGTACAGACCACGCTTTACGAAGGGCTTTATGTATGTAATATTTGATTTTTTTTTTTTTTTTTTTTTGCAGTGGAAAGTGTCATAATACCATTTCTAACCTTAGTTCCCTGGGCGGGACCCGGAAAGAAATGCGTAAACGCCAGATATCAAAGAAAATAAAAACAATAATAATAATAATAAACAGGAGATTTGATGAAAAAATAAAATGAAGATAACAGTTGTGGCAGTTGTTTTATGATCCCAGTAAACATTTCTCTAAACCCTAGCGAAAAGGCAGTTCAAACAGGTAATTTGAAATATAGTTGTCGCCATCCAGATGACAGAAAATTTTAAAACACACAGAATACAAAGAAGAGTCCTGCATAACTGCAACTGGCATAGAAACTGCAGTGATGTTGAATTTGCCCAAATACTATTACATTTCTGTGAAGACAATAAAAAAAATAAATCACGATATTCGAAGTAAGTTTGTTTAAATTTCTTAAGGTCAAATTATATCAACTACTTATACTTCCCAGTCAGAGAGAATAACAATAAACTTATTAGCTTGTAAAAGATGTAAAATGAAAATCACATATTTTTCTCGTCTTTATACAATTTTTATTTATTTATGAATTAAATATTATTATTATTATTAGGCAATCAGTATGGCTTCATTTACTCATGTTAACCTGTTATCCTCATATATATATATATATATATATATATATATATATATATATATATATATATATATAGAGAGAGAGAGAGAGAGAGAGAGAGAGACAGACAGACAGAGTAAGGGTGAAAGAGAAGGACAGTGAGTTTTAGAGGGTACCATCGAAATACCAACTGCATGTTTTTCCCAGTTTTCACTGGATGACATTAGCTTGATGGAGACACCATTGACAATAATGTCTTACACTTATGAGAGAAATATTTCTGATAGGAATATGTGGAACGTATTTCTGCCGCAGTAGGCATACATCTGTGTGTGAATATATATATATATATATATATATTCACAATAATAATAATAATAATAATAATAATAATAATAATAATAATAATAAACAAAAGATTTAAAAAACTGGAAAATGAAAATAACAGTTGGGTTAGTTGTTATATATATATATATATATATATATATATATATATATTCACACTCATATGTATGCTGACTGCGCCAGAAATACAGGTATATATATATATATATTTATATATATATATATATATATATATATATATATATATATATATATATATATATATATATATATATATATATATATATATATATATATATATATATATATATATATATATATAAAATGTTGGTGTGCCTGGGTGCATGCTTTTGTGGTGTTTGAAATACTAATGTTCCTTGTTTTAGCAGTATAGCTTACAGCTAAAATGAGAAGATTACCGCTGTCGATATATCAGTTTTCACTGGATGATCCGCACGTAAGTATTTCTGTATGTTTTCTTTAAAATACATAACGATTTGCACAGATATATATTTCTCTTCCTTCATACTTGCATTTCTTTATTTGTTATATATGCTTATATTTTTACAATATATGCAAATAGCTGCTCGTGTTATCACTACAAATTTAAGGTTATATAGAAAGCAAATTCAGACTGTCTTTATTTTACTTTTTTCCTTGATCTTCTGTTTCAGGTATATATTTTTATGCTATTTTAACCTAAAGGAATATAATGATTTTATTTCATGCCAAGTTCCCTATTGAATACCACATGAATTTCATAATAACCTAACTTGACACAGACTGTTTATGCTCTATAATATGTTGCCCAGTACGCTAAGTAAAGTTTAGCAACGTTGAGCCTGATCAGTACCTAGAGTGTGACCGCTTGTGAATACCAAGTGCTACAAGCTTGGATGAGCGGGTTGTGTAACTGAAATTTTAAACCGGAGAGCCGGGTTCAAATTCCTGTCGGGTTCGTTATATTGACTTACACGCAAATAATAAGTATGACTCTAGTTATTCCCCCCATGTTTGGGTTAATTACTAGGGCGTGTCAGTAAATCATTATTATCTTCCAAAGTTACACTCTAGAAATATTTTTCTGGTTTTAAATAGCCTGCAAAATGTTGATTAGCTGTAAAAACAAATCAATCATTTCGCTTTGCTTGTGAGGAAAATCAAACATTTGGTTAAAAAGCAAAATACCTTTAAAAGTATCTCCTAAAGCATGCGGTAGCCAAAACTACTTATTAATAAAAGTTCACTTGGTATTATATTAATTTACTTGATATTATTCGAAGTAAAACATGAAGAATGCAAGCGAAGGAATTTTTATTCGTATGAAGTCCATACAGCATTTTAACCTCTTGACCCCTGCGTTCCTTAACAATTTTAACCCTTCTGCCTGAGCTCCCGAGTCAAAATTGGCAAATAATTGGTATGTAATGTTTCACGGTAGATATAAAATTAGTTAAAAGAACTTACCCACCGGTCAACAGATAGCTGGGCATTAAGTCATTTTTCTCTACCACTTTTCAACCGGTGGCTGGGCATTAAGTTATTTTTCTCTACCAAAGGTAAAGTCATGATGCTATAATATGAGTTTTGTCAACAAGTACTTGTTGACAACACTAATATAATAGCATCATCTACATGTAAAAACAAAGGTTAAAATACTGGAAGCCTTATTAATAAAAACAAAAAAAGCAACACTTAATAATATTAACTTTGAACATGGACATAATATCTTGACCGTGTTATGAAAAATGAAAACATTTTATAGAACATACATACAAGAAATTATTTGTTATTTAACAGTTAAAATATTTAATCCTTGAAAATAGCTAAATGTATAGCCGAAAGCGCTCAGATAAAAAGAAGATTCGGGGACAGTTTTTATATAATTTATCATCCGAAAAGAAATAAATTATTAGATCGCATGAGTAATTGTATAAAAAAAGTAAATAAAACCACCTAGTCTGTCGTATTCAATGAAATGTGCATGAAAGAAGGATTGCTGCCTAAATACACAAATATTATATATATATATATATATATATATATATATATATATATATATTTAATTACACACATATTCTACAAACAGACACATATGGAGAAATGTATGTGTGTTCGCATACATATATATATATATATATATATATATATATATATATATATATATATATATATATGCGCACACACTCACATTTATAAGTTTCTGAGAACATTTGAAAGTTTGTGTTTCCTAATATTATGCGATAAATATTTTATCTCAATCTTATCTTGATATCGCCGTTAGGTATGATTAAATATTGACGTTTGCGTTTCCGATAACGATCGTATATTTGGTTTTGTGTAAAATATTTTCGACTAATAATGAATCTCAGTACGACTGTTCACTCCATTCTCTTCTCACTTGTCATCAGATCGGATAGTTCAGTACAGAGGAAGGTCAAAGCAGGACAAACTCTGACTCGAATGATTTTGAAGAATCAATCTTCTTAAAGTGGGAACATGACTCGATTATTGCATCTAGGAAACAGTCATTTGTCTCGAAATCTTCGTCTGAAGTGTTTTATACATAACGATGTATATTCTTTTTTTTTCTTTTATAATACACTTCTTTATTCGAATTATTATTCTCATCCTCGTATAGGTTCCTATCTATACGGACTCACAAATATTCAGCTCTTATCCTCCTTAGATGTTTATTCGAAGAAGAGTGGATATATTTAATAGTTGTATAATGTTATTTTCTCGTGTGATGCTCTTTCTGCTAAATAAAAAATGATACGTATATTTTTCTTAAGTTTTCTTCACTTAACAGAAGCGCCACTCAAGTTAAAGGGTTAACGAATGGAAATGTTGTAAGGCCGTATTTGAAGCGAGCCAGGCTTGCGTATCAAGTAGTTACACAGAATAAATAATGGTTCACTATCGAATTGAAATGGTGAATATTATAGTGATCAGGGAAGCACCCTTTCGAGGGTTCGTTCCACATTATGTCTAGGTGAAACTTACTCCGTACCATTGAAATTTCTGATGTAATCCTCTACGTGGTATAATTGTTAGCAATCTTGTGTCGCTGACATAATTACGACCGAGCAGCGAGTTCGATCCTCACTGGGAGCCCGGTGTTTTCTTCCTTGTGCCAAATCGAAGCTACCTTTAGAAAATCAGCACTGAACTCTGGTTTTTAACGAATCTGTATATCAAACGGTGAACCTTTATGAATATCGTGTTTTAATTTCTAAAAGCATTTCATGTTTTTAATTTTGATTTGCTTGATAGTGCTATTTATGGCGGGGTCTTAATTTTTACATAATTCCTATCTGAGTTTTAGATGAGGAATTGTAATAATTATACATTGATACGAGGGTCATTCAATAAATAAGGTGAATCTTTCGGTATAAGGACTTCTAATACAGATAGAAGCTTACTTTTTTTTTCAACGTAGTCTCCCAGCACTGTCACACACTTTTCCCATCTGTGCACAAGCTTCCGTATTTCCTCAGCGTAAAAATCTTTGGACTGATGTCTCAGCCAGTCGCTCACAAATCTTTTGACTTCATTGTCACTTTTAAACTTCCTTCCTCTCGTGAACGCTTTCAAGGGACCAAACAGGTGAAAATCTGAAGGGGCAAGGTCTGGACAGTAAGGGGGATGAGGGAGCAGTTCCCAGTCCAGCTCGTTGATGGTCTGCCCCGTTTGGGCTGCTGTGTGAGGCCTTGCGTTGTCATGATGCAAGATGACTCCTTCTGACTGATGACACCTGCGTTTGTTCTTCATGTCTTTCAAAGTCCTTGCAACGTCATCCACTGTCACCCTTCTGTCAGACTGAATGAGGTCATAGACTGATTCGATCACCTCAGGAGATCTCACTTCTGTAGGCCTCCCAGGCCTGTCTTCATCCTCAACACTGCTCCGTCCTTCTTTAAACAATTTAGCCCACATTTTTTGGCTGAAACATGTGGCACCATACACAGCTGACATTCTCCGATGAATTTCAACTGGTTTGCACCCTTCAGCAACCAAAAACTTGATAACTGACCGCTGTTCAATCCTGGAGTATGCTTCTTGGTCGGCCATCTTTGTTAATCGCCAAAACTCTCAAAAAAGTTTTTTTTAATCTGCAAAAGAAATTAAATCTATGTGAAAAAGAAGTAAAACAAAAAAAAAATGAAAAAAAGAGTAAGCTTCTATCTGTATTAGAAGTCCTTATACCGAAAAATTCACCTTAATTGTTGAATGACCCTCGTATATATTTTCTTCAGTGGTTATATTTTTCTTCTGCTACATGTTGAGTTCATTGTAACAGAAGGATTTATTACGATAATGTAAAGGAACACAAAGATGAAACCAAAAATAACACAAATAAAAATATATAATAAATATAATATCATTTCCTTGGGCTTCCTTGTCATTTATATAGTCGCGTATTTACCATTAACGTTAGTGCTTGTTATTCCGGTTTAAAAAATGGAAATTATCAACATTATTTACATTGAAAGTAATGTTTCCATCTTTGTTGTGATTAGAACATTTCGGCCGTTATTGCATCTCACCTTCTTCAGATGTCTTTAAATCCGAGTAACATCCAAGGAAATTTGAAATGAACGCTTCATTTAATCTAGGGAAGCAGACTGTTCCTGATCCTCTCGCTGTGGCAAGGGATATTTCGTCTTTGATTTTTTTTTAGTACTGCTCAGTTATTGCTTGTACTTTTTTCCGTACTATCCAGCCAACTCCTAATTACTCTACTGAAATAGAGAATGATGAGTTTCTTGTATATATTACTTAACTACATTGGAAGATTGACTTACCATAAAAAAAATTCTATTTTATCCCTATCTGAATTATTTCGCTACTAATCTAACCTATTCTTTTAAATTATATAGTGTAAAAATAGTTGGACATGCTGTCTCGTAGTCAGTGGTCTAGAACAGAAAAAATGGCGAGTCTGCCTCGAAATTTCACTCGAGCAAGTTCCGTTTATTTTTACGCAAATATACTCAGGGAAAGAATCCACCCATTTCTTTTCCCACGGTTTATAGGTTAAGAAATAAATCAAACATCATTTTTAACCGTATTTACTAACCAGACTGAAATGAAAAATTTAGATTTTTAAATCCCTGTGTCATGTCACCATCAACAACATCATGGCGCTAACAATGAATCTGTAATCTCAACGGCGTCGATGAATTATTATTTTTATTACCAAATTACCAATTACGATAGTATTCTAGTTAAACTATTAAAGGCCCACGGTATCTGTTTATACGTTAGAAAACCAAATAACACAACTATAAAAGTAAAAACTGAGAGATAATGTTCAGTTATTTTGGGTGTTCAAAATGTAGATTATCATAGAGTGTATCAGTAATGACGTCTGCTAAAGATGTGTGGATATTGTAGCAGATATGGAATCGGCGAACCGAATTTGATTCCGAGATAGTCTGTTGCGTTCCTTGTTGCAAAAATGTCCTTAGGAAATGCATGAATCCGTCTCTTCCCGCCTACTCTCAATTATGTTTTAGATAATAGGGTAGTCTAAGCTATCTAGCCTTGGTTGTTTTGTAGCCTAAATGAATAAACACTTTAAATTCCAAACAATGGAGAAGACACGTATCTTCCCAAAGAATGCATACAAGTTCACAGATAATAATAAAAACAATATTTGGAGGAACATGATCACAAACGCCTTGAAGAGATATGGTATTACGAAGAAGGACACCTGCTGCATCTTGGAAATATCAACTTGTCCACTTACACTATATACATTATTCGGACTATTGTCCTTATCTTTGACGCTACATTTATCACAACGTTTCGGCCGTTGTATGCTCCGACGTTCTTCAGGTGGTTGGAATGTCGAACTAAACCCTCACTGGGGTAGACTGTTCTAGTTCCACGTGCCATGTCTAACAGAACAGTCTACCCCATTGAGCGAAATATAGGGGTCAGTTCGACATTCCAACCACCTGAAGAAGGCCGGAGCGTACAACGGCCGAAACGTTGTGATTAATATGGCGAAAAAGATGAGGACAATAGTCCGAATAATTTAAATAGTGTACATAATACCTCATCTCAGAAATATAGACAGATCTGTCCACTTAATTCAATAATGGGATCGTCTGTTTGCTCACTGGCGATCTATGTTCAAACTCAAATGTCGGCAGCGACACTTAATTCCTATATAACAGTATTGTACAGAGTAAAAAAAATCTGTAAACATAAGTATCCTTGATTTTTCTTCATTCATTTATAATTTTATTTATTTATCTAATTCTTCAGTCTGTTTTTTTCACGATTTAATTTTCTTTAAATGTCCTTATTATATGTTTTACATTTTTCAGATTCCCTTAGCAACAGCAAATTGATGAAATAAATGTCATTTGACCCCCTACTCAACTGTAGAATATATTCTTGACCTTTTAAATCGCATCCCCCATTGTTTTTTTGGGTTTTTTTTGCCTATTATTATCATTAAAAGCGCGCTTTCAGCCAGCACGAACTCTCCAACAAATTACGGCTTAGTGTAAACCAATCAATCAGCTGACAAACATTTTCGTACATTTCTCGAGTTCAGGCTTATTTTCCAGATAAAGAATGCATTAGGAATTAGATTCCGCTTGGTACAGATATTAGCGTGAGAAACGTCATGATCTGACGTGATTTTATTACATTTAGCAATGATGAGATAATCCGAAGACATTTAATATTCCCTTCAACATCTCTCTATTATTTACTGAATTTAAATATTTACTGAATCGAATTGTTTTCTGCGCCAGTTGATTTGAGAGAATATTTCCTGTTATCGCATTTGTTAATCTGTGGCCAGGTAGTTAGAATGTTAACATTCCGACCATGCTAGTCGGATTCGAATCTCAGGGTGCCTGCACTTTCAGGCTTATTGCCCTAGAGAAAAGACCATAGGTTGCCTTTAATTTTATGGAAACAATACCATGTGAGTGAAATTTAGAAGACGAAACCGTTCAGAAGCCGTCGATGGTTATTCTAGCGCGATTTCAGTAATTATCGTGACTGAGGGTTTGAGTATACTGGCCTTTTTCGAACTTTTGATCACTTCCGACCTCTCAGAAAATCTAACTGCAGTCCGTGGCGCTATAAGCCATTGGTGGGTACTGTGGATTTTGAACATGCACGCGTGCCTGAGTAAATGTTTGCAACAGCGATTTGCTAGCCGGCCTACCAGCCGAGGAACTCGAAAATGTGTAGCCGGCCATTAAATACGTTTTGCAATAGCATGAATGTAGGCTTCAGTGTTTTGACAGAGTAATAGTTGCATAGATCTGTTTTGTTTTAGAAAATAGTAATACTACCGTAATATTATCGTTCAGAACCGTTGAGAGTGTCCACTGATCCGATCTTGTGTCAAACGAGGGGCTCCACCGTGGAACCGGACAGACAAGCATTATGCGGGCTCTCTCTCAAAGCTGTTATCGCTGGCTGGGTTACGTCTTCAGGCGACCTGATCCCCACCGCACCAGAGTTATTTAACAGTTCGACACGCCATATGCAAAATAGAGATTACCTCGCAGCAGCCGCTGGAAGGACGATGTCCGCCAGGACCTCCAGCTGATCAAACTGACGCTGGAGGATATTCTGATTATCAGTGCTCGTGTTCTCAACACTTTCATGGCACTAAATTTGACATCAGCAACAACATTATTATAATTCTGCAAAGAAATCGAAACTAAATTTCTCATACGTAAAATTTATTCTTTATTCGTAAATTAATATCGGCGATTAATTGTGTGTTGCTGTCTCATAAGATATATTCTCACGAAAATTTAATAAACTTGCTACCTCTTACTTCTAAGATGGAGCGCTGATATACTAACCTACAATTTGTTCATTCCACGTATGCACATCCTAACCTGCTTGCATCTTCAAGTGAAGGCACGAATTTACAACGGAGTTCATCTTCCAGTTCAACTCGAAGAAGTACATGACTTGTTTGATGTTCTCGTGTAACAATGAATGAAAAGTTTTTTTTTTGGTATCATCTGGTGTGAGCCAAGTCATCTCAAATGAAATCTTCTTAGAAACAAATTACTTATTGAAATTAAATTCGATTAAAAACCATCAAATATTTCCAAGAGTGCATCATATATTTCACCATTCCTCCACTGAAATTTTCCGTGTGTCACTCTTGTATATAGATATGTAATAAAAACTTATGTAATTCCGTTCTCACTTCCTTCAAAAAACGTCTGTTACTTTGCCATCTTCGCCTGATGTTTCTCGAAACTTCACATTTTGAAGTACAAACGTTATATCGACTGTAAACTCTGGAATATCCTTAAAATCTGTTGGGATTAATGATTTATTATCGGACAATAGATTCTAGCATATTATTCATCGCTTATTATTATTGGGTTGGTGCGTAATTATCAGGCGTTTTGTAGGCGAGTTTTTGTTAATAAAAATTGCTGCTTTGTTTACTTTTTTTAATAAAATATTATTTTATTTTCAGATTATCGAAATGTGTATCGATAATCATAAGCTTCGGAATAATCATTTAAAATGTTATTGTTGAATTGTTATGTTCCTTTTTTCATAATAAATACTGTTTAAAAAAGGCTTGATAATTATGCACCAACTCCATAACATCTTGTCGCGAAATTTGATAAGATTCCGGTGTATACATTTCAATTGTGTCATCTTCTTGCCAACTAACATGAGCACGATGAGCCGGTGTATGCGTTTAAGGTTCTGCATTCTCGCGAGATTCGTTCACCTCAGGTAGACCGCTTACATATCTACCTGTGATCCTCGATTGTTCTACGAGTGCACATCCTAGGCACAGCTGGCCCAAACACCTGCCCGGGGAAGCCACTGGTAAGTGAAGGTACGGATCTAAAGCTAGCGGCTAGGAAAGTATATCTCGTTTTCGGAACCGTATTCTCTGATGAAAATTGAATGCAAAGTCTGTTATGGGATCATCTAAGGTGATTGTTTGTTTGTTTGGGGTTTTATGGCATATCAACCACTATGGTTTATTTAATGCCAGATCCAGTATTTACTAGATATATCAAAAACGTATAGTTGGCAACATCATTGTTTCAAAAACGTATAGCTGGTAACATCATTGTTTCAAAAACGTATAACTGGCAACATCATTGTTTCAAAAACGTATAGCTGGCAACATCATTGTTTAAAAAAAATGTATCTCTGGCAACATCATTGTTTCAAAAAAATGTATCCCTGGCAACATCATTGTTTCAAAAAATGTATCCCTGGCAACATCATTGTTTCAAAAGCGTATAGCTGGCAACATCATCGTTTCAAAAACGTATAGCTGGCAACATCATCGTTTCAAAAACGTATAGATGGCAACATCATCGTTTCCCATCACATTTTAGGGATAAGGTGTTAGTATATTTAGTGTAGGGTTTGGGAGGGAAAGTTAATTGTAAGTTGTAGTTGTTTTGGGATGGGTTAGATGTGATGGGGCATGACATGACCAGCCGATTGATCGGATCGACGGCCTTTTGGTTGGACGTAGTTTATCGTCATACCCAGGACGCGGATTTAGTTTATCGTCATACCCAGGACGCCATCTAAGGTGAGTGAAATATTACATATGTTGGTTAAATATCGAAGAGGTTTTCCATGTGCGTTTTTCTCATGCTCTTGTTTTTTTTTCTTTGCTCATTTTTGTTGATAAGTGTAAGTAATTCCGAAACTTGTTTATTTTATTCTGTCTATTACTTATTATATCTATATTTCATCGGTTCGAAAGCTGACTTATAGCATTTGCATGTGGGATTACTTTTTTAGCTTGTTTTCTCGATTCTCTCTGCTGTTCCTTTATTTATGTGTGCCAGTTTATTATTCCGGTATTCAATGTTATTTTCGCTAATCTACAAAGACTAGCATCGATTCTTGATTTTTATTAGGCTTATACGCTTGGCGTAACTGCAGTATTCATAAATCCATCTATATATCTTACAACAAATTCTCTATCTTGGTTACTATCCTCGAGACCTATGATGTAACCTGATTAGGCAATTGGTAGAAAACAGTTCAGAAAGAACCTGACTATTTATATTTAGTTGGTTTGTCATTTTGCCTTGAAAAATGACAGTGAGTTTATACATACACATGCAAATACATATGTATATAATTATTTAATCACCTATTATTTCATATTACTTTAAACGTAACAATTCATATATATATATTCAGACTCAATGAATTACTTAATTATAATTATCAAAACTTCCTTACAATTTCTATCATATGTATATCATTACTTGATCCGGCTTCTAATGCTTCAGTTTGAGCGGTTTGGTGATAGTAGTCGTGGCTCCGGGGGGGGGGGGGCACAGTCCTATGGTTACAGAGAACTTCAGTTGAGTTCCACCACGGAATATGTGAGCGAGCGGCGCTATATTGAGTCTGATTTGCTATCTCTTCTTTACCGAGGCCCGTTGGAACAGTTGTTATGGTGTTTGCTTGACAACCTAGCTGTCAGGGTTTCAATTCTCGGTAGTGGATGCGCCCTGCTGATGAGTCCCAAATATAGGACGAAACGGCCGTCCAGTGCTTTCTGCATTCTGTTGAGATTTCTTTCAGACTCAATGAATTACTTAATTATATTATATATATATAATATTACTTGACAATTAGTAGGGATAATTAATCACCTATTATTTCATATTACTCTAAACGTAACAACTACTTCATAATTAGTAGAGATAATTCCAAGATGAATATAAGTCCAAGGCGTGCTCAATGTGAGAACAGAGCAAATATAATAATGAATGCAACATGAAATGAATTTTAAATTTAACCAGACACAAGCAAAAAAAAGAAAAGGAGTGGAAGTGAGAGAGATAGAGAAAAAAGAAATGGAACGTGTTTCAAAAATAAGAGGATATGACAGAGATTTCAAAATAAGTTTTTTTTTAGCGGGAAAAGAAAGGGAGAAGGAGATAGATAGATAGATAGATAGATAGATAGATAGACAGACAGACATGGGAAGGAAGAAAAGAGAGTAAAAGAAGGAAAGAAAATTGTTAAGCAAGTCAGTCAACGGAATTTTTTCCACCTACTTCCACCATTTTTCATTGTCATTTTGGTTTGTCTGGATGAATTTAAAATGCATTTATTGTTGTTATATATATATATATATATATATATATATATATATATATATATATATATATATAGGTAGCATATCTCATATCTTCATTCAAACATCTTTCATTAAATAATATAGAGATATTGTGACTATTTTTTATAATAATTCTTTCTAGTTCTCTAATCAGTCTCTTGGTGCTGAGACGAAATCCACCAAGGAAGGCACTGTATTTTTTCCTACCCGATTACTTTCGATCCCCTCCAAGATCATTCTCAGTGGTGAATTACAAAGACAAAGACAAACTTATTGTAACTGATATAATTGTGTTGGTGCTTTTTAAAAGCACGCGCGAATGCGCACTTTAACAATTATTTTTAAATTTTAATTTATCTTATTTTATTTATTTCTTCTTAAAACCGAGTAACTGATTAGAGAACTAGAAAGAATTATTGTAAAAATAGATAGACATATTATTCAATGAAATACATACATATATATATATATATGTATATAGTTAGTTTGGCTAATGGTCCAGGATTACTTAAAATAAATAGATAAAACTTGTCTATATTATTTAATGAAACATGCATTAAGATATATATATATATATATATATATATATATATATATATATATATATAACGTAAATCATTCATACGAAAAGCAGATAATGAAATTGATGATATTGCAAGAATCACTCTCGCAAACAATATTTAATAATAAAATACAATTAACCTCGAATATCATTAACTTCATTATCTGCTTTTCGTATGAATGATTTACGTTATATAAATTGAACACGCACCACATAATTGATATATATATATATATATATATATATATATATATATATATATATATATATATATATATATGTATATATATATATATATATATATGTAAACAAGTATAGGAATGGTATAGAAAATTCCAATAAACAAAAACACTATTCTTGAAAGAGTGCTCAATACAGAGTAGAGCAAATAGTATTTATTCAAAAATTATAGCATAAATATATTACAAAAATAGCCATTTTGTTTCAACACTTCTGGCGTCTTGTCAAGTGATGTTGTTGATTACAGAATAAAGAGATTTAAAAAGTTCAAAACCAAACAAACTCAGTAGGGTAAACATTGTTACGTAAGCACCAATGAGCAGTTAAAATACAAGTATATGATAATTCAAATAACTTGACAACGAACCCTACATTTAATATATTAATTCCTTAATGTAAATGTTAGACTAAATTAGACATCATTATAAGTAATTTATAATTTTCACAATAACATTAAAATTTAAAATTTAAATTTACGTTGCGTTAAGTTTAAAATATTATATAATTATTCACAGAAGGAACGGAGCAGAATATATATATATATTTATTTTTTATTTATTTATTGTTTACAATGAAAAGCCCAATAGTTAGTTAAAGTCGACTCTAATATAAAGGGGTTCAAATATCGTTAACAACTTAGATAAAATTGAACAGATTTGAATACATATGATGGAGGGAATGGAGGAAATCTTACAAAGGACAAGGCAGGCACAATCATATCCTAAACACCGACACGTAAATATATTTAAATACTAGCAACATGGCCCGGCGTTGCACGTGCTTGATTCAAAAATCGTACGACTCATACAGCAATCGCTATCACTTGATTAGAATATTTTTGCCCTTCCTTGCCTTTAAAGGAGTGCCCTTTGCCCTGCTGATGTTGCTACATGCCTTATTTCTTGCCTATCTCACACTGCGAATTTTTCTAAGCTCTATACCAAACATTAAATCTGTTACGAAAAAAGAACTAAACAAAATGAACACAAAACGATCAGCTTTAAAAAACGGACCCGTAACTGGAAAAACCGAATGAAAAAAGAATGTTAACAACAAATACTGTTTCACACGTAACCCAGTTCTGCGGAATCAGAACCAACGTTGAGTTTAAACAGGTGAATAAGCCAATTGGAGTAAAGTGCCATGCAGATTTAAATTTTTCCCACTTGTGACGAATGCAGCTATCGATCTTTTTTTGCATGCTAGCATGCTAGTTAATATTCATGTCAGTCAGCTGTTGGCTCTCACACTGGCCAATAGAATCTTCCTACCTATTCGTGACAGCCAGCTATAGGCTCTCACTCTGGCCAGTAGAAAATGACCACAAACTACCTGAAAACTGCCGTAGAAGCATGATAAAATCGATTATTTCCACTATCGATGGGAGTTGGGAAATGCAATGTCGGTATTGGCCTTTTCGCTTACTTGGAGCATGTGCATGTAAATTTTGGTGCAAATCCTTCGATAATTGCGGGCGTGCATTCGTTACACACACACCCTGTCTTTTATAGATAGAGATATAAACACACAGAAACACGGAAGACACAGGAAATAAATAGACGCATGCCAAAGAAAATAATAACGGACACATTTACATATAGTTGAAAGCATATACAAACGATCACACACACATATTAATACACAAATAAACACACTCATTAAGATTTCAGTTTAAAAGTGCTAATAAGCGAGGATAAACTAACAACCAAAACTTTAACATACATGGGTAAACATATATAAATAGAAAAAGGATTTAATTTAAAAGAGTACAATTGAAAAAAAAATATATTCGGCTATGAGTAAATCAAGGAAAAGGCAATTAATAAGCATACATACAAATAAATTGACACGACATATACGCATAAGTATATAAAAAACAAATATCTAATTTCCTATGCCCAAGCAAAATACAACACAGAAAATAAAACCTACATATATACATCAGTGAAAACGCATACATACACACAAATATACGTATATATATATACATATATACATATATATATATATATGTGTGTGTGTGTGTGTGTTCTCAGGTCCACCTATATATATATATATATATATATATATATATATATATATATATATATATATATATATATATATTTGTGTATTTAGGCAGCAATCCTTCTGTCGTGCACATTTCATTAAAAACGACTGGCAAGGTGCTTTTATTTAGTTTTTTAAATAATTTCTCGTGCGATCTAATAAAGTTTTTCTTTTCAGAGGATACATTATATAAAAACTGTCCGAATGTTCTTTTTATCCGAGCACTTTCGGCTATATATTTAGCCATTTTCAAGGATTATATTTCAACTGTTAGAATTAGAAATAGAAATAGTTTGTTATATGTATGTTTTATAAAGTGATTCATCTTTTTTCTTTCAAAACACGGTCAAGATATTATGTCCATGTTCAAAGTTACTATTATTAAGTGTTGGTTTGTTTCTTTTTATTGATAAGGCTTCCATTATTTTTAGCCTTTTTTTACAAGTAGTTGATGCTATTATATTAGTGTTGTCGACAAGTATATTCTGAATATATTTCGGAAAGTTTTTATATAGTTTATCCTCTGAAAAGAAAAACTTTATTACATCGCACGAGAAATTATATAAAAAACTAAATAAAAGCACCTTGTCAGTCGTTTTTAATGAAATGTGCATATATATATATATATATATATATATATATATATATATATATATATATATATATATATATATATATATATATATATTTATATATATATATATATATAAATGGGTGTACCTGGGATCACATATATACATAAGTGAAAACGCATACATACACACAAATATAAGTATATATATATATATATATATATATATATATATATATATATATATATACATACACACACACACACATACATATATATGTTCTCAGGTCCACCTATATATATATATATATATACATATATATATATATATATATATATATTTATATATATATATATATATATATATACATATATATATATATATATATATATATACATATTTATATATATATATATATATATATATATATATATATATATATATATATATATATATATATATATATAGGTGAACCTGGGAACACTATCAATTAAGAGGTAGTTCCACGCTCCTCAAAACCTCCTGATCAGAGGCCTTGCTTTTGGACGTAGTTTATCGTCATACCCAGAACGCTGATGTAGTTCATCGTCATACCCAGGTCAGCCTTTACATTGAGTGGCTCTTAGAGCATGTATGGGGTGAACATCATTTTAACAAAAAAAAGTACATAATTTTGAAGAATGCTAACAGTTTTATAGAATTCCATAATTATAGGCTGGTATCGTTATTACGTGTGTATGTATATATATATATATATATATATATATATATATATATATATATATATATATATATATATATATATATATATAGCCGTGTCTGGGGTAGTATGAATGCGCACGCTTGTGCGTGAAGCACATGACCGCGTCTGTTTTGAATATAATATTATCGTTTCCCACTTCCGCTTTCTTCGTGGTCATAATGGTAAATGTCCCCGAAATAAACTACTTTGTACATTGAACTCAACATAATCACACACACATACACCCCGCCACATATATATATATATATATATATATATATATATATATATATATATATATATATATATATATATATATATATATGCTTCTTACCACACGTACAGAAAGCAAGAAAGAAATAAAACGAAACTTATGTATCTGCCCTTACAGAGATTTTGTGTATCAAAATACACTTTTATGATAGATAAGTGGAAAATGTCTTCCATTTTCTTTCTCCACCTGTTCTATCTGTGTTTTTTTTTTTTAATTTTCTTTCTTCGTTTAACGTAACCTTCTTTTCTCGAGGGCATATGGTGTGCATCGTGCTATGCCAAGATCATTCTTATTCTGGTAAAATAACAAAGAAAACGAACCGTGCCTCTATTTTAAAAAGACTCTGGCGATGCATTGACACCCCGACAACGGTATAAAACCGTAAGTGCTCATGAATACGAAACAAAAATGGGGCTTCTCTCGATTCAATCGTTCTCCGTGGTTTTTATCTGATTTCTTTTCTCGTTTCAGTAATTCAATAAGAACAACCTTTAGGTGCGTTAGCTGTCGCGCATGACAAAAGCAACTTACACCGTACGTTGACTAAATATAAAAAAAAAAATAACTATGCCCGGCCTGGAAGCTTGGTGAATTCTGTTGGACCATGAACAATAGCAGCAACTAAAAAGAAACAGCCTTTTTTTAGTACATCTTACGGGATTTTTGTATTATCACTGATATTCAAAGCCAGTCGTAAAACCCATTCTCTTCGCTCTTCCTTTCTTACCTACAATCAGTTTTGATCATAAGAAGTTATATCTTTTTAGAAGCAATAGCCAAGGCTTTCTTAAAAACATTTACTACTAAAAGGATTTGAATTTTACAAATGTTTTCCATGGAATGAATTAAAAAATCTGAACATAAATAATATAGATTATTTATAAGTCCTTTTCAGATATGACTGATATAAAAATGAAAAAATGAAGGAGGTTAAACTCCCGCCAAATAAATTTATTTTTGCAATTTTTCAATATTCTTTCCCTTGTGTGTCCCCCCCCCCCGAATATTGATTGTTACCGATCAGTTAAAACTTATATCAAATCTGATTGGTCAAATGCTTATTGAATCGTATTTTTTTTTACTTCTCTGTTTACATCTATATATCTACAACAAAGATAAAATCGTAATCATGATGTGCAAATTTAGAACTGTGCCTACGAGGGAATTAGGAAAATGAAACGGAAAATGGATAGGCAATAAACCAGCAATCATAGAAAAACAATATGTATTTTATAATGATTTTCCAAGCGTAGCTTAGATGTGGCACAAGTCCGAAATGATAGGGCACCCAGTGAGGATCGAACTCACTACTCAGTCGCAATTGTTCTAGCGATACAAGCTTGATAAACCATTACACCGCCTTGAGTTGCTCAAGCAGGTGCTCAATGTATTTCATAAGTGTTAATCACAGAGTTATATATGCAGAGGAAAGGGAGAATTTAATTTAATTAAAGCAATTCATTCCAAGCAAGGCTAGAGTGCCACTAGTACGCATGGGGTTTACAGAGAGTGTAAGGGAAAAGACTGGGTATAAGTAGGGGGTTGAATGAAAGGATAAAAAGAAGAACAAGGATCAAGGCAACGGAAGATGTCGATTGACATTGCATTTAAATTTTTGACGTTAATAGGAAAGCAATAAGCGGAAGGGAGTTCCACTGTCGGGAAGTGAGAGAGGAAAAGCTCTTGGGGTAGAAGAGGTGGTTACATTTAACTGTTTCGACAGTGAAAGTGTGGGACAGAGGTGCCAATCTAGTAGCACGCTTAAATTCCTCCAGTTGTGGTACCAGTGAATGTATCTCGCCAGAGACGATACCATGACAATGTTTATAGAAAAGACAGAGAGGAGACACATTACCTCGGTGAGAATGTGACTGGAATCAAGACCCCATGTTTAGGACCGATCGCATTGCATATCGGTCATTGAATTTTGTCGAGAACCTTGAGATGAAGTACTGGGGATCCTGACCATATATCGCAACAGTATTCAATTCTTGGATGAATGGTACATTTGTAGATGTGAAGGATGGACTCAAGACGAGAAAAAAACATTCTGGAGCGACAAAGAGAACCAACTTTCCTTGCGGTAGATGCAGCAATTGATTCAATGTAGTTGTTCCACCTTAGGTCAGTGGAGAACGTGAGACCAAGAAGGCGCAGTGAGGCGCTCTCGTGGAGCTGACAGAAGGCAGGGACGTTTCTTTATAGTGAGTAAATGACCGCAGTTTCGTTTTGGTTCCCTTAAAATTCACAAGCCATTTCATGCCCCAATCAATCATAGATTGATGGGGCATGAGTTTTCGAGACCAACGGCCAGGTTAACTGTGTCAGCAATGCCGGATTTACTACTGAGACAGGAGTAAATGGAAGAGTCGTCAGCGTAGATGCCGACTTGAGAACTGATGGCACCAGGAAGATCGTTGATGAAGATGAGAAACAGTGTAGGACCAAGAATAGAGCCTTGAGGAACTCCAGCATTTGTATGGAAGGAAATGAAAGAGAACCTTCATTTCACGGTTAGACATGAATGATTGGATTAAGTCAAATAATCGTCCTGTAATACCGCATCACTGAAGATTACGTAGAAGGCCAGCAGGCCAAACCCTGTCGAAACTCTTCGAACTTTGCATAATGACAAAAGGGAATAAATCCTGGCTTGCTGGCAATTTTCAGAGTTTTCTGTTGTAGCATACCTACGGACGGTAATGGTTATGTCCCATTCACATAAATACAGTAGTAAATACTGTATGTTGGTCTGCAGTTAGAGATTCGTCTCCAGCTGTGTTGGTCAAACTCTCTGTCTCCGGCCATAGAGGACACCCAGACGAGGCCATGTCGAAGAGCAGAGTCTCATCTCGGGAAACAGCTACCCGACCTCGTTTTATAAAGGGGCTACGGGGAATTTTTGGCCGAGCCTACGGACTCTGTACCTCACAATAAATTAGGCCTTATGCCACATCTGACTGCGTGCGACTGTTGGTAGATATCCTGCAGCTGGATATTCGTTTCCAGCTATGCTGCTCACACTCTCTGCCTCCGGACAGGGAGTATACTCATACGGGGGTATGTCGAAGGTCAGAATCCCGTCTCGGGAAACAGCTACCCAACCCCGTTTTATAGAGAGTCTACGGGGAATTTTTTGGCTGAGCGTATGGGCTCGGATACCCCACATTAATTTCCGCCTTGTGCCACATCTAACCGTGTGGGGCGGATGGTAAATAAGCTGTGCTGGTTAAACTCTCTGCTTCCGGGCAGAGAGGATCTCCAGACGAGGCTATGTCGAAGAGGAGAGTCTCGTCTCGGGAAACTGCTACCCGACCCCGTTTTATACAGGGTCTACAGGGAATTTTTGGCCGAGCCTATGGTCTCGGAGCCTATGGGCTAGGATACCCCACATTAAATTCGGCCTTGTGACTCATTTGACGTAGTGGGGCGGTTGTTAGATATCCTACAGTTGGAGATTCATCTTGGAATTCACTTGAATCACTTCTAGTAGTTGACTACTTCTTTTACGCGCCGCTGGCGACTCTCATATGTGTTGTTCGTGTCCTAAGTATTATCGTTCATTACCAACCTTCCTTCAATTATTCTATTCAGAAACGTTACCTAGGTTACAACAATTTCTGTTGTGAAAGCGAAAGTCATTAAATATGTTGAGAGACACCCAAAGAAAATATTAATATAAGTAAGAACATAAGTATAAAAATTGGAGAGGGATAAGATAGGTAGATTTGCAGTAAGTATCGACTTGGAGAACTTAACGAACGCGGAGATAGATGAAGTGATCTAATATCAAGCAGCGAAATAATTATCGTCATATATTTGATGCACATTCAATACGACCGTTGACATTTAAATGGCCGGCAAGAGACATTTAAAACCAGATAAAACCACGACAAAAGATTTAGAAGTGCGATGTGGGTTTAAAAGAAATACAACCGCCGACTTTATCAGATTTAACCCTCGATTCGCATACAAAACCCAAGTAAAATTGGTATTAGTTATGGTTTAATAACCGCTTCCCTGCAGGAAACATTAAACATTCATTGACTGAACAGTTAGATTTACTGTCGGTTGAGATTTATACGAGGTCTAAGGGGAATTTTTGGCCGAGTCTACGGTCTCATATACCCCATATTAATTTCGGCCTTGTGCCACATCTGACCGCGTGAGGCGGTTGGTAAATATCCTGCAGTTGGGGATTCGACTCATTTTCTCAAAACTGTTCTTCTTTTTTTCTTTTTTTTTTTGTTAGACGAAAATATGAATATAATTAAAGGCCTAAATATAAAACGAAAGAGGGGATCAAGGTCACTGGAGATTCTAACAGAGATGCGGTCAACTTCAAAAGATTTTGAGATTGAGAAAATTACCGACATGATAAATGAAATATAGAGCAGCTGCGAAATAGCGGAAGACCTCATTAGATAAAGTTTTGGGGAACTTCTAAAGAAACCAGGTGCAAATTAATGTTAAATCCATCCGTCAGTCAGCTTGATGAGCCACATAACTAAAACTCATAATTAGGATTTTAATTAATAGAATTAATGGTGGAATTAGACTGGAAATAACGCTTGGCGTTGTTCAAGAGATTGGTAAAGAGAAAAATAAATTTCATGATACGAATTCTTTCAGGCAAACCAATAGAAATACACTGTATATGCCTTTTTTATTTATTTATTTCTCAGATATTACACTTCAAAACTCACGAAGGTTTGATTTATGGCGAAAGATATTACACTAATCTTATTATATAAAGGGAGCATTTTTACAATAAGACTCACCATGTAAAAGATCCAAGAGCCACTCAATCTATACGTTGATTGATTCACTCTACGGCTATCAATCCTTTCCAGAATATTTAAAGCCAGGAAATATTTTTAGGGTGTTAGAATTTTTTTCAGATAGTAATGGTTTAGTGATACAAGTCTTAGCAATCAATGCATAGCTGGTGGAGAATAGGTAGAATTATATCTTACTCAAGGGTTTTTGCATTAAATGAATATAAGAGGAAAAGAGGAACTCGGCTCTTTGAATAAAATTCATGGCCATTATCCAATACAACACCCACAGATTCAAGCTTACAGCACTAGGTATTCAAGGTGCTAACTAGGCTCAATTTTGCTTAAGTTTGGTGACCATACAGGAAGCTTTGTTTCAGCGCTATATGGCCTTTTAACCTAGGTGGCGAGAGGAATTGTATACTGAGCAAACACTGAAGACAAAATGCTTTGAAATAGTAATCTAATTCAAAGAATATTTGCAAAGGGACCTTCCCGATGGCATCAGCTCTCAGCTTGATATTTACGCTGAAGACACAACCATTTACTCCCATCCCGATAACAAGGCTGATCAGTTCGATAAGGTCAAGATGGCAGCCGATGTCCAAAACGACCTCAACTCCATTGTTAAGTGGGGCAAATGATGGCTTGTTAATTTTAATGCAACCAGAACTAAAACTTATCTCCATTAATCATCTGAGAGACCCCTCACTGCCTTCCATCAGCAAGGCTGATGCTAACCTCCAGGAAAGTAAATCTTTGCGTTTTTTCGGGCTAAAGGTGTCAGCTGACATGAAGTGGGAAGACTATATTGAATCCATTGCTAGGTCAGCTGCTAAGAAAGTTGGTTCACTGCTTCGTGCTAAACAACTTTTTTTCTCTCCAGAATATATCTTGCATATCTATAAGTCTACCATTCCTCAATGCTTAGAATATAGCAGCTACAAATGGTCGGGTGCCTCTGCTATTTACCTAATATTATCGGTCCTGATCTGACAGTTCGGCTTTGGTCACTTTCCACCCGCGGTAAGGTTGCCACCCTGTGTATTTTCTATAAATACGTTCATGGTAATTGCTCTGTTGAGCTCTTTGTTATGATACCTAAACTTTTTGAAATTAAGCGAATTACCAAATTTGCGTCGGTATCTTATCAATTTACAGTTTAGCTGGATAAACATTGCCAGAAAATCTATAGCAGTTGGATACATGTAACCGTAAATTCTAGCTGGATAGATGTATGCATAAATTCTAGAAGCGTTTCATTTCTCGCATTTCTCGCTTCTGGAAAACACTCCCGGGTCCATGCTTTCCAGCCAAGTTTAATCTGGGAAAATTTAAAATCAATGTCAATCACTTTCTACTGTCCTTCTCATTACTCTTTTCTCTTCTCGTTCATTAGTAATGTTTCTGTTCCTAATTTTCCCACTCCCAGTAACCACTTGTGTCTTAGTGGCTTTACTGCCTTGCTTGGGGTGAAAAAAAAAAGAATAATTTAGAGCATAAATTTAAGAAGACCTTACGAGGCTTGAGTGCGCACATATTAAAACAGAACTGAAATTAGAAAAGCTCTATTATAAATAATATATATGCCTTCAATACCATAATATTTCTGGTTGACCTTAGATTTTTTGTTTTATTTTCTTCTTCTTCTTCTTCTTCTTCTTCTTCTTCTTCTTCTTCTTCTTCTTCTTCTTCTTGTATATGTCGTCTCTCATCAGGGTGTAGGCGATCACGAATCTCCACATTTCCTGGCATTTTGTAGCTCATAGGAAACTTTGTCGCTTTGCTGTCGTTCCTGATCCCAGGTATGTCAACCTTTGACACAAGCTTCTTAAGTAGGCTATTCGCAGCTTTCCCAATGTCTCTTCAATATGCCATGTGAGTGTCGGTTTTTCTAGACCATCTTTCCTTATTATGTACCTTGGAAATTTCAACTCCCTCTAACTCCAATCCCTCTCTCTCTATGTACTCCCTGTATATATCTGACGATCTGCCTAAGTGAAACCTTAGTAGGTTTGTCTGGCTCATTAGGTTTGACTATATATATATATATATATATATATATATATATATATATATATATATATGTTGTTTTTTTTGCAAATAGCTAACGGGGCGGGGAAGAATCATTGCAAATAATTGAAGGCATGTACTAGATTTAGTGTAGTATATGATTCACTTTTTTTTTTTTGCTAGGATCTGTTGTAGATATATTAGTATTTAATAATTGTTTTAGTATATTTTCATCTTGTTTATAATTAGTATGCATTTGACTACGATATAGGAGATTAATATATTTGGGATTAGTTGAAGCAGTATTATGTTCTATTTGCTTAGTATTGAGACTTCTATGAGAGCATCTTATTTCTTCATCCTCTATATTGTTTCGAAAGCTATTATTAATAAGTGTTTGTTTTATATTCTTTAGTTCACTGTAAAAAAATCTGTATTGTTTCTCAACTCCCCCGCCCCGGTAGGGATTTGCAAAAAAAAACCCAACAGTTTACAAATTCAAGTGCCCTTGGGGAGATTGTATCTCCAGTGGATTAAGTAATATTTATGTAGCTCACACCACACACTCGCTTTTACGACACTTGACACAATATTGGAATGATAACTCTAACATTTTTAAGCATTTAAAACAACATGCCTGGCCGCATACACAATTCCGGAAAATCCTCGTTGAAAACTCAACTATACTTAAACGTGAAAACAATAAACAAGAACTAAAATTCTTGAAGCTATATACATAAAACAGTTGAAACCTAACCTAAACAAAATAAACTATGAAATCTCCACAAATATTCTTCAAAGCCTATAATTGATAACAGAAGCCATTGGTTTATACCAACGGCGACTCATACTTAATACTTCTCGTATTCACTCTCGCGTGGTCATGTGTGACGTCACCAGCTGCGGTGTGATTTTCGCTTCCAGCGTCTCGTATGCACATGTTTGTCGTTGTTTGGAAATTTTCGTGCAACAAAAACAGACTATCATTATTGTTTGGTCCAAGTATTGTTTAATATGTTGATATATTATTGTCATCTTTGACAATGGCTTAGGTAGGCCGAAAACTTGGATTAAAAAACATGTATCAATATGGTGTTTTTCTTTAATCTTTCAATGATAACGTTATTAATCTTATCAGACACTATGAAAGGAATTCACTTACAATAAATAGACAAAACTTGTCTATATTATTTAATGAAACATGCATATATATATATATATGTGCGTGTGTGTGTGTATCGCTGTGTGTGTGTATACACACACACACACACACACACACACACACACACACACACACACACATATATATATATATATATATATATATATATATATATATATATGTATGTATATCAGTCATGCAAGGCTATAATACTACTAGGGTTTACTCCAAATTGAACAGAATGATAAAATTTGAGTGAGTAGAGAGTAAATTGAAGAATAGAATTCCAGAAGAGAGAAGATTGCGATTGACGCTGCATTTAAATATTTGAAGATCGTAAGCGTCTGTAAGGCAAGGAATCGGAAGGGAGTTTCACAGGTGAGATATGCGAGAAAAGAAACTACTGGAACTGGTCTTACGCTTTCATCTAACAATATAAACAGTAAAATATGAAACCTCGTTGTCAATCTAGGAGTACGCTTAAATTCACGCGACGAGGTACTAAGGATTGCTCATTAGAACAACTACCCTGAAAATATTTACAGAAAACTCAAAGGAAATCCAGGTCACAGCGGTGATAGTCGAGATGCCAGGTGACACACTGTTGTTTGGATTTTGTCATGAATATCGAGATATATAGCCGCAGTCCCAAATTCGATATGGCAGCCATATTCAATGCACAGACGAATGGTAGATGAATAAATGTGCAAGATGGATTCGCTCGAGAAAAATTGTCTGTCGCAAAACAAGGAACCAATCTTCATAGCTCCAGGCCGAGGAATTGATTCAATACATCGGCTCTACTTTATCCCAGTAGAAAACGTGAGAACAATAAATTACTCTCCCGGAGGTTAGAATCAGCCATACTGACATAAGACTACAATTGTTCTCAGTGACGATTAAAGGCATAGCAGTTTGATTTTGGATTCCTTATATTTTACAAGCCATTTCTTGTCCCGGTTAACAACGGATTGGAGGTCATTTTAAAGGGCAACTCTCAATTTTCCTTTGTCAGACCTATCTATCTATCTCTCTCTCTCTCTCTCTCTATATATATATATATATATATATATATATATATATATATATATATATATATATGTTTATGTGTATATATATATATATATATATATATATATAGAGAGAGAGATAGATAGATAGATAGATAGATAGATAGATAGATAGAACGCCATTTTTACAACTTAAAAAATGACGTTTATTTTGTTCAAATTACATGTATATATATATATATATATGTTTATATATTGTTCAATATCTATCTATCTATATATATATATATATATGTTTATCTTTCTCTCACTCTCACTGTCTCTCTCTATATATCTAGATAGATAGATATAAAGAGAGGTAGATAGATTTGAACAAAATAAACATCTTTTTTTATACCTTAAAAAATGAAGTTTATTTTGTTCAAATCTATATTTTATTACTCTGGGTTAAAGTCCTGATTATATATATATATATATATATATATATATATTATTATTATTTTTATGATTATTATTATTATTATTATTATTATTATTATTATAAACATTATATTTGGGGATCGGCGTGTTTTAATAGATGCCCATTTTTTTTAATTGTGTTAATTGCGCCTACCGATTTGTGCATTCGAGAGACTTGAGTGTGAAAAGCACAGCGGATCAGTCGATAGATTCCCCTCATGGGACGTAAAATGGGGAGTACTTTTTCCTTTATCAAGTTTCTCGAATGCAGAGGCGCAATCCACTTTATTTAATAAATACACCCACAGACACACAGAGACACAGACACAGACACAGACACAGACACACACACACACACACACACACACACACACACACACACACATATATATATATATATATATATATATATATATATATATATATATATATTAATACCTGGCGTTTAGCCAAACAAGTATATCCATAAAAATTACTTTTAGAGTAAAATAAGTAAATTAAATATATATATATATATATATATATATATATATATATATATATATATATATATATTTGTGTGTGTGTGCGTGTGTGTTTGTGTGTGTGTTTGTGTGTGTGTTAAATAATGTTATATGTGTTACTTTCTTTGACAGATGCAGTTAACACGTTCTCGAATCCAAACGAAATAAAAATAGAATCTATAGAAATCATTAACATCCTCATGAAATATCGTCTGAAGATAACTGAAGTTTTTAAATTTTAAATCACATGACGATTAAACCCACAAGAGATTGAACATTCCAAATTTTAACTTTTGCTTCTGGTTCCCATGTCAACCGCGTAATAATCTCGATTTTTTCCAACAAAATAATCTGAAAAATTCATTATGACAAAAAAAAAAAGAAGTAACGGTAAGATAAAAAAAAAGCAAAATATTATACCTTGGCAGGTCCAATTTTAGAACGGATCATCTTTAAGCAAATCAATGATTTTTCTTTCTTGGATTGTTTGGGGAAAAAAGGCGCGAGATAATTTCTCCGGAGACATTTTGTCTAGCGAAAGACTGCTCGTGCTTAATGATTTGCTTTTTGGTGGCAGCCTGTCTGGGAGAAGGACAACTGTGAATTAAATGCCGTAGAGAAGGCAGCGGGAAAACGCTTCAATATCGTTCCCAAGAATTTGTGGCAGGTTTTTTTCAGATATTGGGGAGAGTCATAATCACATAGGTTCTGAAGTTATCTAGCATTTAATAAAAACCCTCAACAATATATATATCGTTCTTCTCAGATTTTTATCATGTGGAAATAGCATTAAATGTTAACTGGACTCTGTTCCTAATGTCGAAAATGCGTAGGACTATTCCGTTTTAATGTTTCATAAACTTATTACTTCCATTTTAGTCTTAACATACTACAAGGCTCAAGAGCCACCCAATCTATCGGCTTACTGAATAAGGTGCGTGATATGGACCTAAGGGGCGGAAGTGACGATTATGGGAATAACGATGATAATTAACGACTGTTATTAGATTTGGAGAGGTTAAGATGATAGTGTTCGGGGAAACATCTACAGGGAGTTTGTTGTTCCGTGTACCGGTTCTTGGGGAATATAATATGGAAGGAATGAAGGTGATTCAACGCTGTGGATGTAACATTTTTTTAGTTCCACCAGTTAACCGTCATGGCTTTTTCCCTCGAAACCAGGCACATTGTGGCGGACCATCTCCATT
The DNA here is from genome assembly GCA_964036315.1 of Acanthosepion esculentum. Classification (NCBI taxonomy): domain Eukaryota; kingdom Metazoa; phylum Mollusca; class Cephalopoda; order Sepiida; family Sepiidae; genus Acanthosepion; species Acanthosepion esculentum. Next base: position 36,135,489 of record OZ038481.1, on the reverse strand, counting down.
CCTTTCCTATTCCATTAGTAAGATATACGTCTCACCCGAGCAGCCTCTTCCCACAAACAGCTGCTTTGTGCAATCGACTCCCAAGATGATATTTCCCCGACAACTACACTCGTAACATTATCTTCCCCACATATCCACATAAACTGTGCCTCTTACTCTGTAACAATCTACCTTGAATGTCTTTCGGGCCTTGTACAAAGTGAACATAAAAAACAAATGAGGATCTTATCTGTAAAAGGGTGGAACATGATTCATCATGCACGGGGCTCCTTAAATGACGTTGTATTCTATCAAAATCTGTCATATAAGGATTCTATAGCTCCAGTCTAGTTATTGTAGCGATACGAGATCTTGGATTGATATGGCTCAAAAGCATGACACGAAATATAACTTAACGTAAACAATGACAATATATGATATGATTGTTTCGAGAAAGATTATCGAAGATTTGCTGTTTGAACTTAACTACCACGACGCTTCTATATGGCTAAGTGGTATAGCAGGTCAGATCAAATGAAGGTTACGTATAGGACACAGGTTCGATTCCTAATGGAGAACGCATATTTTCTACGGAATTTTTCGAACATTCAAGTCGGTAAATGTAATTAATAAAGTTTAATTTAAAAAAATACCGAGCATTTACTTAAATAAGTTGTATCTATTAAAATAACGTATAAATAGAAGATATATTAAATATCTTACGTTGTTAAGCTTGCGTCCGCCAATAAAACTTCCTGGTAGGACGTCTATTTCTGTCAGGGTCGCCGCACTGTAAGTGTCGAAGTCTGGTGAGAAGACATGGATTTGTCTTATGCTCTTTTATATTTTTGTGTATTTGCTTCTTGTATGATTTTGTGAGTGAGGCAAGCGAAAGGGGAGACACACATAAATAAAAAAGCCATGTATTCTTATTCTACTGAATGACAATGGTTCTCCCCATCTTCTATTCTTCATCACTGCAATCAATATCTGTCCCAATACTATCCCTCCCAGTCAATGTCAGACCATCCATTTGCGCAAACTAATAACAAAAACAAACATGTCTACGTGTGTGTATATATCTATGTGGTTTTATTGGCATCAACGGCGCTAGGTAGATGGGTATTGCTGCTTCAGTGTTGCTTTTTGTGTGGCTGAAAACTAAACGATATACTTAATTGGACTTATTGGTCTCACTATATGTCAGTTCTACTGAGTTGAGACATTTGTCTAAAATCATTACTGTCAGTATTTTTTAAAAATAAATAATAAAACTTAATTTTCTTGATATTTTTCAAATATTTTATTGCCAGTAACTATAATGTTATCGTTTGTATTGGAAATTTATATAAGATTTAGCCCCACACCTAAATATATCATTTGGGCACCTGGAGGCGGTGAAATGGTTAGCAAGTTTGTCTCGCTCGAACAGTTACGACTGAATAGTGAGTTCGATCCTCACTGGGTGCCCCATACTTTCGGCCATGTGCCACATCTAAGCTACGCTTGGAAAATCATTATAAGTGCTCCGTACTTTCTGACTTATGAAACATCTAAGCTATACTTAGAAAATGAATCTCGCTAAAAATGGTACGACTGAAGAGTGAGTGTGATCCTCACTGGGTGTCCTATACTTTCGGTTTTGTGCCACATCTAAGCTACGCTTAGAAAATCAACATAAATATATTATTTTGTGGCACTGCACATGATCTCGGGGAATTAATAAGAACGATTATATAGATTTTTCCAAATCTTCGCCGATTCTCGAAAACAGTACTCAGGTAGACCTCTTACAAATAATAAGGAACTTATACCATGATTTATTACTGCAGAACACAATTTTAACAACGTAAAAGACACACATGGAAATGTGTTGGTGGCAGACACAGAAAGAAAAGTGCAAGTAATCAATACAAAGCAATAAAAGGAAAAAGAATAAAGGACAGCTCAGTTGTAAGAAGACACGATGTATCTGTCTATATTTCTGAGATGAGGCATTATGTACACTATTTACATTGTTCGGACTATTGTCCTCATCTTTCTGTCTATATTTCTGAGATGAGGTATTATGTACACTATTTACATTGTTTGGACTATTGTCCTCATCTTTCTGTCTATATTTCTGAGATGAGGTATTATGTACACTATTTACATTGTTTGGACTATTGTCCTCATCTTTCTGTCTATATTTCTGAGATGAGGTATTATGTACACTATTTACATTGTTTGGACTATTGTCCTCATCTTTCTGTCTAAATTTCTGAGATGAGGTATTATGTACACTATTTACATTGTTCGGACTATTGTCCTCATCTGTCTGTCTATATTTCTGAGATGAGGTATTATGTACACTGTTTACATTATTCGGACTATTGTCCTCATCTTTCTGTCTATATTTCTGAGATGAGGTATTATGTACACTATTTACATTGTTCGGACTATTGTCCTCATCTGTCTGTCTATATTTCTGAGATGAGGCATTATGTACACTGTTTACATTGTTCGGACTATTGTCCTCATCTGTCTGTCTATATTTCTGAGATGAGGTATTATGTACACTGTTTACATTATTCGGACTATTGTCCTCATCTTTCTGTCTATATTTCTGAGATGAGGTATTATGTACACTATTTACATTGTTCGGACTATTGTCCTCATCTTTCTGTCTATATTTCTGAGATGAGGTATTATGTACACTATTTACATTGTTTGGACTATTGTCCTCATCTTTCTGTCTATATTTCTGAGATGAGGTATTATGTACACTGTTTACATTATTCGGACTATTGTCCTCATCTTTCTGTTTATATTTCTGAGATGAGGTATTATGTACACTATTTACATTATTCGGACTATTGTCCTCATCTTTCTGTTTATATTTCTGAGATGAGGTATTATGTACACTGTTTACATTATTCGGACTATTGTCCTCATCTTTCTGTTTATATTTCTGAGATGAGGTATTATGTACACTATTTACATTATTCGGACTATTGTCCTCATCTTTCTGTCTATATTTCTGAGATGAGGTATTATGTACACTATTTACATTGTTCGGACTATTGTCCTCATCTTTCTGTCTATATATCTGAGATGAGGTATTATGTACACTATTTACATTGTTCGGACTATTGTCCTCATCTGTCTGTCTATATTTCTGAGATGAGGCATTATGTACACTGTTTACATTATTCGGACTATTGTCCTCATCTTTCTGTTTATATTTCTGAGATGAGGTATTATGTACACTGTTTACATTATTCGGACTATTGTCCTCATCTTTCTGTCTATATTTCTGAGATGAGGTATTATGTACACTATTTACATTGTTCGGACTATTGTCCTCATCTGTCTGTCTATATTTCTGAGATGAGGTATTATGTACACTGTTTACATTATTCGGACTATTGTCCTCATCTTTCTGTCTATATTTCTGAGATGAGGTATTATGTACACTATTTACATTATTCGGACTATTGTCCTCATCTTTCTGTCTATATTTCTGAGATGAGGTATTATGTACACTATTTACATTGTTCGGACTATTGTCCTCATCTTTCTGTCTATATTTCTGAGATGAGGTATTATGTACACTGTTTACATTATTCGGACTATTGTCCTCATCTTTCTGTTTATATTTCTGAGATGAGGTATTATGTACACTGTTTACATTATTCGGACTATTGTCCTCATCTTTCTGTTTATATTTCTGAGATGAGGTATTATGTACACTGTTTACATTATTCGGACTATTGTCCTCATCTTTCTGTTTATATTTCTGAGATGAGGTATTATGTACACTATTTACATTATTCGGACTATTGTCCTCATCTTTCTGTCTATATTTCTGAGATGAGGTATTATGTACACTATTTACATTATTCGGACTATTGTCCTCATCTTTCTGTTTATATTTCTGAGATGAGGTATTATGTACACTATTTACATTATTCGGACTATTGTCCTCATCTTTCTGTCTATATTTCTGAGATGAGGTATTATGTACACTATTTACATTATTCGGACTATTTTCCTCATCTTTCTGTTTATATTTCTGAGATGAGGTATTATGTACACTGTTTACATTATTCGGACTATTGTCCTCATCTTTCTGTTTATATTTCTGAGATGAGGTATTATGTACACTGTTTACATTATTCGGACTATTGTCCTCATCTTTCTGTTTATATTTCTGAGATGAGGTATTATGTACACTGTTTACATTATTCGGACTATTGTCCTCATCTTTCTGTCTATATTTCTGAGATGAGGTATTATGTACACTATTTACATTATTCGGACTATTGTCCTCATCTTTCTGTTTATATTTCTGAGATGAGGTATTATGTACACTGTTTACATTATTCGGACTATTGTCCTCATCTTTCTGTTTATATTTCTGAGATGAGGTATTATGTACACTATTTACATTATTCGGACTATTGTCCTCATCTTTCTGTCTATATTTCTGAGATGAGGTATTATGTACACTGTTTACATTATTCGGACCATTGTCCTCATCTTTCTGTTTATATTTCAAAGATGAGGTATTATGTACACTGTTTACATTATTCGGACTATTGTCCTCATCTTTCTGTTTATATTTCTGAGATGAGGTATTATGTACACTATTTACATTGTTCGGACTATTGTCCTCATCTGTCTGTCTATATTTCTGAGATGAGGTATTATGTACACTATTTACATTGTTCGGACTATTGTCCTCATCTTTCTGTCTATATTTCTGAGATGAGGTATTATGTACACTATTTACATTGTTCGGACTATTGTCCTCATCTTTGTTGCCACATGTCACGGTGGATAACGACGTTTGTTAGATCCAGTGACAGGAAATAGTGTGAGTTCAATACCCGGTTAAGACAGTGGATAACTTGGAGGAGGGGAATTAACAGGAGATAGCTAACAACGGACACCCATTAAACATGAAACGTGGAACTAGGACTGTCTACCCCAGTGAGCAACATAAAGGGTTCAGTTCGATATTCCAAGCACCTGAAGAAGGCCGAAGGGTACAACGGTCGAAACGTTGTAATAAATATGGTGACAAAGATGAGAACAATAGTCCGAATAATGTAAATAAGATACGATGTATTTTAATTAGCAAAGGCGACAGCCTAAAACGCAAGCTAAGAACTGAAGTCCCCAAAATCAAGCATGTACAGACATTTAACAATCTGGGAAGTGTTGTAAAAGACGACAGAAAATAAGAAAAGTAATTCGAATGCGCACTGGAATAGCAAATGATGACAACCGGAAAAACTATGAAAAAATTCTTATGAAACAGGAAAATTACGTTTGAAACAAAGATAAGAACGTTAAAGTTTTATGTAATAGCAATCCTCCTACATGGCGATGAATGCTAGACAATTTTCTTCGCAGATGAAGAAGAGAGCTGCGACAACAGAGATGTGGTTTTACAGAATGAACGACAGAAAGTCTGAGGAACGAGAACGTTTTCAGGTATGCTAGGACAAAATGGATATTTCACCTAGCATCCTCAAGAGACTGTTAAAATATCTGCAACACATATCAAGTTAGAGGGCTTCGAGAATATGACACGTGACATAATAACAGCAGCAGCGTCAGAGGGGAAGAAGTGTAACAGCTAACGCTCTTGTGTACAATGGATAACAAAACATGGGTTCAAAAGTGATAGTTAGCAGACAGGTAATTGCTTAGATTTACGAAGGACAGGAAGATGAGGAGAACTATTGTAGCCTACGTCCTGATTTGACTCGGCACATAATAGAATGTTGCCTAGCGAAGCAATATTCAAAGACCACGTTTTCACAGCAAACGCTCAGGAGAGGTAAGATAAATCGAGCTCCTATGCGTGCGTGTACACGAGCGTTTTGTTTTTAGTATATAGATTTTAACTCAACTTGACCTTTTTTTTTTCGATATAGAGATACGATTTGGGTCTAGGCAGTGATAATATCTCATTAGTAACAAGTGGCAAGATCAGCTCGATTAATATCGCGTCACGTTAGACGCCCGGATGCTGAAGAAAAATATTTTCTTTTATTTATATTCCTTTCAGTATAGATGCACTTGCGTGCGTATACATGTGTGTACCTATTTCCTTGTGAGTGCAACAACGCAAAGAATAGAATGCGAGTCAGTGGTGTGTTTCACATGAGAGATGCTATTCATTCAATAGATAATTGCTACTTGTCACAACTCATCTTTACCACCCGACAATGACGGTTATTTATAGCTCGCCACAGCAACCTGTTCGCTCATATGAACAATATGAATGAGACATGCGTTTTAAGAACTGCCAATTGCTGTAAAAAGGCTGACGGATAAAACGCAAAGTTTGTATTGACTGTATTCTGTTGTCATTTCTACGTACATTTAAAAAGGTATATTAATACAAAATTTGCCAGCTTTTTTTTAAGGCAGAAACTTTTCTTTATATAAACTCATGGCAGCCTTATTCAGCATTAAATTATTTTGAATGATTTTCTGCATAACTACTACACACCCTTGTGCAAATTAATTGAAACAACCGCTTTAGTTTCATTTCTTTCACCAGACGGTCAGTTTTATACCCACTGGAGTGACAGGGTGTAATTGATTAGGTCATTTGCAAGGGTGTGTAGTGATATGGATCTATTGTTTGATGTGTATTATGAAATTTGTTTGGCCTTAAAAAATATCGCGTCATCCGTGATTGCATCAGATTTTTATCATGCCCAGACAGTATTGTCTCAACTGTCGGTTAGTTGTCCAACGGCCATTGTCTGTGATGGACATTACTCCAAGGAAGCGTACGAAAATTGTAACTCAACACGAACACACTGGCAATCCTTACTAGTGAGCAAATCAAAGTACTGTAGATTGGACCGTAAATTCTCCTGATTAAAAATCCAATCGAGAATCTGTGGTCAATCTGCAAGGAACGAACATACGAAGTACTAACATGTGCACTGGCTCATGTTTCATTGGAAAAATTCGAAAAGTAAATAATAATGGAATTATTTGTTTTGTTTCAACTAATTTGCACAAAGGTGTAACTGCTACCTAAACTGTGTATTCAATAAAAAGCGAATGGTTACAGCTATAAATTCATCGGGGAAATGTCTGATATTTTGAAGTTAATGGAAATGCTTAAGTTGTTGTTCGAAGAGAAAAATGTATTATAATGGCTGCTCACTTATACCCGAGGATGCCCGTCTACTAGGGCGTCTATCCAATGCTTGATGCAGAAGCCTTGATGCAGTCACATTTCTGTTTTTTCAACACCCACAGAGCTCACTTGCGGTTTATACTGCAACTATGCTAAGTGGACCGTAATTACAGATTCTGTGAAATAGCATGTTATCTAGCGTGATCAATAGTCTAAACAAGGCCAGCACGCTCACACCCTCGGTCACGATGACTTGTGACTTCGTGTTATTACACCCATCGACGGCTCCCAAATACTTCCGTGTACCAAATTTAATTCACAAGGCTTGGGTCTACTCGTGATATGTTTTTCAGTCACTTTCCAAATGTGGCGCACGCTGAGATTCTAACTTGGGCCTCATAGTCAGAAAATGAACGTTCTAAGCATTCGGTCAGGTCAATTAAGCACATCTGAAAATGTGACGGATAAAGAACAACTTCCCATCCTCTCTTCACGAACACTTATTGCAACAAGTTTCTAATTTTAGAATTAGTCATTTCATTTCCAAACATCAACCCAGTTAGGTTAGATGACTGAGTATAAACTTTGTTCTACCTTGTGATATACTTCATACAATTACTTAAATATTAGTTAATATTAACAGCTGATAAATAAGTGTCAATTATTCTGGAACAGTGCAAATAATTGCAACGACAGCATTAGTATAGAAATATCCGATGATCGCTAAAGAAAGAGACAGAACATGAGAAATCGCGTAGTAAGAGAACAAAAATTGTAATACCTCTTTATGCTAATCTGGACTGGAGATGCTGAATGTAAATAACTTCTCGAGAGTAACTCTCTGCGGCTGCTCGGTCTCACGCTGTCTGCTGACCTGAGATGGAACAAATACATTGAGTCAATTGCTTCATCCACCGCAAGGAAAGTTGGCTCCCTGTGCCGCGCCAGGAAATTGTTCTCCCCGGAATCGATCCTCCAAATTTACAAATCAACCATCCGCCCTTGCATGGAGTATTGCTGCCATATATGGTCTGGAGCCCCTTCTGTTTGCCTCGGGGTTCTTGATAAGATCCAGAGACGGGTATGCAGTGTAATTGGCCCTGATCTGGCTTCTCGTCTGCAGTCACTCTCTCACAGACGCGCCGTCGCCTCTCTTTTGTCTCTTTTACAAATACTTCCATGGTAATTGCTCCGATGAGCTGCTATCGCTGGTTCCCAGGCTCCATGAATTCAAGCGTCCTACTAGGCTGGCATTCCGTTCCCACCCTTTCACTGTTGAAAATGTTAAATGTAGACGTCTCTTCTACTCCAATAGCTTCATATCTCGCACCTCACGCCTGTGGAACTCCCTTCCCTTTTCCTGTTTCCCTGACAACTATAATCTCCAACTATTCAAATGTAACGTCAATCGACATCTCCAGTTGCATTGATCTATCCACTATCCTTCTCTACATCCTTTCCTCTATCACTCCTATCTGCTCTTGCTCCAAATCAGTCTTGCCTGGGGTGAAAAGTTTAAAAAAATAAATAAATAAAATAAAACGTAGCAAATACCATGTTCTGTGACACGGGCAAAGGTGTTTCGATATTTGCACATTAATCTCAAATTATCTGTTCACTTGCTGATCTAGACCGCTTCATATTTATTCAGTTTCAGGTTTTATATTTAATATTTTTATATTTAACCTGCAGGAAAGCATCTCCCGTCCTCGGTATGACAATGAACAACATCTGGCAGCAAAACCTCCGATCGTGATGATTTGAAGAGTGTGGAACTAACTCTTAATTGCTGTTGTTCCAAAGTCCACCCTAATCCGGGGTGGTAGCACCTGTTAGGGTACCAGCCATAGACAAACAGTTAACGGCCAAACTGGGGTCAAAATATCTGTAAGTATAAACGTACATATTCAAAGTGAAAAATATCAGCAATTATTTTTTAAAAATAAATAATAAATTATATATTTTTTTAAAGGAAACAGAAAAATACAAGCAATAAATTTTTGTAAAAAGAAAAAATACACAAACCACAGCAAAATGTAAATTTCGAGTTAAATGATGAATAAGGAGTTGATATGACGTTAAACAAACAAACAAACAAACAAACAAAGGGAAGCAACTTAATGCGGCTTCTTTGTCTTACGTTTGACACTGGAAACTTCAAAGCTACAAATGCGACATCAATCGACATCAGCTGTCTTCACGAAATTGTCCTTTCTGAGTTTTCTCATTTTCTTTTACATTCTGTGGACGCCGTGCCTTTGTGCCATTATCGCCTTGCTTCCGGTGAAATGATTAAAAATATATTTCTCTTCAGAATTATAGAAGATAAGGTCAAACTAAATGAGTAATATCCTCGTGGGGATGCACTAAAGTTGAACTCATCTCATAAAATACAACGCGGTTCGCTAAAAAGAAGCAATGGAGACAATCTGCTCTTAGTATTTGAAAAAGAGCAAATTTATTTTCATTCACGCACGCACGTACACACACACACACACACACACACACACAGACATATATATATATATATATATATATATATATATATATATATATATATATATATATATATATATATATATATATATATATATGAGCAAATATGTGGATGTAGATCCGACGGTATGATGAAAATGTGGAAAAGACAAAGCAAAATCGGAATATGTAAGTTTACTGTTTTAATTTTGTTTTTTGTTTTGCTAAAACAGTAAACTTACATATTCCGATTTTGCTTTGTCTTTTCCACACATATATATATATATATATATATATATATATATATATATATCATGGAATCAGAAGAAATATGTTCACAAAACTTCTGTCAATTTTGTGTCATGCGTGATACGCGCTTAGCTGATTATGTATCTTTCGATAGATGACTGGTGAGTCATTTTTTCCCGCAGTAGGTTGCCATTTCTTTCTGCGGTTGACTAGTTGCCATACAAGGCTATAGAACTCGGTCTGTCCTGCTATTTACTTACATCTGTGGGAGACAAAATGGATTCATACCTTTCCCAAGGAATTAGCACGTAAGTGAATGTAATGGACTTGAGTGGAATCCGAACTCGGCTCTCCGGTTCCTCAATCCGAGCCGCTATGCATTATTCCACCTTGCCTCCTAAAACCTTAATTGCCAATTCCGTGCTTTAGACCTTTACAGTAATATAGTGATATTCTAAGCAATGTTTAAATGTGGCCGAAATAACGGGGATCGAACTCACTACCCAGTCGTAACTGATCTACCAAAACAAGCTTTCTAACCATTACAGCACGTCGAGGTGCCCAAACTTCGTAGTAATATATATACCTATGTAGACGTACTGTAATCAGTATAACTAATCTTACAGCGAAAAATCATGAAACTTAGAGTTGAAATTCGAAAAATATTATGATATCTTTTTCAATAATTATTGTTCAAAAGGACTTTATTTACAGAAATTCTGGTTATCTTGATATGCGTTAAATTATATAATTGTACGTATGCCGATAATGTAGCATTATCATATATATATATATATATATATATATATATATATATATATATATATATATATATATATATATATATATATATATATATATATATATATATAGTTGTACCTGGGAACACATATATACATAAGTGAAAACGCCTACATACACACAAATATGTACCCACAAATATACGTATATACTTATATATATACACACACATATATATATATATATATATATATATATATATATATGTATATATATATATATATATATATATATATATATATATGTTCTCAGGTCCACCTATATATATATATATATATATATATATATATATATATATATATATATATAAACATATATATATATATATATAAACATATATATATATATATATATATATATATATATATATATATATATATATATTTTTATATATATAAATATGGGTGGACCTGGGAATACTATCAATTAAGAGGTAGTTCCACGCTCCTCAAAACCTCCTGATCAGAGGCCTTGCTTTTGGACGTAGTTTATCGTCTTACCCAGAACGCTGATGTAGTTTATCGTCATACCCAGGGCAGCCTTTACATTGAGTGGCTCTTAGAGCTTGTATAGGGTGAACATCATTTTAACAAAAAAAAGTACATAATTTTGAAGAATGCTAAGAGTTTTATAGAATTCCATAATTATAGGCTGGTATCGTTATTACGTGTATATATATATATATATATATATATATATATATATATATATATATATATATATATATAAGTGTATGTATGTATGTATTCGTAGAAAATACAAATATAATAGCTTCATCAAGAGTCAAAATAATAATAGTAATAATTAGTAAAGGACGAATAATAATAGATGCACTAACAACAAAATAAGAAAAGGCCAATACTGAATAGAATCAACTACGGTCACGGCCACAATGTGTGGATGGTGTTTAGAAAATACAAACATTCGTATAAAACTGAATACATACATAAAAATCTATACCTTTCTGTTAACAGCGAAAATAAAATCATACTTTATCAGGGTTAAAAAAAAATTTTCTGAACCACTTCGGATATGCAGAACATTCTACATACTTTATACCGCGAAAAGAAAAAAATATACTATCAAAAGAAAAATTTAATTAAAAATGTAACCGGAGCAGCTTGTCAGTTGTTTTTGATGAAAGTCGTATGAAAGAGGGATTGCAGCCCAAATAAACAATTATATACATACATACATATACATATACACATTTACATATATATTTATACATATATACACACACACACACACACACACACACACACACATATATATATATATATATATATATATATATATATATATATGATTGTCTATGTTTATATATAGATAGAGATATGGATTTATATATAGATATACGTATTTATATATATATATATATATATATATATATATATATATATATATATATATATATAATATTCAAATTTAATTAAATGTAAATATGAAATCCTTTTTTAATTTTAAGGGTTTTAATATTGAGCACTATATATAACAATATCTGCTTATATTTAAAAAATTTAATTCTGATATATATATATATATATACATATATATATATATACATATAATTCTCATATATATAATTTATTTATATAGATACATATGTACATATAATTCCTATATAAAAAATATATATATATATAGAGAGAGAGTTTGAGAGCATGATTTTAAATGGCGACTCAAGTTTGACTCTTTGAGGGTTTACCTGTGGACAATGTTTTGTCCTGTCTTCATAGCCTCGGCAGTGTGTACTGTTATTTGCAACATAGGTAGGTATTTGCCTTTGGATTTTTCTTCTTTCTTGTTTAGAGTTTTTGTTTTTGCTGTTTAATTATGACTACTATCCGCCACTCTTTTTGTAGGTGTTTTGGAAGGTTGTCTTTTGGTCAAATCTATATTATATATATATATATATTTAGTTTACGAAAAACTAGGTAATCCGTGCGGGTAGACCCAAGGAAGATAAAATCCAGAGAGCTCAATGTAAATCAGAGCTAATAATATAAATAAAAACAGACCACTTTAAGGTTCCATATAATTAATTATTTCACCACATAATATAATTTATTACATGGAACCTTAAAGTGGTTTGTTTTTATTTTATATATATATAAAGACATTTATATTATGTTTAACGTTCTTTTTATAGATACAAGTATTTAAGCAAATGCTCTGTTTTATAATAAACAGTATTAAATAACATTTACCGACCTGAATGTCCGAAAATAGAAAACGTTCACTCTCCGACAGGAATCGAACCTGTATTCTATACGGAACCATCATTGCGCGTGATGTGCCTTAACCGTTCGGCCACAGATGAGCGTCTGGTTAGCAAGGTCGATTTTACTATCTTTAAACATAAATCTTCCATGAATCTCTTCTATTCATATCTGCTCTAGCGTATCAAATGTAAACAAATGACGTCAATTGTCGGACCATGTCCAATTCTAATATATATATATATATATATATATATATATATATATATATATATATATATATATATATATATATATATAAATGATTCTACATAGTAGTAGAGCCCAGGAAACCAATCTAGCTGCACGCATAATTTGATTATAGTTCTGATGAATTGTGCACAACCAACCACATTTTGGGGATGAACTTAATACAGAGCGCTTGTACAGAGCAAGCAACGTGCTCCTCAAACGAATCTCATCAGGTTTTGGATACAGAGTTGTCGTTCACCTTGTCCAGATGTCAACAGAGGCGATAGGGTCCAGGTTTCCCTGCTGTTTCCCATACATGTGGCGAGCAGAGATTGATTAATACCTTTTCCCTTTACTTGTAAGTAAATGTAATGATCTAGACTGGATAACAACACCGATTCGGCAGACAGACTATTTCTTACTCCATCGTACAAGCACATACGCATGTGCGCGTGTATACATACACACACATATATATATATATATATATATATATATATATATATATATATATATATATATATATATATATATATATATATATTAAGCGTTTCACCCCAGGAAGCCACTAGAAAGCAAGGGGTTACAGAGAGTTGGACTGAGAGCAAAGAGGTATGATAGAGGAAAGGATGAAGAGAAGGATAGGGGATAGATCAAAGCATCTGGAGACATCGATTGACATTACATTAAAAGTTCCAAGATGAACATTTCGGAGCGTTTCGCTCTCAAACTGATGTCAGTGCAGCGGATTCGGAAAGTATTTGATGTGACTAAGGGTTATTACGAAATTGTTTGGAGTGATCACTAGTTAATGCGACGTTCTGCCCCCATACTTTTTCCTACAGACTCAACACAGAGGCCTACACCATGTGCCTTGAGGAGTTAGTTTTGCTCTGTGTCGTCAGGCTGGCTTCTGAAGGATCCTATATCTTGCAAGCGGACTCTGCACTATGGCCGCACAAGCTGGAGAATCCAGTTATGGCTGTCAAACAATTTCTGCGACTACATCACCCTTAATTCTGGTCACATAATACCCCAAACTGCAAACCTTTTTATTATTATTTTTGGGGACAGACCAACAGAACTCCTTGTAACAACAAACAGAAGGCAAGGATGATGACATCATTCACCAGCTTAAACAAGGGGATTATTCAGAACAGGTTCCGAAGTCGTCTGGAAGCCTTGGTTGAAGCCAATGGCGATTTCATTGAATAAATTTACTGTAGTATTTCTGGATATTTTTGTGCCATTTTAGTCAATATATATGTTAAAATGAGATGTCGGTGGAAATAACTATATATATATATATATATATATATATATATATATATATATATATATATATATATATATATATATATATATATATATATATATATATATACACACAGAGAGAGAGAAAGAGAGAGAGAGAGAGGAGGCACGGTGGCGTAATGAATAGCGGGTTGAATTGAGGAATCGGAAAGCCGAGTTCGGATTCCAGTCGAATTACATTCACTTACTTGCTATTACCCTTAGGGAAGGTGTGAATCGTCTTCTTCTCCATCCAGCTATGGGTAAATAGCAGGACAGCCTGGGCATTATAGCCTTGGATGGCAACTGGTTTAGAAGAAGGACAACTCTGAATTCAAAACCTGTGGAGGGTCGTTTGGAGACCATGTGGCACGTAGTGCACCAGGACTCTGTATTCAGCCCTTCAAAAAGTGTGGATTGTCATGCACGAAACCTTCACCACTAAACGAAATCTCATGTACTGTTGTCGGGATGTCAGTTTTATAGGAACTGATCTGTTTGACCCTCATACGTCGGATCCGAGGGGAGAGTCGAGTATATATATATATATATATATATATATATATATATATATATATATATATATATATATATATATATTAACCTAAGCTGACGTTTCTCGTGAATAAAAAAAGAATGCGTGATTTTTAAAATAGCCGTTAATGTTTAAAATGTTAATAAGGAAAAGATACAGAATAAATATTAACGGTTTTTTTTTAAATTCACTAAATTTCTTTCTTCTTTAAGCACGAGTAACGCCAGCTAATTATTTAAGCATGCACACAAATACACATACACATATATCATTCTTTTCTTTTTTTCTCGGGGGGGGGGGGGTCTGATGAAACTTTGTATGGAGAAACGCGTAATCCAATCTAGTTTAAATTAAGCGTTTTCTATTTCTTTAATTTCTTAATATATATATATATATATATATATATATATATATAGAGAGAGAGAGAGAGAGAGAGAGAGAGAGAGAGAGAAAGAGAGGAATGAGTGAGAGAGGAATGAGTGATAGAGACATAGAAAGAGACATTGAATATGCATAGTATATTTTTATAATATATTTTTATAATATAACCGTATCTTTTACAAAGAAAATGGTTCGATACGTATCGCAATACTATGCCTAAAAATCCCATGGGATTTTCACTATTTTGGATATTTATGTTTTGTCTGACACTCGATCATTTATTAGGAAGATTTTATTTTAGAAGAATACATTGCACCATATATCTAATTATCTAAGGCTGTAATTAATGTGAATATTTTAATGTGAAAACTATTATTACCAAGTTAAGCATCTATTTTATTCAAAATAACAGTAGAAATTTTCCATCTCCGCTTAACTTAGATATCTCTCATGGGTATAGTTGTAACCTTGGAAGGTTACTGAATAGAATAATCCCACGACGATTGGTAATGAACGCTAATACTTAGAACAAGAACAACACATACAGGATTCGCCACCGGCGCGTAGAACTAGTAGTCAATTGCTAGAAATGAGTCAAGTGAATTCCACAATGAAACTCCAACTGCAGGCTATCTACCAACCGCCGCACACAGTCAGATGTTTCACAAGACCGAATTTAATGTGGGATTAATCCGAGCTCGTAGGTTCGGTCAAAAATTCCTTGTAGACCCCGTATAAAACGGGGTCGGGTAGCTGTTTCTCGAGACGAGACTCTCCCCTTTGACATAGCCTCATCTGAGGATCCTCTCTGCCCGCAGGCAGAGGGTTTGACCAGCACAAATGGAGACGAATCTCCAACTGCAGACCAACATACAGTATTTACTACTGTATTTATGAGAATGGGAATATACCCATTATCGTCCATATGTATGTTACAACAGTTATCGAAACCACTTCTTCTGCTATGTGCCGGGTCGATCATGGCTATCTACAATTTCCAGGTATTTATTTAGCTCTCAGTTAATTTTGTCGTTTTGCTATCTCGACTAATACATGTTTTGCCATCTATTTACACAAGTTCTTTACGTATGTTATGCGCGGTTTTCACTGTCTCTCTTTCTTTTAACATCCTCCTGAGATTGTCAAATTTTCCAAACCATTTCTATTCAGTTGTTTCTGATACTAAGTAAAATTGACCCTTTTGTTAGCATATTTTTTAAAACTTGGCCGTTGCTCACATCTTCAATCCACGGTATTCTATGTATTCTTCTGCAGAGCCACATTTCTGCTGCCTCAAATTACTTCCTCGCCGAGATTGTCTCACAACCAATGAGATGTAAGAGGACGTATATTACGTAACAGTTAAGCGCTATTCTCTTTGTTTCTTAATACTTTGTTTAGCCTTTGGAAGGTATCTCTCGCTATCCCAGTATGTCTTCTGTATTGGATGTCTCACTTTCCTTACTGCTAAAATTTTTCCCAGATATTTAAATTGTTGCACTTGCTTGATTTTGGTATATCCAATTTTGTGATTTTCATGTTAGGCTATTTCTTTTACTTACCAATCATATATTCCGCCTTCTTGAAATCCATGTTTCCTACTTTTTTCTCGATTTCCTTCTCCACATTCTGTAGAGGTTCTTGTAGTTTCCTATCAACATTGTGCCACCTGCATAAACTTATGTTGCTAAGATCGTGGCCGCTAATAAGCAATCCTGGTATGACTTATTCTCTCAGAATCACTTATAGCTTGAATAAGTCCGGTGAGAAGACACATCCTTTTTGTACACCGCTCTATAGCTAAATATATGTAGCAAGGTATTACACACCATCATTTCCTTTCAATCTTGTTCCGTTATTTATTAAGCCTTGTCTTTGACGAAAGGCCATATTAATGGCACTTTCAGTTGAAATCGAACTATTTATATGAACGGTCAGCTGTACAAGATGTTTATTATAAATATGGCGTCGCTCTAGGTGCGCCCAAATTTCGCAGTGTTTTGAATGAATATTGATTTTGAATTTAGATGTGTTTTGTTTTTATCCTAGCAATGATTTTGTTGATTAACAAGCTGCCATTCTGGTTTAAGTGCACTCCTACAGAAGATAACCTGATAAACAGGCATAGTATGGTGCCACTTGTTTTGATAACGACTGACAGAGATTCAAGACACGCTAAAAAGAATCAAAAATATGCTGTAAAAGATTATAATCTTAGGAATCTGGATTTCTTGGAGGATTTGGCAATACATGTAAAGGAATGACGCTTCTCAAGAATTTCAAATGAACAGGTAAGCATATTGTTACTTCCGTTTCATTTTGTTCTTTTAATGAAGAGTAGAATAAAACCAGTTCATCATAATATTTCGGTTTTTTCTTACGATAAGAGTGTCAAAAGATTTATTCTTTAGTTTTAAAGGAGGGGGCAATCAAGGTGACTTTCCAGCTGCATCTAGACACTGCTGAATACCTTTAATCGGAGACAGTCTAATCAAGGACATGTACTTATTTTATGAAAAAGCTGTCACCATATTATACAGATTTGGCTGTAAGGCATCTGTCTGATATACTGATATCAAGCTGGGTGCCATGATGGCTACATTGGACTTCATATCTTTGGACCTTAGTGTCCCTTTGCTTGCTTTCTCGCTCAATAATAATAAGGATAAGGAGGAGGAAGAGTAGAAGGAAGAGAAAGAGGTAGAAGAAAAGGAGGTAGATGAAGAAGGAGAAGAAGATGAAGAAAAAGGAGGATGAGGTAGAAATAGAAGAGGGAAGAAGAAGAAGAAGAAGAAGAAGAAGAAGAAGAAGAAGAAGAAGACATGTAGTATACTCCATGATATAGAGAAATATTAATTTTTGCTTCGTATAAGTACAAAGATTTCAATATCTCCGAAGTGTTTTAACGAAGGAAGGAAAGTGTGACACCGAAATCCGAAGGCTTTTGGGATAGCAAAGGATGACTTCCAAAGGCTAAACAAAGTATTAAGAAGCAGGAAACTGTCGGTCCTCCCATATGGCACTGAAGGCTAGACAATCTCCTCACAGATGAATAACAGATTTGAGTCAACACAAATGTATTTCTACAGAAGGATGCTGAGAATACCATAGAATGAATATGCGAGCAATGAGGAAGTTTTATAAAACATTTAAACAAAAAAAAACACTTATACTTAACATAAGAAACAGAAACATTGTTCTAGTTGAGATTTCTGGAGCACACAATGAGGAAGGGGCGGCTTAGTAAATTTGACACTTACAAGACATATCGAATGCAAAAAGGCCAGAAGAAAACAACGCATAACTTGGCGAACGAACGTGTTTTTAATTATGGAACGAACGTGGATTAGGAAAGATATCGAACAAACAAAATTTACTAAGCGGTACAAGGCCAGGAAATTGTTGAGAGCCTTTATCCGCTATGACCAGAAAGGACACGGCATATAGGAGATGAAAATTGCGAAAACAGTTAATGCCTGTTTACAAATTAAATATTCAATCGTGCAAATAATTCAATAAAAATGTTATCGCATTAGTAAAGAATTTGTCAGCCAATGTAAACAGATGCTGATACACAAAGCTGGCGCTTCTATGTGGACACAGGATAAAATCAAGGAAACCGACGTCAAAAACTTTTTAAAAAGACGCAAAAATAATATGAAAAAAAAAAACGTAGTCGATTAAGCGAAGTCACATGTCGACGGCATATAATAAATTCTGTGTTAAAATCAAATATTAATATTGATACACATCTAAACTGATTGGGAATTATTTTTTTTTAATCGAGCCAAAGAAGAACTGAGAATGAGAAGCATATTCAAGCAAGAACTAGAAAGGAAAATATTAATGAATCTAAAGCAAGCTGAATATATTAAACTAGTGCACCACGTCCGTCAAAAATAACGGCAAGTGAGATGCAATGAAACAAAAGTCTTGAAATTTTGGTTCTCTGTGTCGCGCCAGAAGGTTTTTCTCGCCTGAGTCTATCCTTCAAATCTACAAATCTGCCATTCGTCCTTGCATTGAATATTGTTGTCATATATGGTGTGGTGCCCCTGCTGTTCCTTTCGAGGCCCCCGCCAAAATCCAGAGACGGATATGCAACGTGATGGGTCCTGGTCTGGAATCCTGTCTACGGTCACTTTCTCACAGACGTGATGTGGCATCCCTCTGTCTTTTCTACAAATATTTTCATGGCAAATGCTCTGACGAGATACTTTCACTGGTACCCCAAATGCATTAATTTAAGCGTGCTACTAGGTTGGCATCTCGGTTCCACCCTTTCACTGTCGAAACAGTTTAATGTAACCGCCTATTCTACTCCAACAGCTTCTATCGTACTTCTCGACAATGGAACTCTCTTCCTCTTACTTGCTACCCTGATTGTTAATGTTAATCGGTATCTTCCGATGCCTTAGTCCTTCTCTATATCCGTTCTTCAAACATCCATCTTTACTCGTGCTCTCACTCTCTGTAACCACTTGCGTGTTAGTGGCACTGCCGCCTTGCTTGCGGCTAAATGCGTCTAAAAATATGTTGAGATTCACAAAGCAGAGATAAAGAATTCACGAATAAAATAGAGTCTGATGAAGCGTTTATTCAATCCGTTCCCTTTATTTTACTTGTTCAGTGGCATCTATGACTCACTGATTACTCCTGGTATTATAAAAACCGCATTTTGCTCAGTATCTTTTTACGTTAAACGTTTTATTTGTTTAATATAACAGTAAAAGAAAAATATATCTCGAAAGAAAAAAGTTTAGCCACAGAATGACAAAGACGGTGACGACGAAAACTATTTCAAGATCAAGTTGAAGCAAGACGATCACTAAACAGAAAATGGTATCTGCGTGCCTCACATGAAAGGCTTGAACAAATAAGATTGCAATCTAAGAAACGCTGGAGTAAATAAGCCGATTAATCAAACGGTTACATTTTTCTCGGGATCTAATTTTGTGTGAATGCAGATAAATATTTTAGTTGCATAGATTATTAAAACGAGAAAGTTAATCACTTATAAACAACTAGAAATGAGTCAGGAATATAAAAATAAATACACATTGATAATTCTTATATGGTTTGATTGTCCAAAAATCAATGTTGTTTTCCAAAGTTATTATAAAGAAGTAGAAATCTGGACTGCAAAACGCTGCATAATTAAATTCAAAATTCTGGCAACGGAACACATGATACAACTGAACTAAAATCCCAATGTCAATGTTACTAAAGATCATTTATTTACTTTAGCCAGTATAGTTTCAGAGAAATAACACGTGGGGAGAGGCCAAAAGAACATAACTTATTTTTATAACTGCGATTCAATATCATAACCGCATACTGACATAATTGGCAATAATATTAGTAAATAGATACCTGAAAATCATATTACATAGACATTTCTCTCTTTTCAAGTGGAAACGTTCGAGAAGCAAGACGGCAAGGACATGCATTGTTCAAGGCTTTATAATATTATCTCTGCTAGCACGAAGTCACAAGTCATCGTGACCGAGGGTTTGAGTGTGCTGGTGTTGTTCATCATTCTACATAACACGCTCTCTCCCAGAAACTGTAACTAAGGTCTGCTCAGCATAGTTGCAGTATAAAACCACAGGTTGGCTCTATGGATGTTGAACAAACACAAATGTGCCTGAGCGAGAGTCTGCAATAGGGATTGGCTAGCCGACCTACTAGACGATTATCCTCGAATGCGTGAGGCCAGCTATTATTATTAATATTATCTGTACTGAACTGGAATATTGACTTCAGTCATTTTCCCAATGTCGGGTCCATAAAAAAAATATATGAATAAAGAAATAAGTATACTGTCACGGTGTCGTATCTATAAAAAAAAACAAATAAAAATTAATTATTTTTTAAAATAATTATAATAAAATATTTATAAAAAATATATTTATCATTAATTCACTCACTCTATACCAATGAGAATCGACCACACTTTTCTCCTCTACACACACAAATACGTAAAATTCTCACTATCTGACAAACAGTTCACACGGACCGATCGTTAATACATGCGTCAATTAAAAATTCATCTCTTTTTCCTTTTTCAGGCCATAATAGTAATATTTGTTCGTTTGTTTTTTTACCCACGTCCATAAAAAACATACAAGAAATACTGTATACTTTGGTTATTCTTTATCTTATACTTCTGTAGGACTCCGATTCATATTTGATCTGCATTTGACCAAAAATCACAACCGTCGTGATGTAGCATCCATATATTTTTCTATAAATATTTTCATGGCAGTTATTCCGATGAACTCTCCTCCTTTCGTTTCGCGTGAGTGTTTTTCGTATTTCTTGTTGTGTTTGAATGAGTGCGTGTCAGTGTGTGTGCTTGGGATGAATGAATGTTCTATAATATTATAGTCCCGCATTGATTTCGGCCAGTGAACTGGTATTTCTACCACATTTAGTGATTGTGGGGGGTTTTATTACTAATATTATTTTTCTTTAGTTTCTTGTAGATATTTTGTATTCATTATGTATATACCCATGGGGGTTAGTTTTTTTAAAATTGTTATTTTATCCCCCCCACAGACAGTGAATTGTAAATATGGGGACTAGTTAGTATTTTCATAGAGACAGTGAGGTATTATGGTGGTTGTAGTAAGAACGGTACGTATGAATGTGGTGTTTTGGTGTAAGGAATATTGTTCGTACGATTGGGTCAGTGTTTGCGGCTAGCTAAGTTATAGTTAAGACAGAAGAAGACCGTCCTTTTTCCCCAATCCCCCCTTCGGCCTTGTGCCACATTTCTGTAAATTATACAGAATAAATATCACTCTCCTCCTTGATACAGCGATTGCATGAATTTAAATGTTCTAGAAAATTGGCTACTCAGTTTTACAGCTCTACTGGTTAAATTGCTAGATATAACCGTAATTTCTATCCCAACTGTTTCTTTTTTCGCACTTCTCGCCTGTAGAAATATCTCATCGTTTCTTGCGTTCCCGCTACCTACAATCTTCAAAAATTAAAATGCAACGTCAATCTTCACTATTCTTGAATCCTCTTCTTTTATTGTCCTTGCTCGTCACTAAAGTCTTCCCTTTCTATTTCACTTCTAGGGACCCCTTCCGTCTTCGTGGCACCATCGTCGTTCTTTGGCTGAAATGATAAAAAAGATATCATAGAAGACACTGTAATTGGATTGGAGTATTTCAGTATAATAAAATAATTATATTTTTCATTAATTTACTCATTCTAAACCAATGAGAATCAATCCCACTTTTCTTCTCTGCGCACACAAAAATATAGGACACGGACAGGACGTTAACACGTGCGTCAAATAAAAATTCATCTCCTTTTCCTTTTTCAAGCCATAATAGTAACATTTGTCTTTTACACACGTCTATGAGAAGAATACTACCATCATACATACATTACAGATTTTTTTTTTTAATTTTTAAACAGTTGATCTTTGTTTCAAATTTATCTTTTTTTTTTACATAAAGATGTTTATTTTAAATAGAAGTGTTCGTTTGAGGACGATTTTATAGATAGATATAATTCGCTTCATTATCTATTACATCCTTGCAAATATTAACAAACATATGACTTGACGAAAAAGAATGTAGATACAGAAATTTCTGCACTTTGCAAGTGTTTTAAGAACTAGACCATCAATATTGTATTTTAATGAAAAAAAACTGGTAATCAGATGGAACAAGAGCAGGAGAATAAAGCGAGTCTGTATTCTTCACCTGCCGAAATCTTCCATCATTTCAGATAATTACCTGGGTTGTTTGGGGACAATCGTACACTTGCAAATGAAGCAAATGTTATTTTCTTCAAATAATTTTTTAAATTATTTTAATTGTTGACTAATGATGTTTTATTTCAGACATAACATTTTTTGGTAGAATTTAGAAGTGGATAACACCAACGTATATCTATAATGCACTCATAATGTCCTTGAAAGGAGATTTTGGGTCGTGCTTTAGCTGTTTTGCTACCACTAAGCTTTTCTCTGTTTTGTTTAAGATTTTTATAAAATATGTGTTTTTTTCTTTGTTTTTTTTTTTCTTTCGTTTTTTTTCTTTCGTTTTTTTTTCTTTCGTTTTTTTTTTCTTTCGTTTTTTTTTCTCTTTTGGTTGTTTTTTCTTTCGTTTTTTTTTTTCGTTTTTTTTTTTCTTTCGTTTTTTTTTCTCTTTTGGTTGTTTTTTCTTTCGTTTTTTTTATTCTTTCGTTTTTTTTTTTCTTTCGTTTTTTTTTCTCTTTTGGTTGTTTTTCTTTCGTTTTTTTTTCTTTCGTTTTTTTTTCTTTCGTTTTTTTTCTCTTTTGGTTGTTTTTTCTTTCGTTTTTTTTTCTCTTTTGGTTGTTTTTTCTTTCGTTTTTTTTTCTTTCGTTTTTTTTTCTCTTTTGGTTGTTTTTTCTTTCGTTTTTTATTTCTTTCGTTTTTTTTTCTTTCGTTTTTTTTTTCTTTCGTTTTTTTTTTCTTTCGTTTTTTTTTCTCTTTTGGTTGTTTTTTCTTTCGTTTTTTTTTTCTTTCGTTTTTTTTCTCTTTTGGTTGTTTTTTCTTTCGTTTTTTTTTCTTTCGTTTTTTTTTCTTTCGTTTTTTTTTTCTTTCGTTTTTTTTTCTCTTTTGGTTGTTTTTTCTTTCGTTTTTTTTTTCTTTCGTTTTTTTTCTCTTTTGGTTGTTTTTTCTTTCGTTATTTTTTCTTTCGTTTTTTTTTCTATCGTTTTTTTTTCTTTCGTTTTTTTTTCTCTTTTGGTTGTTTTTTTCTTTCGTTTTTTTTTCTTTCGTTTTTTTTTTCTTTCGTTTTTTTTTCTCTTTTGGTTGTTTTTTCTTTCGTATTTTT
Source organism: Acanthosepion esculentum (assembly GCA_964036315.1). NCBI lineage: Eukaryota > Metazoa > Mollusca > Cephalopoda > Sepiida > Sepiidae > Acanthosepion > Acanthosepion esculentum. Next base: position 36,111,345 of record OZ038481.1, on the reverse strand, counting down.
TTCTCTTT
>OZ038481.1:36046337-36106337 GCA_964036315.1 Acanthosepion esculentum | reverse complement strand
GGAAACTAGGAAAAATAAACAAAAGAATTAAGAAAAGTATAATAACAGATTAGAATTGAATGAAATAATAGAACAGTTCAGTAAAATGAAAAATATAATGAAAGAACAGAGTAATAAAGAAATAAAAGAAAGGATATATGGAATTATAGAATAAGTTTAATAAAGAATAAATAACATGAAAGTACAAAGAGTAAAGAATAAAGAAAAATAGAAAGCAATCTGAGAACGAATACGAAAGAAAGAAGAAAAGAAGAATGAAAGAAAGAAAATCGTGAAAAGAAAGGTAAGATCAATTCATAGCACACATTATGAATAAAGAAAGGAAGGGTGAATAAAAGAAAGAAAGAAGCGATGAATAAATAAATGAAAGATTCGCTAAGCACAATGTGAAAAATAAAGAATATTACTGAAAGGGAGACAGAAAAACACAATTTTAAAGTGCAAAATGAAAGATATAAGAGAATATTGATAATGAAAGGAGAAACATTGTAAAAAATTGATAATGAAAATATAAAAAAATGATAGAAAACATCACTAAAACAAATTAGAATAAATAATGAAATAATAAAAATAAATGTATAAATAAAGAAAGAATACGGTAGAACAAAGACAGAAAGAAATAAAGATAGAAATAAATAAAGAAATAAAGAAAGAACGACAGAAAAAAAAAGAACAATACATTAAAAAAATATTGCCACAGAGTTAAAGGAGGTGGGAGGAGAATGAAATTAATTACCGCATGCTCGGAACAAGTGCTCTAAGATGGACAGTGTATGGCGTTACCTTAGAGATAAGGCACCACTAGAAACGGAACGACGATGGCAACAGTAGTAGCAACAACAATGACGGTCATAGCGATAACCAAAGAAATATAATGCCGTGTTCTAGCCTTGGAAGAGAAATAATACAAGTGCAACCTTCTTTCACATAGACCAGTGCTCTCTCGTTCGTTTCACTTCCCATACGTTTGGGCGCTTTTAATTTCAAGGCAACAAGCGAGTGCGTTGTCGTTAGAACTGCATTTTTTAGGTAAATAAACAAATACATTAAGTTAATAGGTTAACTTATGCGTCTTAGTGTGGAACGAGATATATTTTGAATAAAATTAACTGAAATAAACTTGTTCTGCTTCAAATAATTTATATGCATAAAGGATTGAATTTGATCCTAGCAATACGTACGTATTTCAAAATTGTTTTGAACTTCAAGCCAAATTAAAAGTGTATTTTTTCAAATATTTGACTCTTCCCAATATCTCTACTTCAACTTTTACATTTATGTTATACTGTAAATAAAACAACTCATATAAAAATAAGAGTTCACTCCCCTGAGAGTTCTACGTAGGCTAGACATCAACTGCAAAGAGACAAAGTAAATGAAAAAGAAGATTGTGTTGCTCCAGGATTTGATGTGAATATAAATTGCTAGAAAAAAAAAAAATCAATGAAAGTAAAATTGAAAGAGTGAGAGAGTTTGTTTTTTGTTTTACGTCATATCAACCTCAATGGGTTATTTAATGCCGACAAAATTTTTATTCCTGGTAATATTTTTTTTTCAAATATATTGCTGGTAATTTTTTTTCCTTCGAAAATCTATTTCTGGTAATATTATTTCTTAAAACATGTATCGCTTATAATATTTTTTTTCAAAAACGTATAGCTGGTAATATTTGTTTTTCTTCAAAAACACATTGCTGGTAATAACTTCTTTTACAAAGTATTTTTGGTATTAAAACCTTTTTTTACACTTTCCTAAAGTTTTGAACCCAGTTTCAGGGTTAACTTTTTACCCATAGCTGGGATCCTAACAGGCGCTACCACCCCGGGTCAGGGTGGATCTGGGAACACCAGCAATTAAGACGTGGTTCCACGCTCCTCAAAACCTCCTTATCAGAGGCCTTGCTGTTAGAGGTAGTTTATCGTCTTACCCAGGACGTGGATGTAGTTTATTGTCACACCCAGGACGAAGTGAGAGAAAGAAAGACGCTCTAATCTTCATGCAAATTATAAGAGAATATGATTTAAAGAAAGATAGATGAAACAAAAATTGTTAAAAACGATAAATAAACAAAAGAAAGATGAGAAAAATTGACAAAAAGAATGTGTTGCTCCAGTGTTTCAAATGGAATATGGAATGGCTACCTTGAAAATCAGATTTCAAAATCCTGGATTTTTTTTGTTGCTCTGAGTATCAACACCAACAACTAGCGCTGATAAGAAATAGGCAATTATCTTAAATCCAGATGAAATTCGAATCAAAAGCGGGTGTTAGTTCACGTCTTATTATTCCTGATACTTGCTGTTTGCATTCGACGTCCAGTGTAATCTGCGACAAAAATCAATGAAAAAAAATGAAATAAAAATACATGTCAGAAAAGTAATTACTGACACGTTTTATTTAAAAAAAAATATATATATAATAAATACTGATAGTGATAATAAAATGAAATGGAACATATGAATATCGAAGAAAAATTATAAAATGATTTAAAATATATCCTACAGTTTTATATAATTTTTTTTTATTCTTAGCACGGTCGATCTAAGTTTTTTAAGAATAATTCTTATACTTAATAGACTAGTTAACTTAAATGCAGTGCTAGATTGGCGGCAAGATGTCGTCATTTTATGTTTGAAATTGCTGTATGTAAACGTAGGTTTTATGCTAACAATTTCTTCCCTCGCAGTTCTCGCTTGTGGAACTCTCTTCTGCCTTCTTGCTTTCCAGTCAACTATGGTCTTCACGAATTTAATGCAATGTCAGTGGTTATCTTCTGCCTTCTTAGTTCTTGTTCTTTTACTTTTTCTCCCATTATTAATGTCTTCTTTTTCTCATATACTCTCCCACACAGTCTTAGTGATTACGTTGCCTTTCTTGCGGCGAATGCTTTCGAAAAATCAAAAAAACACAGACAACAAAATCATTGCTGAAGACTCCAATGTAGTGTATAGTCCACAAAACATTTTCGTAACAATAAATTAAAACTTAACATTAACAGCGTCATTTGCATCTGGAAGTTATAAAACCATCAAAATTGAATCTACAGTATGTGATACTATTTCAGTAAGCCTACTGAAATACTGGTTTCAAGATTAAAAAAAAATAAAACTGGCAAAAAAAAATGTAGAAACTAAATCACAAAGAAAACTTATATGTGTTTGGTTGCGCCATTTATTAATTTCACATGTGAAAATATTAATTATATGATGAATAAATTGAAATTATCGCCAAAGAAAGGGTTTATCTATACATTATAATTGTTTCTTTTATTAATACAATTAATAGTCAATTTTGCTGGAGATGTTGAGTAAATTATCTTAAGTATTAAATTTTTTTTCCTGAAATCGCTTTGTATTAATAAAACTAATTAAGTCTAGCATAAACTAAAATGGCGACAGAAAGATTATATATTTACACTAAACATCCGTTTTTAAATACATCTGTTTAAGTGCTCCCATACACAGAATTCTAGCTGAGGTGATGCATCCCAAATAATTTCACCAACCAAACAGTCTGATACGATTAGTTTACATATAAATCATCATTCATAAACTTGATATTCTACGATTATATTGAAAGATAATTTATTACTCAAAGGAAGGCGATAAAGGGACTAAGACGTATGGAGTTACTTTCGAGTGAAAGAAAACTGAGAAAAGACAATTAAAAGAACAGGATTCAGAAAGACAAGACGACGGCAGAAGATGACGACCGATACTGCATTTAAATTTTTGAAGATCGTTTTCTTTTTTACGTTAAAGCAAGAAACTGGAAGAGATTTTCACAGACGAGAAGTGTAGGTAAAGAAGCCATTAACAGCTGACTTAGAAACTAAATTGATATAAATGTCTCAATTCATATAAGTGGAAATCGCTAGACCGTGAAAGAAGCTGCTTTACTCTCTAATGTATGAGTTTATACAAGTTCTTTGAAATACCAACGGAATTTCCTTCTTAAATATTTTATTTATTATTCATTGCTCATGTTTTGGAATGATTTTTCAGGTTTTCTGGTTATTGTTTTTTATTATACATGATCATGGCCTATGGATTTCGTTAATCGGACTGACTTCCTCATCTTGGTTGCTTTCCTCACAACGTTTCGGCCGTCTGATCCTCCGGCCTTCTTCAGGTGCATCTTGAACTCGGGAACCGTCGGTCTGGAATTTCGAACCCAACCCTTTATTGTTACGGGGGTACCATGTTCTCGTTCCATTAAGGCCAGTGACACATGGCCGAGGCGACTAGGACGTTGAAACAGTGATTGCAAGTTCTCCCGATGTTCTGAGTTCAATCCCGAGCAAAGGCAGTGGCAGCGACAAACAAGAGCGGTGACAACGATAATAGAAGCACAGCAGCAGCAACGATGGCGTCAAGCAGTAGTAGCAGCAGCGATGGCCTTAATGGAACGAGAACATGGTACCCCCGTAACAATAAAGGGTTGGGTTCGAAATTCCAGACCGACGGTTCCCGAGTTCGAGATGCACCTGAAGAAGGCCGGAGGATCAGACGGCCGAAACGTTGTGAGGAAAGCAACCAAGATGAGGAAGTCAGTCCGATTAACGAAATCCATAGTGAAAACCCCTCATCCCAAAAATATAGACGATTATGATCATGGCCTTAGAGAGTAAAGCAGCTTGATCTCCTCATCCAGTCTTCCTCTCTACTGGTGTCTCTTTTTTAAACTTTGTCACCTACTCTTGATGGTTCTTGAATGGACTTGAAAATGAAAGCCACTGTGTGAATGTTTGTACCATTACTGAATGCTTGAATGTTCGTTTTTTTCTCTCACCTTTGCTCAGTTGGGACGACAGTAGAGCTAACACATGACGATTTATCCTGTTCTCTCTCTAGCTGAATAACTCAAATGTCTTTTCAGGGATTCTTACGAAAAATGGTGTCAAGATGGCTAACTGTTTTATATGAAAACCTGGAAAATATTCAATTAGTTTAGTGGTTGTTTAGATATAAAAAAAATTGTTGGATAGACAATTATGTTGTTATACGATTTTTTTTTTAAGCTTATCACCCCAAGCAAGGCTGGAGGCCACTATCACGCAAGAGGTTATAGAAGGGTCGGAGGAAGAGCAGATAGGAGTGGTAAAGGAGAGGATGTGGAGAAAGAGAAAGACAGTGTGTCGATCAAGGCGAGGGGGTTACAGAAGATTTGGAGCGAGAGCAGATAGGAATGAAAGATGAAAGGATTTGGAGAAGGGAAGTGGATAGATCAAGGCAACTGGAGATGTCGATTGACGCTACACTTAAACCGTTGGAGATTGCATTTGTCAGGGAAACAGTAATAGGGAAGGGAGTTCCATAAGCGAGATGTGCGAGACATGAAGCTATTGGAGTAGAAGAGACGTCTACATCTAACAGTTTCAACGGTGTAGGGGTGGGAACGGGATGCCAGCCTCGTATGACGTTTAAATTCACGAGGCCTAGGGACAAGCGAAAGCAGCTCCTCGGAGCAATTACCGTGAAAATATTTGTAAAAAAGGCAGAGCGAGGCAACATCGCGTCTGTGAGAGAGAGACTGCAGGCGAGATGACAGATCAGGGCCAATCACATTGCATATCCGTCTCAGGATCTTATCAAGAACCCTGAGGCAAACAGAAGGAGCCTCAGACCATATATGGCAGCAATACTCCATGCAAGGGCGAATGGTCGATTTATAGACTTGGAGGTTGGACAATTTTCCACATGGTGTATATATATATATATATATATATATATATATATATATATATATATATATATATATATATATATCAAGTATGTGTTGCAGTTCAATTTACATTACATGAATCATTCATACAAAAAGCACATAGTGAAGTTAATGATATAAATGGCAAGACTCACTCTCGCAAACAATTTTTAATAAAATACATTAACCTCGAACCCGTTGAACAATCGAAAGCTTGTAGTAAAAAAAAGACCTTACACAACTGGAATTTATAAACAGGGATCATAACATTCATCAACGGGTTCGAGGTTAATGTATTTTATTAAAAATTATTTGCGAGAGTGATTCTTGCCATTTATATCATTAACTTCACTATCTGCTTTTTGTATGAATGATTCATGTAATATATATATATATATATATATATATATATATATATATATATATATATATATATATATTCACCCCGCCCCAAGCAAGGCGATCATGCCACTAAGGCGGAAGGGGCTACTGGGAACGAAAGAGAATGAGGAGACTTTAGAAGGAACTGGAAACACAATCCTAAGCAGGAAACAAGAGATAAACCTATACTTTTGTTCAAAACTTCGAGGAGGTGTATGAACCGGACGATAAACGAACGTATCTACACCTATTGAGGAAAAAGTAAAAATCAAAATGAAAGAAATAGTAAATAAAATTTCAGCGATTAGGCTGTGACGTTACAAGTAGAGAGTTGAAGGAGAATTTAGAAGGAACCTGGAAACACAATCTTAAACATGAAACAAGAGATACGCCTCTACTCTTTTTCAAAAACCGGGGACAATTATGAACCGGACGATATCTAATCCTATACAATATATTTGTTTTATTTATTTAAATTCTTAATTTATTTATATATTTTGTATATTCATATTTTTGTGCGTTCTCATATTGGAAGACTGCTTATTGGTTTTCTGTTATTTAATGTTATTTAGTCTTTTTCATCGTAATGTGGTTTGTACGTCTGATGATCGCTTAAGGTGGGAAACGAAGTTACATGCCTTGTTGATTTCTATGTCCATACTGTCTTTCTCTGTCTCAGAATACCCACGGACACACACACAGATACACAAACACAAATATTTGTGTGTGGGTGTCTGTATGTGTGTTTGTGCGCATGCGCGCACGTATGTAAATTAACATTAAAAAATGATTTTTACATAAATTCGAACTTTGATATCTGCCACTGGAGGGATATGTGCAACTCTCTCAAACAAGTTAAAACAATTTCAAAGCAACGAAATTCTTCTTCTTTTTCTTCTTCTTGAAAATGGTAGTCTTTGGGAGAGAAATTAAAGGAGTATGGTGGATATGGCAAAGCTTCGTATTCTATGTTTGTGAGCTACTGCAGTGTCATGTGACTGGCCATTTTCATGAAGCAGAATTGGATGTCATTGATTAATCAGTGCCCTCCGACTTTGGCGTAACAGATGTTGACCATGTTCACCATAGTCTATGAATATAGAATCCAGCGCAGTACGTAATCTGTTCAATGAAACAGCGTTAAAGATTAACACTCACAAGTCAGACACTCTACTGAATCTGACTATATCGCCAATACCACCAGCAGCTCTTCCGTAATTCTTCAGTTTTCGATATCAAAGGCTGGCATTGCATATTCGGAAAAAACATGGCCGCCATTATAAACGTCGAATTGAATATTTTGTGCCTTCTGATTGATTAAACCTTCTATTGGTGAACTATAAAATGAGTCAGCTCATTTTGGCTGGCTCACTAGTACGCCAAGGTACCCAAAAACTCCAACAACAGAATGTGCCTTTCATCCAGTTTCTGACAGTAAGCTTCGGAATCCAACGGCGGGCCAACAAGATCTTTATAATCTGTTTGTGGGTAATTTCGGTTTCAGAAAGTGCGTTGGTTCGTTGTCATGATTGAGCCATCGAGCTGATCGTTTACAATTGTGATAAATGATCCACTTCTCGTCGCAAGTCAGTATTTGATTAAGAAATAGAGCATTCGAATTCCTCAGATGCAACATCGGACACTTCAAAACTTTGAGCACATTGACATCCACTGAGTTCATGTTGAACCCATCTATCGAATTTCTTCACAGTGCCGGTTTTCCTGAGATGGTCCCCCGATATTTTTTTAAAATCTGACACCCATTATCTGAGACATCGTGTTTTGCTCGACGTGTCTTTTCCGATCTTGGCTGTCATTTGTCCTTTTCTACCACCTTCATCTTCAAGACTCGTCCCCACAGTACGGAGCTTAGGACACCAGCGCCATACTTTCAGATCACAAGTGAATACTTCAATAAATGCTCTGCCAATGTTGGGAACAGTTTGAGACACATTATGACAAACCTTTCACTCGTGCAAATGTTTACTTGTTTTGAATCGCTTTTGTTCATTTTTTCATCTTCAAGATGTTAATAATTGTACAGGGGGTCCCTAAAATGTCGATACATATGCAAAAATGCATATTTTCAAGAAATGAAAATTTCAACATTTTATTGTATTGGAATATTAACACATAACATAATCTATTTCCATCATTTGTGATACACAGATTGATGCGTTTTCCAATATTAAAAAGAACTCGATGCAGTAACACCATATTGCCGTTAAGTGTAGCACATTCACTCTTTATACGTTCAATCAAATGTGTTGCATCTGTGGTTTTCATTGAGTACACCTTTTGCTTTAGCATATCCCAGAAAAAGAAGTCAATTCTTTCTTCCTTTGACAAAAACATGTTTAATCTGTAGAGTTAAAAACTATAATTAATGAGATTTTATTTATCCAAACTTAATCGACACCCTACATAATGTTTGAAGAGAAGTTCTGGAAGAGATTGATATAAAATTAACAACGAAGATACTTTAATCATTAAGAATGAGTAATATATTTTGGTGTAACAATTATAAATATATATTGAAAAACAATTAAAATATTTATTGTAAAACCGAACTATTTTTCAGAACAACCTAGTGTTAATTTTTTTACAGGTGTTTCTTTCATTTTATTTCACTTAAAATTGATATATCGTCCGTCTACGATCGATAACGAACACAGATCTTAAATCAAAAAAGCACCTGGAAAATTCTGAAATATGTTGCGAAAATGTTGCGAAAAGTCCACTGACCTTCTACAAAATAAATCAGGATCTGGAAATGGAATTAAAGTAGCGATGGTATATAGCGATTTAATAAGCGTAGGTTACTTCTAGCACAAGGCCGAAATTAAAGAGCACCTAATGAGTATGGAACTCACTACTCAGTCGTAGTTGATCTAGCAAGACAAGCTTTGCTAACCACGTCGAAGTGCCCAATTTGCGATGTCATAAACACTGAATCCATCAGAAAAATTCAGAATGAGGTATTTACCTCTATACTCTTCAAATACCTCGGTGTATTGATCAGTTATAAAAAATAGTATAGTATATAAAGAGATTGAACATACAATAAGGTGTACTAGGGGTAATTTTGTCCAACACTGTACGATGTTACAATTTCAAAATATTAACATATGAACTCGGCTCATGGTTTTAACTTATTCGTCATGTTTTTAACTTATTCGTCATATCTCAAATCACATATTGATGTAGCGTGCAACTCGGTCAGCCAGTCTAAAGTATAATTTACGCAAAAAAAATTCTCAGATCAAAGATTTAAAAAACGTCTTCAAGGGAACGAAAACTACTTTATCAGACCCATTAGACTGGCGCTACAAAATCACAATGTGCTTTATCGAATAACCAAATCACACCCTTGAAGTCTTACACCAGCAACAACAAAAAATCCGTAGCAATATTTACGGAAAGGTTTAATAAGGATATAATCAAGATGTTAACTTTTCCCAATCTCTCTTCGATATCCGTTTTTCTTCATTGGTCTCCACTTCCTAACCTTTGTATCGCTTAGTAATATTCGTTACTATTCCTTTTGGTTCATCTATTTCGACAATCTCTTTAGGTAGATTATTCGCTGTTCCCCTCTGTCGCTAACTCCTTTTAATATGTCTCGGGAGTATCAGATTTTATAAACCATGTTACCTCATATTTGTTATATAAATTTTAACAGTCTCTTTCTAGTTATATGTTTAAGTTTCCTTTTTGTTTCCATTTTCCTTAAAACTTCTTCGTTGCTTACATAATCTATGCATGGTATTCTCACCATCCTACGGAAGAAGCACATTTCTGTTGCCTCAGCATTCCTCTTCGTCTAGGAAGAAATTCTCCTGCAGTCTCTGCTGTATAGGAGGACTGATAGGACGCAGTAATTCAGAAACCATTTATTTGTTTCTAATGAAAATTTCCTTTCCTTTAATTTCTTTAGTCTTTTGTTAAAACACCAAATATATAAACTTCTCTACTAGCTTGATGTTGACAATTCTCACAACACATACTGGTTAGTTTCTCTTGCTTAAAAGAAACATTTTATCAATAATTTTAGTCGCTCACCCACCATCGTAAGCTTCCCTCCTTGTGCTTTTTTGTTATATATAAATACATTGATGGCAATTATTTGTATGAGCTCTTTGCTATGGTACCCCGACTTTTTGAATTTAAGCGCAGTACTAGACTGGCGTTGAGATCTCCTCAATTTAAAGTTAAGTTGTCGAGATGTAGCCGTAAGTTCTATGCTAAAAGTTTCTTTCCTCGCACTTCTCACTTGTGGAACTCTCTTTCGGTTCCATTGTTTCCAGCCAACTATAATCTCCAAAAATGTAAATGCAATGTCAATCGCTATATAGTGTCCGCGTGATTACTCTATTTTCTTCCCGTTCATTGTTAATTATTCTGTTCCTAATTCTTCCATACCAGGTAACTCCTTGTCGCTTAATGGCTTTACTGCCTTGCTTGGGGTGAAATCGATGAAAAAAATAAACTTTCCTTTATTATATTTCTAAGATTTCTTTCAGCTTTCTTTGTTGAAAAAAAGTGTTTTTAGAAGAAAGAATATATAGATTGCAACCAGCATAACGGTAAACTTTCTTTCAAATACCGAATGCTTCCCTTACCATTGAAATAACGGTTGATTTTAGTAGAATAAAACACTCGCTTTATAGATTTATGGTACAGGTTCAACCCTTGCCGAAAGACTTCTTTATTTACGATTTATGCTACTTAATGCATTTTGTAGAAGGATGATCTGGGAATTATAATGAAGGATAGCAAATGTAAGATGAAAGAAATACTCATAAAAAGTTAATGATAATGGATAATTTTCCCTGTTAGAATAAAATTCACTTAACTGCAATCTTACTAATACAGTCTAACTGTAGGGAACTAAAAGCATAACAGTATCCTCTCATTTGTTTCTTTTTCTGTTTCTGTGCCATGTTCTTTTATGACGTAGGCGATCATGGCTCTCCACCTCCCTCTTCCTCTTGTAGCTCTCAACAAGTTCCTTCCCTCTGACACCTCCCTCAGACACGTTCCGTCATCCACCTGCTCAAGCTCGCCAGGTATGTCACGCGCTGCTTTCCCTTGTCTGACTTTCCCTCTATTCGACCTGTGTGTATCAGATTCTCCAGGCCCTCCTTCCTCATTACGTGTCCAAAAAACTTCAGCTGCCTCTTCCTGATGTTAATTATAAGCCTTCTCCTTGTTTGCATCCTCTCTAAGACCTCATCTTTGCTCACACGCTCGGTCCATGGTATCCTTAGCATCCTTTTGTAGAACCACATCTCCGTCGCCTCGAGTCTCTTCTTCATCTTTGAGGAACTCGTCCAACATTCACTGCTGTAAAGAAGAACAGATGTCACGTAACAGCTCAGTATTCTTTTCTTTGTTACCAAAGAAATCCTCCTGTCTGACAATACTCATTTGTTTACTAGTATAATGACAACATTACTGCTTTGATATTTGTATGCACCGACATATTGATCTTAGTAAATGTTTTGCTGACGATCTGTATTCGCATATATATTTACAGTTGGTTTAATTCAAGACACAAAAAAAACGTATTTAGTTCGTTGACATACCGTATCGAAGAAATACAGAGGAATAAATCCTCGTAAGTAGATCTAAAAAGAAGAAAAGATTGCTGTAGCCACAAAGAGTAGTGGCTCTTTGCGAGATCGGAACGTAACCTTCAGAATTTACCTTCTTATCTTTTCCTTTCTAATTGAGGAGACAGGAAAAAGGAAGTAAGTGAGAAGTTGGGATGTCTGTGCTTTATAATACAAAGTACTAACAACAGGAAGAAAGATTTGGCTGTGAAAGAGGCTAGAGGAACAGGGTAGAAGCAAAAATTGGAACAGCTGGAAGGAAGAAATTATACAAGATGGCGGCTTAAGGAAGGAAGCTGGCGAAAAATCGGAGACAGGAAGATAAGATAAGAAAAGTTATGCTACACAGAGAAGACAGGACTGTCTGGTTCAATGAATACATGAATGATGATCGACGATTTCTGAATTATAAAAATGTTTGTAAGTAAAGTTAAAGAGATAGAAATATACGAGGTGTGACAATTTAATTGCTTGAATGACGGTAACGTGTCTCTAGTTTAATTAATGGGTTAGGGACATATTTGTACGACCTAATCTGTTCCAAATTCTGACTTATTTTTTAGTTGCGGTCAAGATAAAGTTTTTGTTGCCGAGCAGTAGAGTTGTTTATACGTGTTCAGATTATACTTTTGGAAAAAAAATGATTAAAAAAATGTGGATCAAAGGATTAACAAATTTTTGTATAGAAATTTTTCATGTTTGTGTATTTTCGTTGTTTACCGTCAAACAACGAAAATATACAACTATAAATAGATTCAAATTTCAAAATTAATCAGTTTGTCTGAGGATCGCAAAGGGCCTGAAACCAAAGGTCACAATCTCTCATCAGCGCAAATATATATATATATATATATATATATATATATATATATATATATATATATATATATATATATATATTATGAAATGGACAAAGTCCGACAATTATTTAAATACATTTTTATGTTTAACTTTCTTTTTATAGATGCAATATTTAAGTAAATGCTCTTTTTATAACAGTATTAAATGTTTAATACTGTTTATTATAAACAGAGCATTTACTTAAATACTTGTATCTATAAAAAGAATGTTAAACATAAAAATGTCTTTAAATAATATATATATATATATATAATATTTATATATATATATACTGCATTTCACATTTTTACTCACTACGAAAACTTTTATATTTGATATATATATGTGTGTGTGTGTGTGTGTGTGTGTGTGTGTGTGTGTGTGTGTGTGTGTGAGGGAAAGAGAGAAAATATAATTTTAGGGTACGTTATATTTGATGGTTTAATTGCTCAATATCAGGGATAGAGCATATGTAAGTATAAACAATTTAAGCTATGTACCTCTAAGTTTAAAAGCATTTATAAAAAGGAAAATCATTCTTGAAGCGTGTATTTTAGCTTCAATTAAAAGATTACTAGATTAAATATAATGTTTCTAAGAAGCAGAATATTTTGCTGTATTTCACACTGAATTGATTGATTGGATTAATTTTTTTATGATTATCTGTAAAATCTCTAAAACTGTCTATATTGTCAAATCTGTCAATACAACCTAATTATTTTATTACAAAATCATTCAAAAATAAAATATACTTTTCTGAAACTTTATTTGTGGAACATTACCTGATTTATAGTTTACTTAATCTGAATTAAAACAAATATTACTTACTTTTTTCAAAAAAATATCGCGGAGAAGCATAAAACACAGATGTGTTTTTTATGAAATGGATACAAATTTATCAATAACCTGATTTTTCAATATCTACGCTACATTGTTGAAAGATTATATGATGAATGCATTGTAAACATCTTTTTTTAGATAATGTTTTTCCTACCTAATAATATTAAAAATTTAAAACATTTTAATTATACTATCTTATTTAATTTTAGGTACTTTGGCTTTATAGTTTTATTTTTGAGGAAGCTTGTTGAGTAAATGTCAGAAAATTACCAATAAATTTTAAATTTATTATAGTTACCGCACTTATTTTGTGATAATGTCGTGTGTGGACATCCGTATTTACAAAACCCGCTATGAATTCTTACGGAATTTTAAAAGATTTAATGTTTATAAATTGTTATACTTTATATATTTTAATGAAAATAATTCTTGCGAAAATTAATTATTCTTTGGAAAATCATTTTGAAGACAACTTCATGAGAGACATAACTTGTCGATATTATTCAATAAAAGATGTTTGAAATAATTAGTGCTGCCGAAATGCACTTTATTTAAATTATATAATCAAGAACACTAACACAAGAAAATTTCGACTTTTTTTCATAAAACGGGAGATCAAAACATACTCGGGAAAAATAATATAAAATAAATGAAATACAAAAATACGGATAGAATAAAACAAATTTGGAAAGTTTAATAAAATAATTTGATAGACAAAACTTGTCGATATTATTTTAATATAAATGTAGTTGTCTCTTTTACTCCAACAGCTCGCACTTCCAGACAGTGGAACTCCCTTCCTCTTATTTGCTTCCCTGATAGCTATAATATTCAAATATTCAAATGTAATGTCAATCGATATATCCTGATGCCTTGATCTTGAACCCCATCCTTCTCTTTATCCTTTCCTCAAAAACCCCTCTTTATTCTTGCTCTTACTCTCTGTAACTCCTTGCCTGTTAGTGACACTCTTGCCTTGCTTGGGGTAATAAGTTTAAAAAAACAAAACAAAAACAAAACAAAACATGATTGAAAGAATTCATGCTATTGAAATACATCTTTTACAGTCACATACATACACACATGCACACAGACACACATATAGTGTTGTTTCATGCCTAGCGTTGAGACTATTTGACTTAATTTAATTCTATCTGGTCAGGAAATTATTCACCTTCTTGAAGTGTATAATTTGTAGTTTCTCCTCCATGAATTGATTGCATATTCTTCCAGTTTTTCTATTTAACTTTTCTATTATTCTCAATTTAATTTGTATTATACTATATTCAATAAATATATATTATTAATAGTGGTATATACTAATATATTGTGTGTGTGTATATATATATATATATATATATATATATATATATATATATATATATATATATATATATATATATATATATGTATATATACACACACTACATTTCATATTATTAGTAAGTACAGAAACTAAAAGATTATTTGCCAATTTTACTAATTTGAGGCTCTCTCTGGATCAGCATCGTCTCGCCTTTCTACTGTTTGCTTCACAACCAAGTAGTGGTGCCTGGTTCAACGCAGTGCCCTCTTCATCTACCGGTACCCTTCTAGATGATGAGTGCACTCGGGTCGGAGTCGCGATCCGTCTTGGACTCAAATTATGTGAGCGCCACAGATGCAGATGTGGACCCTACATCGATGAGTTTGGTTTGCATCCTGTCTCCTGTAGTCGTAGTGCCGGCCGCTTTCCATGGCATGCAGCAATTAACGACATCATCAAAAGAGGTTTGGATGCAGCAGGCTTCCCTTCCCAAATCGAACCCGTAAGCCTCAACCGTGGTGATGGACAGCAGCCAGGTGGCATTACCATCTTCCCTTTTAAAATGGGTAAGTCGTTGATTTGGGATGCGACCTGTGCGGATACATTTTTGGCCGGTAATTTGATCAGTTCCGTGGTTGAGACGGGGTCCGTCGCCCGAGACGCAGAGATGAAAAAATAGTTAAATATTCTTCTCTTGCTGATAGATTTTTTTTTTTTACTCCTGTGGCGGTGGAGACTTCAGGGGTTGTTGACCCTCGTTCGATGGCGTTCCTTCGGAGGATTGGCGCGATTGCGTCTCGATTAAGGAACGAGCCTCGCGAAACGGAGTGGCTCTTGCAGCGTGTCTCACTGGCGACGGTTCGAGGTAATACTTTCTCCATCATTGCGGCTGGCAGAGGATAGAAAAATTGTTTATAGTTATGTTGTTCTGGAATTATCATCAATGGTCGACTGAACTTGCTTTGTTTCAATGACTTTTGTTTTGTTATTATTAGTTACTTTGTTCAATGAATGACGTATTACGACAAAAAAATTGCTGAATAAATGATAGCAATTCTGTAGAATCAGGATATAGATGACATCTTTGACTTTTTCATTGGATTTTCAATATTTATACGCTAGTTTTATTAACCCATAAATAAAATTAAAATCGATCGAAATTGTACAAAAGATGAACCAAACATTTGGATAAAAATCGGTTCTTTTTCAAACGGTTTGATGACTGAAATATAAAGGACAGCCTTATTAAAAGGAAGGGTTTCTTCACGTTTGACGTGATTTTTTTTCTCTTTTATTGACAATTCATTCTACAAAAAATGATTTAAATGATATTGTTAATGGCCTGTAAATGTTCACTCATTTACGTGAACAAAATTTAATTAAACACGTTTACCACTACTTGTGTTTCGTTTTCATAAATACAAAATCCATTATTACTGGTCAACTAAATATGTCAGTACGCGTAGCTGTGGTGCACAGAAGATTATTTTTTTTACAATGATGCTTCCTCTGTACAAGAGCCACTCTAGTTAGAGTGTTACAGCTTCACAGACACAGTATATGAAGATACATGGGGAAGATAAAGGTTAATCTAGATTTAACAACTTAAGATTGTAATGCTCATGAAAGCATCCTCTTGGGAGTTGGTTCTACAAATAGCAGTTCGTGGGAAGAATCCGCACGAGTGGAACTGACATCTCACCAAAGGGAATACGAAGAGAATTAAAGTAGTTCTCTAAAATGTGTGTAGCACCGTGGGTCTTAGCCGTGAAGTGACGAAATGGTTTAACAAAGGAATGTTGTTCATCTGAACACTTTCCATGGAAATAGCGATAGAGCAGTGAGAGGCTTGCGACATTTCGCCCATGAAATGGAAATATTTAATCGCCGGCAAGACGCTTTTGGATTCTATCGAAAAGGGTAGACAATGCCAGAGCTTCTCAAAATATCTGATAAGGTGGAGTGGTATTTTTTCTCAATGTGTCACGTAGAATCATGGGATGATATTTTTGGTAACAAAGAAAAGAATACTGAACTGTTACGTGACATCAGTCCTTCTTTACGGCAGCGAATGCTGGACGATTTCCTCAGAGATCAAGAAGATATTCGAGGCGGCGGAGATGTGGTTCTACAGAAGAATGCTAAGGATATCATGGACCGAGCGTTTGAGCAACGATGAGATCTTAGAGAGGTTTCAAACAATGAGAAGGCTTATACTTAATATCATGAAGAGGCAACAGAAGCTTCTGGGACACATCATGAGGAAGGAAGGCATGGAGAATCTGATACTCTCGGGTCGAATAGAAGGAAAGTGAGACAAGGGAAAACAACGCGTGACATACATGGCAAGCTTGGCAGGTGGATCATAGAACGTGTTCTGGGGGAAGAAGCAGAGGGGAGGAACTTGTTGAGAGCTGCAAGAGATAGAGGGAGATGGAGAGCCATGATCGTCTACGTCCTGAAAGGACATGGCACGTAAAAAGAACGAAGTGTAATATTTCGTGATAATATTAATTGATACCGGAAACGATATATATAATGAATATAATAAAAATTGACTATTTTTTAGCTTCCATTTATTTTGCAAAAAAATAATTCAATATCAAAACATATAATAAGTAATAAAAATAATAAGCAGTTTATTAACAGAAAAACAAAAATTATCTAACCTTAATCTTTACAAATGATTCCCTAGCATGGCCTGGACACTGCCCGCGTACCGGTAGCTGATGGTTCGCGTACTGGCACCGGTCCGCGGACCATCACTTAAAGAAGCACTGGACTAGGCAGCACCTGCCCATATATGAAAGAAGTACTTCATTGCCGATCTGATCTAGCTTTTGTAAACTTAGACGATAGCAGGAGGAGCAAGGGATTTAATGGGGCTGTATAAGAAAAATTATATGTAATAAGTAAACTTATATACATTTTTCACCCAGAGAAATTTTATGCGAAATGATTTTCTGACGGCGGAACAATTTTAGGCATATGAGTACTTATCCACATAATTAACCGCAGCTTAATGTTAATCTAATACACATAGATTAAAACCGGTTTTTAACATGTACATAATGCTTATATATATATATATATATATATATATATATATATATATACATATATATGTTTTCTCTTACAAATAAATGCGTTCGTCAATATACATTAAAATACATTTCCATCTCTATGGAAAAATTTTACTTTGTAAACTGACTCCTGAGTGTGTGCTTCCCCGATAACTATGATGTTAACCCCTTCAAGTCTGTGTTCTACCGTTATCTATCCGATATATCTTCAGAAGATGAACTACTTGCCTCATCCTCTTTCACACGGACAAAAATCTTATTGAATAACACTTTATATTTAATATTCAATATAATCAGTTAAGCACTGCTATAAAATATTGAAACATATGCATGGGAATTAGCTTTCAAGTAAAACGTGAAACGTTATTTCTAATAAACATCTATGTAAGTATAATAATAAAGTCGTATATTGGGATAAATTATATATATATATATATATATATATATATATATATATATATATATATATATATATATATATATATATATATATATATATATATATATATAGGAGTTTCTCCCACGGAATATGTGATCGAGTGGCGCTATATCGAGTCTGATTCGCTACCTCTTCGTCAGCGAGGCCCGTTGGAACAGTTGGTATGACGTTTGCTTGATAACGTTGGCCGGGTTTCAATTCTCGGTAGTGGATACGCCCTGCTGATGAGTCCCAAATAGACGACGAAACGGCCGTCCAGTCCTATCTGCATTCTGTTGAGGTTTCTTGTAGACTCGATGAATTACTTAATCGTAATATATATATATATATATATATATATATATATATATATATGTGTGTGTGTGTGTGTGTGTGTGTGTGTGTGTGTGTGTGTGTGTGTGTGTGTGTGTGTTTGTGTGTATGTATATGCATATACACACGAACACACAAATTAAGCACTACACGTGCGTATGAATAGGTTGACGTTTATCGGCGCGGAAAGTGAAATCGCCGATCCGTGTTCAAATTACGGTCGATTTTTTTCGTTCACTTTGTGCTTCGTCGTACACAATCCTCCACTACTATAATCAAATCATCTGCGTGTTTCGTTTAGTCATTCATTTTTAAACTGTACTGTTAAACCTTCATCCGTCAAAATCGATAGGAATGTCCACCACTATATAAGAGAGTATATTAAATGTTCAGTATGTATATATAATCATATGTATTAGACACACACACACAGAGGTAGTACCGTTGGTATAATGCAAGCGAGTTTTATTAACACAATATAGAATGTGAAATATTAAATGTTAAATCTGACTCAGAAAGAACGCTCAATTTTAATCAACAGAGCAAATTTTTTCGAACATTTGTAATTAAGATATCATTAGTTAATGACCATTTAACCTGCAGTTTTATTTTTTTTCAAATTGTTTATGTTTTCCCCTTGTACAAACTGCCATAATAAACAGTTTGAAAAATCCTGCGAATTTCAAATTCGCAGGTGAAAATGGTTATTAATTAATGGTATCCTAATTACAATTGTACGAAGATATATATATATATATATATATATATATATATATATATATATATATATATATATATATATATATATATGAAGAAATATAGTCTTAAAGTGTGCTATATTATGGGATAAAGTGCTCAATATCAGAGATAGAGCGTGTGTAAATATAAAAGTGAACATAGAAGTCAACACTTAGAGGCGACAGTCTGTTTCATGCTAGTGCAATCGTCAGGCAGCTAGTGCTGTTATTTTTCTCGGCTATTTATATATAAGGGTCAGTGGTGCATTGTGGGTAATCTATTTTGCCGGTTACTTTTACCGGAAGTCGCTTATTTGTTTATTTATTTATTTATGTCAAATTATTTTGCTTGTGTTTTTTTTCATCTTATATATTCATTTATTTATTTTTTGTTTTGATCGGTGTTTTTTATTAACGTAGTAAAAATTTGTTTATATAGCTTATTGTTGGTAGTCTATTATGGCGCTCATATATATATATATATATATATATATATATATATATATATATATATATATATATATATATAATTGTTTATTTAAAAATTATAACATAAATATATTATAAAATCACTCCAAAAATAGCCATTTTGTTTCAACACCTCCGGTGTCTTATCAAGTGATGATGTTGAATGCATAATAAAGAGTTTTAAAAGTTTCAAATTAATTAACGATCCTTCGTAAGGGGAAACGCTGTTACATAAACAGGAATGACCAATCAAAATACAAGTACACGGGAATTCAAAAAACTTGACAACGAAGTAAGGTTATAATAGCTATTAAAAGCTTTAAAGTTGGGGTTTTACTAAAATAGAATTTATTCTAACCAATACGTATAAATTATATGATAAAATTTGATATTGAAATTAAAGGTAAAAAAATTACCAATTTTAAAATCTAAATATTATCTCTATTAAGTTTAAAATTATAAAACTACTGATGAGAAAAGAAACAATGTATATGTTATTCAATTTATTTTATTTTTTCATTGAAATTATGTTAGAACAGACGCTAATTTCAACTGGTCTTCCCGACAAAAATGTATACATTTTAATTCCAAGTGTATGAATAGGGTGTTCAC
Source organism: Acanthosepion esculentum (assembly GCA_964036315.1). NCBI lineage: Eukaryota > Metazoa > Mollusca > Cephalopoda > Sepiida > Sepiidae > Acanthosepion > Acanthosepion esculentum. The sequence goes on along the minus strand of OZ038481.1, from coordinate 36,086,001 downwards.
CTCTCGAGTAAAACAATATACACACTCAGATTATAATACATAAGCACCCAGACATATTTAGATATATACACACACAAAAAGGTGACAAGACAGGAGACATCTCCACGGCACTTTATATATTAAAAAAAAAACCAAAAAACCGAACACATACATACATACACAATTAAATATGCATGCATTTTCTATAGACACAGACACCGATAAATACATGTACACACATCCACATACATTGACCTAAACATTCTGATACAACAAGCAGGAATATTCAAGACTGAAAGTGTTATTAAACGAATGCTAACTACTTATTAAAATATAACTTATACGGGCAAATATGCATAGATAAAAATGGTCAAATAGACCAGAGAAACAAAGAATATGGAAAGGAAGGACATTAAAACAGATATATATGTTTAAAAACAACATTATCTAATATATGAAAAACGAAAATTCCAAACACACAAACATATATATATATATATATATATATATATATATATATATATATATATATATATATATATTAACATATAATTCGATATAAGCCTTATACATTAGGTTATAGAAAATAAGAACTACCTACAGATATAAGTGTACAGTTACACATATTTTCATATATACGCATACAGACATACTCACAAATATACGTCCACAAATACCCACATATATACATACGCATACACATATGTATATATACACATACAGAAGTAAGTATAAACACATCAACCCACACAGCGAGGTAAAAAATATAAACAAACCAATATATATATATATATATATATATATATATATAGATATATATTGGTTTGTTTATATTTTATATATATACATATATATATATATATATTGGTTTGTTTATATTTTATATATACATATATATATATATATATATATATATATATATATTGGTTTGTTTATATATATATATATATATATATATATATATATATATATATCAAACACATCAACCCACACAGCGAGGTAAAAAATGTAAACAAACCAATATATATATATATATATATATATATATATATATATATATATATATATATATATATATTGGTTTGTTTATATTTTTTACCTCGCTGTGTGGGTTGATGTGTTTATATATATATATATATATATATATATATATATATATATATATATATATATATGCAGAAATATAGTCTTAAAGTGTGCTATATTTATGGGGTAAAGTGCTCAATATCAGAGATAGAGCGTGTGTAAATATAAAAGTGGACATGGAAGTCAGCACTTAGAGGCGACAGTCTGTTTCATGCTAGTGCAATCGTCAGGCGACTAGTGCTGTTATTTTTCTCGGCTATTTATATAAGGGTCAGTGGTGCATTATGGGTAGTCTATTTTGGCGGTTACTTTTACCGGAAGTGGCTTATTTGTTTATTTATTTATGTTAAATTGTTTTGCTTGTTTTTTGTTTGTTTTTTTATTTTTATTTTTATTTTTTATCTTATATATTTATTTATTTATTCTTTTATTTTGATCGGTGTTTTTGGTTAACGTAGTAAAAATTTGTTTATATAGCTTATTGTTGGTAGTCTATAATGGCGGTCATTACCGGAAATCGCTTGTTCGCTTATTTATTTGGGTCAAATTGTTTTGCATGTTTTTATTTATTTTCATTTTTATTTTTTATCTTATATATTTGTTTATTTGTCATTGATTAAATCTGTTTGTTGAATTTGTGGTTTTTTCTGACTATTATTTAGGTGGGAACAGTTTTTAATTTATCTATTTAGGCTGGTTATCTTTATTTGTTTTTGTTTTGTTTTGTTTTTTAAACGGCTAGTTTATCGTAATCGGTTGTTAGTTTATTTATATATTTGGATGTATTTAGATCGATTTATTATACTTGTTGTTATTTATTTGTTACACTATATCTTTTTGGCTTTCGGTTTTTAAGTAACGTAGTATATTATCTTTTATTAATTTTTTTTTTTTTTATTTGTATAACAGTTATAACTTTCGTCCGTTCTTTTGTTTTGATTTTGTTTCGTATATTCTAACAGGTGTGGTTTTATGATTTGTTTGGAGTAATTTATTTTGCTTATTTTATTGTTGTTTGTTTATATATTTATTTATTTTTCTATTTTAAGTTACGTAGTAAAAATTTGTTTTCATGTCTACATTTTGAGATTAGCTCGGATCTTTTATTTAATAATTTATTTTCATCTGGGAAGGTAATGATAGCTATTTTTTCCTCCAAGCAAAGTTTGCAGGTTTTTGATAGGTTGTTGTAGGCTGATGATTTTTTCCTTATTTTCCAAGATATTTTTGGTGTGGTGTGTGTTTTGTTTTTTATTTCCCAGATATACTTAGAAAGCATTGTGCTGTTCGCATATTTACTATTTGTGAAAGACATTTTGTGTACATAATTTCTTTGTTTCCATGGTCCTTCGGTTACTCCTATATATACTTTTTCTTCATTATCTGCTGATTTTGTCGTGGCTTGGTAGATTACGTTGTTTTGTAAACAATTACCGTTTAAGGGACATTCGTTTTTTATTCTGCAGTTGCACGTGGGTTTAATTTGTTCGTGTGGTTTGTTAATAATTTTTCTGTTGTGCTTTTTTATTATTTGTGCCATGTTCTCGGTGCAACTGTAGCTGATTTTTACTGTGTTTTTGTTGAATATTTTGTGTAGGGTGCTTGATTCCGGGAAGTGTTTGTGTAAAAGCTTGAAGAATATTTTTCCTATGTTTGTTTTTACGTTTTTGCTGTACGGTGGGTTGAACCATATGATATTTCTTTTTCTGTTGGTCTTTTTTGTGTTCTGTGGTGAGTATGTGAGTGTTGCTGGGAATCCGCTATCTTTTAGGGCTGTTTCGTAGTCTTTCTTGGCCTTGTTAAATATAGATTCATCGGAAGAATTGTCGGAAAGCCTGCGGTTAATCGCACTAGTCGCCTGACGATTGCACTAGCATGAAACAGACTGTCGCCTCTAAGTGCTGACTTCCATGTCCACTTTTATATATATATATATATATTTCGGTTGAGCTCTTCGGGAAGAAAATGAATTTATAAACAGTGACTATTTCTGCTACTAATTTAACACTACTTGTTTAGACGAATCGAGTCCTCCGGTTACTAGTGTGTTTGTCTAAAAATAAATACGGCTAAATGAATCTGTCTTAAATGTTATATTAAATACTTACTTCTTAGTTGTTTTGTTATTGTTGTTGTCAATATATATGTAATAAATCTTAGCAAAAAGAAGAAATCTGTTCCCGGCCCTAGGTTTTTTTACATTTTTGAATTTATGCGCGCATTGAACAAAAAGCAGAACATATCAAGATTTCACTAATTATTGAGCTGACCTCTGGAAAATTACAATAAAATTTTGTGAAACATTTTTAGATTTTGTCATGAAATATTTTTTCAATAACACTCCCCACCATATTTATTTTTAATGATTCGCTATAAAAAAAAATCAGATATAACAGGACTTAATTTGCATACCATCCATGTTAAGTCCCAGGAGATATCTTTATTTTTGTTGAGTAACAGGTAATATTGTTTGTAACTGAGAAAAGGTTGTTCACAAATCACAGAACAATGAATAAAGGAAGTGAAAAATGTTGTAAGACAAGGACATGGAAATATGACATTAACAATGAAAAAGAAAGAGATATGGGGAAAAAATATGAGAAAAGAAAGAAATATGTGAAGAATTTGTTATATTGTGAATTTAAACTTAGTGAAAAGATTCGGAATAGTAAGTACATCGATGAAAGACGTGAAAGCAAATGAGGGACAATATTTAAGTAAATACCATAAAGAGGATTGGTTGATTGAATTTTTTACGGTTTATCAACTGGTTATTTAATACAAGCTCTAATGGGTTAAAGCAGGGGTCAGCAACCTTTTCCTATGTGCCGATTTAGGGTTTGAAAATCATTCAGTGTTCCAAAAGAATACGTATTTTTATACAAGCCAAGCTCAATATACCTGATCTACAATATATTTTATATAGTAATATATAGTATATTTAGTTTAGTATATATTAAAATACGTATTTTTATACAAGTCAAGCTCAATATACCTGTTCTACAATATATTTTATATAGTAATATATAGTATATTTAGTTTAGTATATATTAAAATACGTATTGTTATACAAGTCAAGCTCAATATACCTGTTCTACAATATATTTTATATAGTAATATATAGTATATTTAGTTTAGTATATATTAAAATACGTATTTTTATACAAGTCAAGCTCAATATCACTGTTCTACAATATATTTTTTATAATAATATATAGTGTATTTAGTTTAGTATATATTAAAATATGTATTTTTATACAAGTCAAGCTCAATATCCCTGTTCTACAATATATAGTGTATTTACTTTATTATATATTAAATAATATATAGTGTATTTACTTTATTATATATTAAAATATGTATTTTTATACAAGTCAAACTCAATATATCTGTTCTACAATATATTTTATATAGTAATATATAGTAAATTTACTTTAGTATATATTAAAATACATTTTTATACAAGTCAAGTCCAATATACGTGTTCTACAATATATTTTATAGAGAAATATATACAATAATATGTAAACCACATTAATAGAAAAATAATGTTTTTAAAAGTTTTTTTTTTAAAGTTATTTTTATTAATAATGGGAGTCCAACGAGCGAGCAGTTTTGAAAGATAAATACCTTCTTTCGTTGTAGGAGTTATTGGTTCGGACTTCCTGGTGTCATTTGCGGTCACGTGCTATTGGAAATTGCTTTGGCGTGCCACGAGTGACACGCGTGTTGTAGGTTGCCGACCCTATGGCTTAGAGCATTTTTCTTTTTAATTCGACTCATTTTTATTACTTCAAAATTTGTTTTTAGAGCATGCCCTTATTTGAGTTGAACGTTGTGTTTATTTCGCCTACTGGCCAGAGCATTTATTGGGTTATTCCAGATAGGTAGACGAAATAAACAGTTTTAAAACCGGAACGTTCTACTCAAATACGCGCAGGCTCTAAAATATAACGTTTGAAGTAATGAAAAATGTTATTTAAAGCTAGAATATATTTTTTAGAGTGTAAGAATATTTTAGAGATAATTATTTACTGATACAATTGTTCTGGTGAGCTTTCTACGTTTGTACCTAGATTTATAAATTTAAGCGAGTTACTAGATGGGCAGCAAGGTCTCATCATTTTACAGTTGAGCTGGCTAGATGCAACCGTAACAGTTTTCTTCTCTCACACTTCTCGCCTGTGGAACTCTCTTCTTGCTTCCTGCTTCCCAGTCAAATTTTATTTCCTAAAAATTTAAATGCAATGCCGATCGCCATCTACTGCCTTCTTGTGCTCTTTTTGTAGTGTTTTATCTCCTTAATACTTATTATTTTTATTATATCCTTTCGCAGTAACTTCTTGCTTTATTGACTTACTTGCGGTGAAATGGTTAAAAACAATCCTACTATTTAACCCATAGTTAAGTGAAGAGTTGGATTTCATACCTTTCACAAGGGCATTTACCTGTAAGTGAATATAAATAACCTGTCTCTTCGATTTCAAATTTCCCATCCATTAAACACTACACCCCCTATACATCAAAGCAAGCAGCACCTAGTATTTCCAAGCGGTCATACATCTCGGTACTGACCAGACTCAATGTTGTTTAACTTCGGTTATTGTACGAGAACCGGTGATTTAAGATGATATGGTCGTAAGTCGTCATAAAGATGGGCATATCATATGTACGAAGACGTACATGAAAACGGATGCCTTTAACGATAATGAACAGTGATTGAAATAGAGTGATACTGACTGAACCTTATGGTCCAGTTAATTGGGTATCATCATGGCAAAAGTCACGTAAAACGACTTGAAACGACTTGAAAAGTGATTAGGTGAATTAAATATTTACGCGAGTTTGAAAGACTGTAATATCAAAGATCCCTCCGCATTTCAAGACAGTGGCAAGATAGATGCGCAGAATTGCTTTAATATTCTAGGACAAGGGTATTTTTTGATTGGCACAAGATTTATGTCAATAAGAACGGTCGAAGTCCAGCCTTACTGGTTTAGTAATTACTGTTTTTTTGCAATGTCGCGGTGCGTAGCACGACGCTTTCAAGGAGGCGGCCTGTTTCACTTAGAATCAGGTCGGGGTTGCTGTTGGAGCCGATATGATGCGAAAGCCGAAATCGGCGATGAGAACAGTGCATCACTGAAGACCACCCTTGATGCATCTAAAATGTATGACGTAACTATGAAGGATTATTTCCAAAAGAAAATACTCCTTCACATTATGTAAAGTTGACATCTGACCATTTTTCAACTACACCAAATTATTAGAATGATTCCAAGAGTTTTCCTAGATATGCAACCAAACCTATTTCTGACTTCACCTTGAAAGATATATATATATATATATATATATATATATATATATATATATATATATATATATATATATATATATATATCAAGTATGTGGTGCAGTTCAATTTACATTACATGAATCATTCATACAAAAAGAAGATAGTGAATTTAATGATATAAATGGCAAGAATCACTCTCGCAAACAATTTTTAATAAAATACATTAATCTCGAACTCGTAAATCATTCATACAAAAAGCAGATAGTTTCGAGGTTAATGTATTTTATTAAAAATTGTTTGTGAGAGTGATTCTTGCCATTTATATCATTAACTTCACTATCTGCTTTTTGTATAAATTATTCATGTAATATATATATATATATATATATATATATATATATATATATATATATATATATATATATTAATTTTCACCCAATTGAAAATGTTACTGAAGGATATTATTGAAGAAGCGCAAGAGGAGGGGGGGCAAGAAGTCCAGTTTATGAGACCATAGAGGAGTGACAATGATTATTCTTAGAGCAGAAGAGGCCAAATCTGCATTAATTTGGAAAACATCTTCTCTGAAGTCTGTTCCACAATGTCGTTGTTCTTTGGAATAAGCTCTCCGACTGTAATTTCCTTCCCAGCAATAGAATACAAAGGGAACGGAAATGAATGAAACCAGTTTACGTGGTATGCCGGGTCCCTGCGTTGTAAGTCAGAAGCGTTGCAATCAGGGAATTCAGCTTCTCAGAAATGTTGCAATGGAAATATCCATAAAGAACAGAGAAGCCTCAGACTTTTCGTCTGTGAAAACGAATCCGCAGGTTGGAAAACAATTTATGATCGCGTAGACGGCAAGTAATGATCTAACAGATTCAATGCCGATATTGTAGCAGCAGCAAAGTTGAGAATAAAAGCAATATTCAAGCAATAAAACTCTAGATAACATAAAATATTGTTTTAATAAAGACGAAAAAAAAAATCAAAGATTAATGGATTTTATAGAATGTCAAGGAATACATATCGGCATCGAAATTATAGGGTGTCCATAAAGACTCTTTTCAACTTAAAAAAGTTATCACAAATGCAAAGAGTGTTTGGATCCAGCTTTCATAGACCTCAATTTTGTGTTGGGTTTTATGTAAGGCGAGACAATGCCGGTTTGCAGATTAAATTCGACATCCAAATATTGGACGATCTTTTTTCATATCGACCTAAATTTCAAATTCAAGGCTTTTGAAGAGATTAAGAAGTTTTTTTTTAATTCTGTCGCGTACTCTTCTGTTGTTTCACTATCACCAGCCCGTCGTCCCTATAGGGCCCGTGGTTGTCTATTTGGAGTATTTCGTTAATCTTATTTAAAATATACAGGTCCATTAACCCATTACCTGCCATGAGCCCCATTTGGGGATCTGTTAAAATTAAACTCACTACATGTTATTCCTTGTATTTACATTGAATTGCTTGCATACATTGCATTTGCAGAGGTGTATTTTACAACACTTAGCCTTTAAAGTTTTTATTATTAGCCTTAAGAAGACACTTTATGTCGTAATTTTACATTTCATGAATAAAAAAATGAGTATTTAGAAAAGTATTTTTTTATTATTTCTAATCAATATTATTTTTTGATGGTTTATACATATATATATATGATGTTTTAGTTTCTATAAAAACTACAATTGTAACTATTGAAATTAAACATAAGGAAAAAATAAACTCCTAAGACACCTGTCTGGCCCAAAAATACGCATTAAAAAAATTTGGCAGTTAATTCCGAAACCTCGTCAACGTCGAATAAACCTTCATAATAGTATCCAAAACAAAACAAAAACTAAATCTTAGTCACGACATGAAGTAAAAATTACAACACTAAAATAAAACTCTGCTGAAAATAGCTAAGCAAGTGGCCGAAAACGCTTTGCAAAATGGACTGTATGGACTGTTTTTGTACACCAAACGGAATAATTGGAGAATGCTGGAAAAACTAAATAAAAAATTAGTAGAATTTTCGTTGGCTGTCATATTTAACGAAAGATGTTTAAAAGGTTGCTGCCCAAATATACAGGGTGTCTATAAAGTTTTTTTTGCAATTTTGAAAATTATTAAAAAAGCAAATGAACAGACAAATATGTGAAAAATGCTACAAAATGATGAGTCGACATTGAAAGTTTGTTTTTAAACTAATTTAATACACCTCTATATGGGCATCAATAGTTGCACGAAGCACATCAAGACGATACTCGATTTCTTGCTATGTTCACTGTAGTATAGCCTCATCAACTGTGGCAATGACATCAGTGATCTTTTGCTTTAGATTAGTGATGTCTCTTATCTTTGTTCGATACAGGATATCTTTAACATAACCCCATAGAAAGAAGTGCTGAGGAGTGATATCTGGTGAACGACGTGGCCAGGGAATTGGGCCATCCCTTCTAATCCACTGGTCTGGAAATGTTTGTTTTAGGAACCCACAAACATGCAGTTCCCAATGTATGTAAATATGTAAAAATGAATATCGTCAAATATTTATAAAATAGGGACAACTTGAAATTCAGTTATAGATGAAGTTAAAATTTACTCAAACCATAAAAGACTCAGTTTTTACGAATAAACGCCAACTGATAAATAGAGACAGACTTTACACTGGTATGAGTGTTACTATGATGTAATATGCTCGACGTATCTGCGTATCTAATATTAATATGGCCAAATTTAAAAGTAGAAAAAGAAAATGAAACAAAGAAAAAAAGTAACTCTCTTCATTGTTATATATGATGATAAAAGCATAATGAAAACGTGTATTTTATATAGACAATGTCCATGAAGTTTCTTTACAATTAAAAAAAATATATTGCAAAAGCAAATGAACAGACAAATGTGGAAATTGTTACAAAACGAGGAGTAGATATTGATTTTTTTTTTGATTTTTTTAAAACTAATTTAATAACTTCTATATGGGCACCATCAGTTGCACGAAACACATTAAGACGGTCCGCAATTTCTAGCCATGCTCGCTGTAACATTGCCTCATTAATGGTGACAATAACATCAGTGATCTTTTGATTTAGATTAGTGATGCCCCGTATCTTTGTTCGATACACCATCTCTTTAACATAACCCCATAGAAAGAAGTCCAGGGAAGTGATATCTGGTATACGAAATGACCAGGGAATCGGGCCACCCCTTTCCAATCCACCGGTCTGCAAGTGTTAGGGGTCCATTTAACAGTAGCTCTTTCATCAACAGGATACGTGAAATACACAAATGCAATGTCATTAAAACTATGATAACTGACATGGAAAAAAATGTGATCAAGATATCTCATCAATTCCCTTTGAAATATATATTTTTAAATTTCTTTACATTTTAAAAAAATATTACAAAAGCAAATGAACAAACAAATATATGCAAATTGTTACAAAATGAGGAGTACATATTGAAGTTTTTTTTTTTAACTAATTTAATTTTCACCTCTATATGGGCACACATTAGTTGTAGGAACAACATCAAGACGCAATTTCCTACCATGTCCGTTGTAGCATAGACTCATCAATGATGGTAATGGCGTCAGTGAAATTCTGCTATGTATATCAGTGTTGCCCCGTATCTTTGTTTGATACACCATCTCGTTAACATAACCCCATAGAAATAAGTCCAAGGATGTGATATCTGGTAAACAAGGTTACCAGGGAATCGGGCCTTTCTAATCCACCGGCCTGGAAATGTTAGCGGTTCATTTAAAAGTACCGCTTTCATGAAGAGGATACCAGAAGTGCACAAATGCAATGTGATCAAAAACTTTAATAACTACTGAGTACATAAAACAAATCTGATTAACCCTTTGAGCCCTGACCACCGCTTTACCGGTGGTAGAGAAAAATGACGTAATACCCGGCAACCAGTTGAACAACGATACAGAAAAATCACTTAATGCCCAGCCACCAGTTAAACGTTGGGTAAACACTTGTAACTATATTCATATCTACCATGAAACATTGCATACCAATTATTTGCGAAATTTGACTCAAGAGTTCAAACAGAAGGGTTAAAATTGTTCAGGAACGCAGGGCTCAGATGGTTCAGATATCTCATCAATTGATTTTGTAAGATATTTTTTTTCAAATTGTGTGGAAACTTTATGAACAATCTATATTAAAATAATGATTTATATATAGGATATTTTATTAATCAAATTTCTTTTGGCTTTTATTTTTTGACATTACGTATTAAAAATAGGTTGCATTTTGTTTGCACATATGTGAGCGATGACGAAGGTTTAGATAAAATGGAAACAAAAAAAATACTTAACATCAGAAAGAGACTGCTGACATTTCTAGGACACATAACGAAGAAAGAGCGCTTGGAAAATTTGACACTCACAATGTATACTGACTACGACAGGGACGGATGAAAACAACGCATAACCTACCTTTCGAAACGGAAACTTTGATCTGGAAATGGAATGAAAGAAGTGATGGTCCATACCCTAAATGCATTAAAAAAATATAACATGAAATTAGTAAATAAATACTAAACAATTCATATAATTCGGTGTATGGATCAGTTATAACAAATATAGTATAGGAGAAAAGGAAATTGAACATAGAATAGTTTGCATTAGAGTTTCTTTCGCCCCAAACCTTAAATTCTTACATAACTATAACATTAAACTAAAAAACTAGTCATTTTCTTAAATATCTTCGCCAGATTGCGACTTATATATCGATGTAATGCATAGCGTCAAGTCCGTTCAGAAAGATCTAAACTGTCTTCTGTATACCAGAGAATTCTAACATCAATTGTTAAAAATGCTTTGAGTGAGTGAAGCTTGTAGGTCTTAGCGAAGATCCTCCTCATTCGAAACTTGTGGATTGGTGCTAGAGAATCCCAAACAAGGATCTGAACCAATTAATTGGAAACACATCACTTGATGACTTTGAGCATAGGCAACGACTAAAACTATAACTCGAAAAGAAAATGATAGCAAAATCAAGAGGTTGATATTGCACAGAAGTTCAAGTCAAGGGTTAGGAAGGAAAACACCCATCAATACTGGAAAGAGCGAGAAAAAGCTATTGAACTTGAGAAACCTACTTTCTTGAAAAATTTATTTGAAGAGAAAGATTTTTAAAAAATTTCACTGCTCGGTCAACGAATGCCAAATATTTCCTTATACGAAAACGGATAATATTATCGCTAAAATTAAGAAGAAAAAAAAACAGAAAACAATAAGTGGTGGTGACTCATGATCATTCTGAAAATTATGCAAGCATCGTTAACACTAAATCGATTATGAATAAACTGACTTTCAAATACAATCTAGCATTATCATGCATACATTTATTTTGAATGCTTTTCTATCCTTTTATATGAAACAGACTGAACACATCCTGATGAGCAACGCAACTTTCACCTTTGCAGGTAAAATGCTTTCCACCGAGGCAAGCTTCGCTATTTAGAATGATCGACAGGTTTTCACTTGGGTTCACGTCAGGCGAACTTGCATTAGTCGATGAAAACAACGATTCAAAAATCAGTTTTCATTCCTTCCGTTGCCGAATTTTATTCGATTACTCTAATGGGGATATTTTAAATTAGGCCCAGAGTCTAGTCTCACAAACTTTTACCACTTTATTTATGATTCGACATCTTACCACTACATGTAAAAACCTCATAGCATAGCAAACACGGATTACATTTCACTGCTCTTCGTAAGATCAAAATTCGGCGACATAAAATCTCCAACCAACACTTTTTCGTCTTCTCTTTCATTTTCTTTGTACCTGTCCTTTCCAAACGTGGTAGTTCAAGGCTCTCCACAACTTCCAGTTATCTGTGTCTTTTCTTAAGATTTGTTTTAGTTTGGCTATCTCGCCTAAACCCTGTTTTGTCAACCAATAACAAGCTAGACCTGAAACCTGATCGACCGGGATCGTTAAATAACATTTTTCAAAATTCGATGCATGCTATCTATGAGTTTCGTAATTTCCAGCGTTGTTGCAATTTCCAAAGAGGTTGAACAATTACAGGGTGCCCCAGTATAAATGTAACCCTAATAAACGTATGTAATTTTGTTGATTTTTAATATTTAGCTTTTATATTTCGGATTTAGAAAGCTGCGAAGATAGCAAAACCAGAACACCAACTAAAATGCCTTTTACCAAAGAACAGAACATTTTCTGTGTGCTGTGAAAATTGGAGGGAAATTCCTATAAACATGCCATTGCAAAATTCCGCAGAAAATATGACAAGAATAAAACCCCTAGCAAAACTGACATTTACCGATGTATCAAGAAGTTCGAAGATACAGGGACAATCAACAAAATGAGAAAAATGTCTCCAGCAGTCAAAGTTGGCAGAAAACCTATTTTAATGTCTCCTGAAAACATAGCAGCTGCCCGAGATTCAGTAGGCAGGAGTCCGAAGAAATCCGTCCGTAGAACGGGCAAGGACCTTAGCCTCACCAAATCCTCTGTTCAGCGTATTCGGATCAAAGATTTTCATCTTTACCCTTACAGAATACAAGTAAAACAAACACTGATTGTTGCTGATAAGGAAAAAAGAGTAAAATGTGAAACTGATTCACAAACGAGCCAGATTTTCTCCATAATGTATAGTTCACAGATGAAGTGCATTATCTCCTCTCATACCATTTGAATATAAAGAACAATGTATTCTAGGGTTCAGAACCCCTCAAATGATATTCTAGAAGGACCCCTCCATTCATTGAAATACGTTGCTTGGGCAGCTATATGAAAGCATGGTTCTTCTGGTTCGAAAACGCACGAGAGCAGACGTTGATTGTCACAAAGCGAAAACGGAGCACATTTGGAACATATTATATAAACGCTGATACAATTTTTGCCAGTAGAGCTAGTGACATGTTGTTTGTGGCAGTAAATTTTCTAACTTCTCTAGTTCGCAGAAATATATTTGTATCTAGTTTGTAAACAGACAATAAATGGCGTTCACATTAATGGTTTACATTTATTCTGGGAAAACCTATATTGTTTCGTGTTGTCAACGAACACTCGTTGCCACTTTGTGATGCCGACGAATACTTGTTGTCACTTTCGTAATGTTCGTTGTAGTAGAGACTTTGCAATCGTAGATACAACTATAGTAACGCCGTTGAACAATACTGGTGTCAGACGCCCTCGAATAGCACTCGCACTAATAGTACTTGCTCGATAATACTCGCTCGAATAGTAATCCGTAATCCGTTCCGAATAGAGTAGAGAATATCGCTCCTATAGTATAGCGGATAGAGTAGAAATAACGATCCGAATAATAATAGACGATAGACTAAAAATGGAGATCAATCTAGACGTCACGCGACTTCCTATATAAGCGTTTCCTTTATGGTCACGTGATCCACTTAATTCAATAATGGGATCGCCTGTGTTTGCTCACTGGCGATCTATGTTCAAACTCAAGTGTCGGCAGCGATACTTTATTCCTATATAAAAATTTGCATATGGTGTTAAATTAATAGAAACGATAGAAGCGGATTAAATATATGCAAAAATGTCCATCTTCTAATACAGAAAGTAATAATATAAAGCTAACCGGTTTCGCTCTTCTCTTGTTAAAACACGATCGACAATCATAAAAATAATACGTAAATTCTAGCAAAAGATATCGGTATGAACTTTTAATTTATTATCCTCGACCGTGGATCATAAAATAAATTTAAAAAAATAATTAAAATTTATGAAGATCAAAATGAGTTCCACAAGTGATAGGTGGGAATGACGAAACTGTCAGATAACAACTTACGGTTACATCTAGCTATTCCCAGTGTAAAACGCCATCAAAATAAGTGAGGAGCGAAACTGGTTAACTCTCTGTTATATAGGAATAAAGTGTCGCTGCAGACACAAGTTTGAACATAGATCGCCAGTGAGCAAACACAAGCGGTCCCATTATTGAATTAAGTAGACCACGTGACCATAGAGTAAACGCATATATGTAGGAAGTAGATGACGATTAATGAACGCTGTTTCTATTCTATCCTCTATTACTATACGGATGTGTATTTCTAGTCTATCCAATATTACTGTACGGGCCGCTATTCTCTACTCTATTCACTATACTATTTCTCTATTCAAATCACTATACGCGTTATTTGTCGAGCGAACATTATCGAGCAAGTACTATTAGAGCGACTGATGTTCGAAGGCGTCTGACACCAGTAATGTTCAACGGCGTTACTATAGTTGTATCTGCGATTACGAAGTCTCTATTACAACGAGCATTACGAAAGTGACAACGAGAATTCGTTGACATCACAAAACACTCATATTTATTCTGCATTAAATGTAAGTTTCTATTTTATTGCTTGTTTTAAATCCATTTTAAATATGAACGTTGCTTACGCCGCCATTATATTTTTGGGGGCAAAGAAAACATTTAACTCTTTTTATTTATTTAAATAATTTGTTTAATTATTTATAGTTTTTATTCGGGATTTACATATTCAATATCGTTTCAGTATTTAGTAAGGAAAAAAAACGATAAATTCATTTTCTTTATGACCCAGCTTCATCAGATGAAGTTGTTAAAATGTCTTATATACAGATCCAGACCATTCTCAATCATTTGACTCTCTCTCACCTATCATATATATATATATATATATATATATATATTTAAAGACATATATGATATGTTTAACGTTCTTTTTATAGATACAAGTATTTAAGCAAATGCTCAGTTTTATAAAACAGAGCATTTTCCTAAATACTTGTATCTATAAAAAGAAGGTTAAACATATCATAAATGTCTTTAAATAAATTGTCGGACTTTGTCCAATTCAAATATATATATATATATATATATATATATATATATATATATATATATATATATATATATATATATATATATATATATATATATATATAATGTCATCCACATACAGGTCTGTTTCCCTGTATCACAGCTCATCGATGCGGGTAGACATCCAATTGCTTCAAGCCGAGATCGAATCCCGACCGATTTGGCATCAGTAGGAGTTTACACACCTGATCTATCTATTTATCTATCTATCTCTATCTCTCTCTCTCTCTCTCTCTCTCTCTCTATATATATATATATATATATATATATATATATATATATATATATATATATATATATATATACAATTAATGTATATTTGAGCAGCAACATTTTTTCAAACATCTTTCATTAAATACGGCCGACCAAGAAGATTTAATTATATTTTATTATTTTTTTCAGCAACCTTACGTTTTTCTGTTTTGTAGAAGTAAGGGACTACAAATTTATTCCATATTTCTTGACCCAACCGCCTTCGGACATTCCTATAGCCATTTTCAAGTGTGTTCTGTCTCTGAAGATGTTATTTTTGACTGCCATGGTGTAATTTGTTTGTATTGTTTTGAATTGGATCGTTCATTCCGAGCCCACAAATGTTGCGTGCGGCTGGATATATATATATATATATATATATATATATATATATATATATATATATATATATATATATATATATATAATATAATATAAATATATATTGCCATAACAGGGAAATTAATACGAGTAATTCGGTGTTGTAAAGAAAATTGAGTTTAGAAATTACCCTGTCTATTTGAATCGAGAAGAAAAGGCAACGAATAATGGAATAATTATTCCATTAGCAAAAAGGATATTCTATAAATCCAGAGGAAGCTGGAGAAATAAGAGAGTAGCAGAAGAAAATCGAACGAGATGTATTCGTCGTGAATATGTTGACCGATTTCCCGACTTCTGAGTTAGATAATCCTTGAACCGTGGCTGAAAGAAAGAAAAAAACATTGTGTAAGAAGGAAAAGAATTGTTTGGAAGTAAAAAATAATAGAAAGAAAACGAAAAACATAAGACAGGTGAGATATATCTATTGATCATTCCAGTTCCAGGAAAGAGAGACACAAAGAACTACAATGTGTGTAATGCATGAGGAAAAAAAGGGAAGTAACTTTGAAAACGGGGAAGGCGATGAGTGGTATAAAGTGTTGAGAAATAAGAAAAGCCGAAATAGCACATGAAATATGAAAAGACAGAGAGAAAGTGAGAAGAAAGACTTGGCGAATATAAAGGAAATAAGTGAAAACTGTGAATGAAAATAAAGAAGCAAGAAAAGAATAGATTAATTGTCTTTCGTATAAAATACACATACTGTGTGGAATAATAATGGCGGGCTTTCTTCAATTCCTATAATAAACATGCTAGTCCAAACATATGCTTTGCCAGGATTGTATATATATCAGCCTATAATTTATTTTCATCCTTTTACGCCAAGTTAGGCAATGAAGCCACAAGACGCAAGATGGTAAGGAGGAGTGTGAGCGAATATGAGAAAAATTAAAAAAACTATTAAGGAGAGATAGAGAGAGAGAGAGAGAGGGGGGGTCAATAAAAGAACTGGAATTGAAGAGATAACGTTTGACAATGCATTTAAATGTTTGAAAATCAAAGCCGGAAGAGAGTTCCACAAGAGGGAAGTCCGAGAATAGAAAATGTTAGCATATAAATTGTGGTGACATCTAGCCATTTCCACTGTAAATGATAAGAATTTGTTGCAAATCTTGTTCTGCACTTAAATTCATAAAGTCTAGATACCATTGCGCAGAGTTCATCTGAATAATTATCATGAAGGCATTTATAGAAAGGGCACAGGGAAGCTACGTCACGGCATTGGGTAAGTGACTGAATTCGATATTCCAGGTCATTACGAATAAAATAGCAGATTCTTTTTGTATTTTACAAGAATTGTAGACACTTAAGCGTCCAGAAAAAAAAAAACAAAAAAATGGTAACAAGCGTTTAATAGCAAATTGGCATCGTGCTTGTAGGAAAAATTAAATGAAAACGTTCAGTTGTGCAGTCACTTGTAGTTGCTACACTAGAGTAAGAACTGAGAAGTGATGCCTTATTCTGGATTGTATAACTCATACAGGTCTGGTAGGTGACAAGGAATATATGATAAATTACTCCTTTTGTTCTATGGTGCCACAGCGACATGCTACAACGTGCTACTAGATTGGCAATTAGGCCTCACCAATTTGATTCTCTACATACAACGTGTGAAAGCACGTGCGATACCCTGCCCGCGTCAGCCGCCAACCAGGGGAGGTAACACAGATTCGGTGGCTATGGCGGAACTGATACCCCTGGCGCCACCAGCAGTTTTTGCCAGGACTGGGTATTGTTTTTGTATACGTGTCAGTCATTTGCGATTTCTTTTTACAACTGCAACTAAAATTTTCAACATTGTGCTAAAATACACAACGCGCTCGTAGCGACCGTAGTTAATGACGAGGAATGGAAGGTAAACAAATGTGTTTCACGTCGGAAGTAGCATTGTGAGCATGGTTTTATTTAACTTTATTGATTTTGGATCTTAACCCGACCCAACTCGATGCCTGTTGAACTGTGTTGCCTGGAGACGATACGGAGCACGCTTTAGGTTCAAAAGGAAGGAAACGTTTGACCGTCCAAGGAATCCACGGCACCCGACCTTAATAGGTAGCCCATGACATGTCCATCCCTTTTCAATGCAGTCGGATCGCAGAGATCTTTAGCGGTTTTTCTTTCCCTCGTGTGCTTCCTCTCTGTTCTCCTCCCAGTGAACCGTTAGTTCTATTAGGAGGACACACTTCTTTGAATCAGATCATGTTACAATGTCAGGGCGTGCACCTCTCTGAATGATGTGTACCAGAAACTGCAGAGGTGAACCAAGATCAAAACCCTCCAATCACGGGATCCACTCAGTAGCGTCATGTTGGGAGCTATTTGAGTCTTTCGCAGATGGCATTCACCTTCCTTGTGAAAATGGATCTTAGGTTCTCTGGGCGTTACAGGCTGTTTGTTGGCTGTTTCACACTGTGTCCTGACTAAGGCCATGAGCACTGCCTTCGTTTTGTTATGACGCCACGTGTACATCTGCAATGACTCTGGGCATGCAGAGAACACGTAACGTAAAGTACCTCAATGCGCATACATCAGTGCCAGTGTACCCCCACAGCTTGAGGTTGGTCTCAATTGTTAGGAGATCATAGGTAAATCAGAGGAGGAATGATATTGCCAATAGCTCCATTGCAAACAGGATATTCCTGAACACGATGCTGAACTAGATGCAACCGCCACTTCTAATTAAACAGTCTATTTTTCGCGCTTCTCACCTGTGTAAATCCCTTTCGACTTCTTGTTTCCCTGCCACATACAATATTTTAAATTTTAAATGCAAAGTCAATCGCCATCATCTGTCTTCCTGAACCCTGTTCTTTTATTCTCCTTTTCTCTCTCCTCTTCACAGACTTCTTTCATTCTATGTAACCACGCCCCCCGCGCCCTAATTGCACTGTTGCCTTGCTTGCGGTGAAATGATTTTAAAAAAATAAGCTGATACCATAATGTCTCTATTTCTTGTGACTGTGAGGTGTAGTAAACATTTGCCATATATAAACACCGTATTTATATATTTATATTATATAAGCACGAATTCCATTCGAATCCATTACATTCGCTTACGTGCTAATACCTTTGGGAAAGGTATGAATCTTCTTCTCTTCCCTCCAGGTATGGGTAAATAGCACAACATCCTGGTTCCATAGCGTTGGATGGCAACTGGTTTACTGCAAAAAGAAATTGTAACCTACTGCCGGAAAAATCTGCCGCGTCAGTCATTTTTCAAAATCTCGCCTAAGTGTGTATCAGGCGTGCCACATAACTGACTGAGATCATATGGAACTATTCCATATGAGAATCCTTTAAAATGGCCTTCATGTTTTCCCTTGGATGTTGGCCTCCAAATCGACAATATTATAGAAAAAACTTGCTAAATGTAAGAGCCTCATACGATAAAGTTCTGATGTTTGAGAATCGTAAGATATGAACAAAATGTGCACATACGTTTTTGTTACATGTATGTAACATTAACATAAAACTTACGTTTTAATTCAATGGAGTCTCAATACATACCCTGTAAATGATTATAAAGATTTTTTTTTAATTTACTTTTCATATTATTTGTGATGAAAAAAGCTTTTCAGATAACATATTTCCACGCGTCGCAAAATTAGAGGTCGAAGAGGCACATGTAGCGAAAGATACATGATCGCCTAAGCGTGTGTCACGCATGTCACATAACTGACTGAAGCACTTATATTTAGTACGAAACTTCCTTACTCTATCGCTATTTCCATAGCATGTGTTACGGTGAGTTATATTCCTTGGTTTCACCAGCCTTGACTTTTGCAACTGCGACCCACCATGTCAAGTACACAAGATTGAATCATCCCCATTTCCGTCGTATTCAATCAGGAAAATGTAAGTTTCATTCGGACCGCTTCTTCCCAAGAACTGCTTCTTTGTGGAACAGATTTCCGGCAGGATGTTTTTACAACCACAACAATACTGACCTTTTCAAGTCTACGTTTAACATTATCTTTTCTCCGTAACCATCGCTTGCTTCCCTGTCTTATGCTCGTACAATTTCACACAGTAACCCTCTATCTTGAGTGGCTCTTGGTCCTTGTATTGGGTGAACATAAGTATAAAATAAATTAATACCTGACTTTCGATGGGAACCTGATTGATCACAGTAAATGCATAATGAATTATTCCTTTTGCTTAATAACCTGATACCATAATATCTTTTGAGCATATTAAAATGTTTATTTAATAAGTTGCTTTATTTAATAATTTATATAAAAGAAAGAACGAAATGAAATTCAAGAGTAGACATAGCGGTTTCGAGCAGTACTGGGTACGGAGCTAAAGCTACACCGCAACTGATGCTCTTCCGCCAATACTCCTGGTTTGTCACCCAACGTTGTCAATGGCTTGCGTATTCGTCATTCGAGACGCCGTTCGTCTGCCAAGATGTTTTTTGTTCGGAAAATTTCTTCGTGGACCGGTTTGCTCGTGAGGATTGGCGTTCGTGACACAAGATTCTGTACTAACATAAAACTAATGCCTTACTTTAGATTGAAACACTATTCATACTATTTACATGCGAACTGTTATCCTCATCTTTGTTGTTGTTATCACAACGTTTCGGCCGTTGTACCTTCCAGGCTTCTTCAGGTGTATGCCTATCCAGATAATATACAGGGAATTCCGAACTGAAAACTTTATTTAATCTACAAAAGTAGACTGTTCACGTTCCAATGTCCATGTCTAAGGATAGCCCGTATTGTTCATATTTTTAGTATCGCACAGTTATTGCTCACCCTGTTTCCACTGTGTCCAAATACACACTGCCTGGTACAGACGAACGTTTTAATCCAGTCAGTGTCCCTTGATAAAGGCCGGAGGGCACAGCGGTCGAAGGTCTATGATAACATCAACAAAGTTAGGGGACGATAGTTCACATATAAATAGTGTAGATAATATTAATTCCTTATTTCAGATATTCAGAGAGAAGTTAAACTTGATTCTTCAAAATTTATAATAACCTTTCTATTTTTTTTTAATAAGCTGATAACATAATTTTAAAATTATTTGAAAAAAAAATATGCGTGCGCTACCTATCAAATATGTACCTTGGTTTTTGGAAATTTGTACCGTACCTTTTGGAAAAAAAATAAGTAAACTATTTAAGCGGGTTTCTAGCTGTATCTGGGGCACATGAGCAGAGAAAAGAGAAAGAGAGGAGGAGAAAGAACATTTTATAGAATTTCCTCGGGGCAAAGCCAAAGCAAAAAGAAATAAAAATGGAAAAAAAGCACACGTCCTTTTTCCAATGTTAACACAGCTTTTTTCGATAGCTGTCAGCGATTGGTGTTGAACCCTGACTAAATTAACAGGATTTTGAATTCTAACTTAACTGGCAGGCTGTAGATCCCTCTGGGCAATTTCGAAACAGAAAATCTTATATCTTTAAGTTTTATCCAGAAACTGGTTCTCTGTGTCGTGCCAGAATTTTTTTTCTCTCATCTGAGCCAATTCTATATCTCCACAAATCTATCATTCGTTCGTGCATTGAATAGTGTTGCCATATATGGTCTGGCGTCCCTGCTGTTCATTTCGAGGTTCTCAACAAAATTCAAACACAGATCTGCAATGGGATCTGTCCTGACTTGGCAACTCGACTCCAGTCACTTTCTCACATACGTGATATGGCTTCCCTCTGTCTTTTCTACAAATATCTTCATGTCAACTGCTCTGGCGAGTTATTTTCACTGGTGCCCCCGACTGTATGAATTTAAGCGTGCTATTAGGTTGGCATCTAGGTCTTACCCTTTTATTGCAAATGTAACCGCTTCTTCTACTTCAAGCATCTTCTTCTATTACACTTCCCGACAATGGAACTCCCTTCCTCTTACTTGCTTCTTCGATAACTATAATCTTCAAATATTTAAATGTAACTTCAATCGTCATCTTCTGATGCCTTGACCCCCGTTTTTTCCTTTTATCCTTTCCTCATCCCCCATATACCCAGTCGTTTCTCTTATCTTCACTCTGTAAACCCTTTCGTACCAGTGACACTCCCGCCTTGCTTGGGGGTAAAATGCTGTAGAAAATGCTGATTTGTGTCAATATATATATATATATATATATATATATATATATATATATATATATATATATATATATATATTAATCGCATGTCCCTTCCCGAATTTTCTTTATTATCTGGTAATTGACATGTATCGTTTGGGGATATAGTTATTGAGGTTTTTTATTGCCTCCTCTATGGTCTTGAAATTTGAATTTTCCTTCTCTCACATTGGTTGGCATGAAAGGCTAATGGCCTTAGTATACGCTGTTATTTAACATATATATGAGTCGGGAGAGAAGAGACTGATGCCATACATTTTGAAAGGGAATTTGTGTGAAATTGAAAACAGTATACGAGGCTAGAATATGAACTCTGATCGCCGTTTCCATTTTCCCCGCTTTATATCCATTACGCTATACACTAAACTTCAATATAAATTATGGTAACTAAATAACACCTTTGGAAGCAACTGATGGAATAGATGTTCAGAAGATATGGCGAATAGTTTGAAGATGTTTATTTGTTGTTGCTTACTGGAAGAAGAAAAAAAACATACCGAAAACTTGTTAATACAGTATTCCCTAACAAAAAGGGGGTTATTCTTGCAATCTTGGATATGTTTGGTCTTTAGCTACCCCAGGAATGATGGATATGTCGTAAAACGAATGAATAAAAAAATGAAGGTGGGTGCTGAAATCTTCGCTGTCAAATCGGTTTGATAGTGAAGAGGACCATAGGTATAAAAATAAATAACAATGAAAAAAAGGGAAATGTAAAGATAATTTCAAGGAAAAGGGTGAAAAAAAAAACGATAGATAAGCATAAATTGGTTTGGTTTGGTTTGTTTTACGGCATATCAACCTCAATGGAGTATTTAATGCCGACACTTTTTATTATTGGTAATATTTTTGTCCTTCATAAATGTATTTCTGTTCATATTTTTTCCTTCAAAAAATCTATTTCTGGTAATATTTTCCTCTCAAAATGTATCGCTGGACATTATTTTTTTTCCGAAAAATGTGTTATGGGTCCTTACCTATAACTACAGAATGAACTCTTCCTAACATTATGTATACTACGCCTCTCAAGAGAGAGAGAGAGACGAATCGAGTCGAGCCGATAGTAGTACACTCCAAACCAGACTGACATGTCATACTAACACTTTCCACATCTTGTATTATTATTCCGTGTAATATATATTCGGTATTTCTCCTCTTGTGTTCGTGTTGTTCTTCCTTGGTACTAACCTAACAAAATGTATAGCTGGTAATTCCTTTTTGCAAAAATGTATTGCTGGTAATTTTTCCCTTCACAAATTTATTGCTGGTAATAATTTTTTTTTACAAAAATATACTTCTGGTATTAAAACCTATTTTTACACTTTCATAGCATTTGACACCAGTTTGGGGGTTAACTTTTTGCTGGGACCCTATAATAGTTGCTACGACCTCGGGTCAGGCTGGACCTAGGAACATCAGCAATTAAGAGGTGGTTCCACGCTTCTCAAAAGCATCTTATCAGCCTTGCTGTCGGAAGTAGTTTCCCGTCTTACCCGGGACGCGGATGTAGTTTATCTTCATACCCAGGACGGGCATAAATTAGTAAAATAGGAATATTAAGAAAACGTAGCGAGTAAGACTGACACCAGGATGTTGTTAAAATAGTTAATTCTTCTAATCACCACCAAACTGTGAATAATATAAAAAGCTTAAGCTTATACATATATATATATATATATATATATATATATATATATATATATATATATATATATATATATATATATATAACATGAAGAGTAAGAACAATGTATATACACATATATATAAAGTCTCCAACTTATGACCGGTTTGATGCCCATCGGATGTCTAGCCACACTGATGAGCTGTGATACAGCGAAACAGACAATATATACCCCACCCAATAAATTAAATTCCGGTCGAACACTCTTGAGAGAAAACGCGAATTTGCAAACATTGATCACTACTTCTAATACTGCAAAGATCTTCTATGAACTGAGCCTTCTCATATATTGGCATGTTTATTCGAAGAATAAATCCGTAAAAATCCACCTTTATCTCTACCGGGCGCTGATTGCTCAAGGGTAAAGTCTCCGACTGGTGCCATATATATATATATATATATATATATATATATATATATATATATATATATATATATATATATATATATAACAAGGTTTTTCTTGAATGTTGGCCGCTGTAATTTAAAATTGTGTACTTGGGTAGCAATCATTCTTTTATGCAAATTTCGTTCGAGGATGAATTTTATTTTACTTTTAACTATATATATTCGTAACATACTCGTTGAAAATACAATTATAATAGTCTCATCCGCATGTGCAATAAAGCTAAAAACAATGTAAGCATTATTAATAAAATAGAAAAACCCATTTCTAAATAATATCAACTATGAACACGGTCACAATGTTCTGACCGCCTTTGGAAAATAAAACATTACCAAAGCTCCAGACACATATATAAAAAAAATGCATATATTCAGTTAAAAGTTAAATAAAAATCATCCTTTATAATGGCTAAACGTAGGCCGAAAGCGCTTGGATATATAAAACAATCGAATTCTTTTTATATAATTTATGCCCTAAAAAGAAAAAGAATTATGAGAAGACATGTAAAATATATATTAAAAAATTTAACCGCAGCACTTTTCAGTCGTTTTTAACGAAACTTGAATAAAAGAGGGATTGCATCCCAAATACACTATATATGTATATATATATATATATATATATATATATATATATATATATATATATATATATATATATATAGTTAAACCTAGAGAGCCACACAAACCTACCAAGGCTTCACCTAAGCGGATCGTCTGGCTTCCCTGACGATCCGCCTAGGTGAAAACTTGGTAGGTTTGTCTGGCTCTCTAGGTTTAACTAAGTCTGCTCTACTTACTGTATTGAGCACTTTATTTACTTAGTTGCCTACTCGTATCGTTTTTTTTTCTTTGGGCTTTGGACCTGCATGCTGAACGATTGTTTTCGACAGGCGTTCATGTTCTCGGCTCTTTCTTTTATTTATACCTTTTTTCCTTCGATATTGATTTGATTTTTTGCAAATCAAGAAACGGAAGGTTTTCCGAAACGAGTGTAGTTACTTATAAGATTACTACTACTACTACTACTACTACTACTACTAATATATATATATATATATATATATATATATATATATATATATATATATATTATTTAAATGTTATTACAGTCGTTACTCGTATTGACGCCCATTTTCATTTTATTTTAAGTTGTGAATTATTTCTATCGATTTGCGTGCTCAAGCAAACGTAAATGCTGAATTAAGATTTATCCAACAAGCAGATACACGTAATACACACATACATAAATTGGATGTTTTTGTTTTAAATACGAGTGTTCACGATAATATATATAACATTAGAAATAATAAAACGTGTCCACTATAATATATATAACATTAGAAATAATAAAACGTGTCCACTATAATGTATACAACGTTAGAAATACTAAAACGTGTCCACTATAATATATACAACTTTAGAAATAATAAAACGTGTCCACTATAATATATATATAATGTTAGAAATAATAAAAACGCTAGATTAAAAATAAATCCATTAATTATTTACATTGGTTAGTTAATTTTTTTGGTGGCATATCAACTTTCATGGGTTATTTAATGCCGAAATGTAAATATTTCTACATAATTTTAAGTAATTAAGTACATATATTTTGTATATAAGTTTAATCTTTCAGATTAAAGGTAAGTCTTTTTATATATATATATTTTGTAGATCATAAAAGGTATATAAATTTTACAATAAAAATGTATTTTTATATTTGTTGAGTGTTGCATTGCTTTTCATTTTGATATAAAAATGTATCGCTGATCTTTTATATTGTTGATTTTTGTTTGAGGGTTCACTATTTGCCTATAGCTGGGACCTTAACAGATGTTACCACCCCGGGTCTGGGTGGACCTGGGAACGACAGCAATTTAGAGGTGTTGCAACGCCCCTCAAAACCTCCAATCTCCCGATCAGAGGCCTTACTGCCGAATATAGTTTATCGTCATACCCAGGATGGAAATTCTTTAGAAATAGATATGCTTATATATATATATATATATATATATATATATATATATATATATATATATATATATATATGACAAAGTCGAACATATTGAGATGCGTTTTATCCTTCAGTACTTCACTTCAGTACTAAATACGAGGGTCATTCAATAAATGAGGTGAATTTTTCGCTATAAGGAAAGCTTACTTTTTCTTTTTCTTTTTTTCAACGTAGTCTCCCAGCACTGTCACACACTTTTTCCATCTGTGCACAAGCTTCCGTATTTCCTCAGCGTAAAAATCTTTGGACTGATGTCTCAGCCAGTCGCTCACAACACTTTTGACTTCATAGTCACTTTTAAACTTCATGCTTCTCGTGAACGCTTTCAAGGGATCAAATAGGTGAAAGTCTGAAGGGGCAAGGCAAGGTCTGGGCTGTAAGGGGGATGAGGGAGCAGTTCCCAGCCCAGCTCGTTGAGGGTCTGCACCGTTTTGGCTGCTGTGTGAGGCTTTGCGTTTTCATGATGCAAGATGACTCCTTCTGACTGATGATCCCTGCGTTTGTCCCAACAGATAAGCTCAAAGTCCTTGCACTGTCATCCACTGTCACCTTTCTGTCAGACTGAATGAGGTCATTGACTGATTCGATCAACTCAGGAGACCTTACTTCTGTAGGCCTCCCAGGCCTGTATTCATCCTCAACACTGCTCCGTCCTTCTTTAAACAATTTAGCCCACTTGTAGACATTTTTTTTTGCTGAAACATGTGGCACCATACAAAGTTGACATTCTCCTATGAATTTCAACTGGTTTGCACCCTTCAGCAACCAAAAATTTGATAACTGACCCTGTTCAATCCTGGATCATGCTTCTTGGTCGGCCATCTTTGTTAATCGCCAAAACTCTCAAAGTTTTCTTTTAATCTGCAAAAGAAATAAAATCCATGCGAAAAAGATGTAAAACAAAAAAAAAATTAAAAAAGAGTAAGCTTCTATCTGTATTAGAAGACCTTATACCGAAAAATTCACCTTATTTATTGAATGACCCTTGTATATTATGTCGGTAGAACTACTGCCAGCACATTACAGAGGGTCGTTGTGAATTTTAGAATTTATTTTTTTATCTAGTCGAAATCACTACCACCCTTATCTATCTATCTATCTATCTATCTATATATATATATATATATATATATATATATATATATATATATATATATATATATATATATATACATACATACATACATACATATATATATATACATATATATATATATACATATATATATACATATATATATACATATATATATACATATGTATATATATACACATATATATATACATATATATACATATATATATATATACATATATATATATACATATATATATATATACATATATATATATATATATACATATATATATATATATATATATATATATATATATATATATATATATATATATATATATATATATTACGACTAATACGACTGAGTGGTGAGTTTGATCCACGTTGGGTGCGTCATACTTTTGACCTCTACATCTAAGCTACGCTTGGAAAATCATTACATATGATAACTTCGAGACTATATATATATATATATATATATATATATATATATATATATATATATATATATATATATATATATATATATATGGGATGGAGAAAGAAAGGCTGAAATGAGAAAGGATGGAAAAAAAGCTGGAAAAGAAAAAGTGAAGCTCATGTGGAAGACAAATTTGAACGAGAAATAGAAAGGGAAAAATATCGAACTACACAGGGAATGGTTAAGAAAAAAAAAAAGAAAAGCGTTTTAAGTTTAAACGATTAAAGAGAGAAAGCATGTTTGATGAGAAGAAGAACAACAACAACAAGCGAGATAGTTAGAGAGAGTCTTAAGAAAAGAGGAAAGTAAAAGAAGAAAGTGAGGCAAATAGCTTGTCGTTGGAAGAAAACTAGAGATCGCAACGCAGGCATAAAACTAATCGAGCGTAAATAGCCGATCTTTTTACGCACGACAGCAAACAGCAGGGCAAGACCAGTCGAAGAATGATGACATTGAAGACTGACAAAAATTCAGTAATATGGAAATAATTAAGCGGTACTTTAAAAAAAAAATCAAATTAAAACCATGAAAGTTCCCTGGAAATAAAGCTTTGAAAGGTCAGTAAAAGTGATAGAAAAAAATAGATATATTCGTCGATTAAAAAAGTTAATAAAATGGTAGAAAAATAAAACTATTATACTCTTTCTTTCTTCATTTCTATTATTTATTTTGTATTATTATTGCGAAAAATTCTGGGACTCCTACAAGAAATTCAATGAATTTCTCCAAGTTGAAAATTACAACTGGAATCCAATTTCGCATTTTCTAAGTCGAATGCACACCCCAGAATAAAAAGTGCCGATAGCAATACGTTTACGTCCCTCACTAATGATAGCTACGGGGGGGGGATCCCTTCTCGGCTTGTTGCTTTAATGATATTTAATTCTTTCGCCCGTGACAAAACTCACTCCGTAATACTTAATACCGTTTTATGCTTACCCAGGCATGTCTTTAATTCCTTCCACTTTGCAAAACTCTCTTTCTCCGAGACAATGCCAGGAAAATATGAATCCGCTTTTGAACGGGTTTCGGAAGAATCCTTGAGAACTCATTACCATTTGACGAGAAACTTTAAATGCATTTAACCAAATTGCTGGAAGGATTTAAAAAAAGAAAGAAAGAAAGAAGCTAAACTAAATTTAAACTTAAAACTTCCAAGCTTGAGTTGACTTGGAATTCTTGAGTTAACTAATGGCTGAACTTTGTTGATTGGCTTTCATTTACAACATTCAGCGTCCATTATCAATAATTTCAGGTCGGTGTTATTATTTGGCTATTTCTATTCTTATACTTTTTAGCTTTTATTCTTTTTTTTATATATATATAGTGATATGCCCCGAAAACTTCAACACGAGACTTTGTGTTATGGAGGCTGGTTATTTGCTGGTTGTAAATCGACTTTTGATGACGGAGAAAGCAATTGCGAGAAAATTAAATCTCCCCAAGTGAAATGTGTCTCTTTCTTCTTCTTTGTTACTCTTAATAACTTTTGTCATTTTGTCATCTCTCCCATAACCTACTCCACCATTCATTCAGTAAATCTTGCAATGTAGGTTGTGTCTTGTTTTCCTCTGTCTTTCTTACCCCCAATCTGTCCTATGAGTATCAAATTTTCCAAACCTTCCTTCCTGATTATGTGTCCCAGAAACTTCAACTATTGCTGATGTTAAGTATGTATCCTTTTTGTTGTTGGTGAACTAGATTTTTTTTTACTCATCATAACACTATGCAAACCCCAAGAGCCACTCAAGACAGAGGATTACTGAAGGAGGGTTTTGTTTCGGTGGTAAGAGTAAGAGGTATGTGAAAAAGACAACGGTTAAATTTTAAGAGGTTTAGGATTGTTAAGAATGGTCGAGAAAGTATCCTTTTGGTAATCGGTTCCCAAAGTAGTGATTCGTGACTCTTCGAGCTAAACTTTCTTACTAACGGCATGCAAAGAGAATTTTAATGGTTAACCTTAGACTACATTATATGGCGGGATTTACCTGTTAGTGTAAGATTTGATGGTACTATGGAATGCATTAGTCAGAAGAAATAGAGTAGCGAGAAGTTTGTAACGTTTGGTCTGTGGGAAAAGATTTGTGGGGTGGAATTATATATAAAGGGAAAAATATTTAGGAGAATGCAAACCCCGAATCAATGTCATGTAGAAATCAACTTTAGGTCAAGAGGTTCCCAATCATTAAATAATTTCCAACATTTTGTCGAATGCATAAAGTGAAATTTATTGCTTTAAAGGCTTCATTAAAAACGAGATTTGCTTTAACGGGCCTTCTATTCCGACATTTCTATCATACGTTATGTCAGTGTTTATCAAACAGCGTTATTATTTAATTCAGAGAATATTTCAATTAAAGTTGTTGCCAATCACAGACTCTTATAATACAATTAGCTATATCGATCTTCCTAATTTAAGTGAACCGTTGTGAAACAAAGGGCGGATAATTCAATCAAAATGCTTTAACGATTGCCCTCTGTAAATTCCTTAACACTTCAAAAGTGGCTCGTAACATCCGCAAATCATTGATTAGAAAGTTTGGCAAATTTATCTATTTGAAATCAGCGATAATTATCTCATTTTGAGTCGTTCAAAACAAAGATTGCTTACGCCTAGGCTGCATTGTATAAGAATCGATAGAATAATGAAATAGTTTCTATCCCATTCTATTCTAGTATATTTTATTTTACCTAATGTACGAAGGAAATTTGACGTTTCCTAGTCGTGTATCAATGTCTGTTGTCGTACGACATCTGCTGGCATGCAATTGTAAGAAAGATAAGTATATATTTTTCTTATTTATGTGCCATGTACTTTCAGAACGTAGGCGATCATGGCTCTCCACCTCCCTCTGTCCCTTGCAGCTCTCAACAAGTTCCTTCCCTCTGCCACCTCCGCCCGACCACGTTCTGTCATCCACTTGCTTAAGGCCGCTAGTTATGTCACGCGTTGTTTTCCCTTGTATCTCTTTCCCTCTATTCGACCCTTGAGTGTCAGATTCTCCATGCTTTCCTTCCTCATTATGTGTCCCAGGAACTTCAGCTGCCTCTTCCTGATATGAAATATAAGCCTCCTCCTTGTTTGTATCCTCTCTTAGACCTCATCTTTGCTCACACGCTCGGTCCATGATATCCTTAGCATCCTTCTGTAGAACCACATCTCTGTCGCCTCGAGTCTCTTCTTCATCTTTGAGGAAATCATCCAACATTAGCTGCCGTAACGAAGAACAGATGTCACGTAACAGCTCAGTATCCTTTTCTTTGTTAGCAAAGAAATCCTCCTGTCACGCAATACTCTGCCCAGTTTTTGGAATGCGTCCTCGGCCATCCCAATACATCTCCGGACCTCAGTGTCGCACTTACCGTCCTCTGTCAAGACGCTTGCCAAATATTTAAGCTTCCGCATCTTCTTGATTCTAGTGTTCCCGACCTGCAATTCGCATTTCAGACTCATTCTTTTACTGATGAGTATATAGTTACACAAATAAATCCCGTAAAATAACAACTAACTGCTCTGAACAACAGATTGAAAACAGTTCGACAACCTTTCGCAATACCAAAATTAATATTCGCCCGTTCATTATATGGAAACATTCGGTATCGAAAGACCACGCAGCTAGTGCTACTTCCCGTTGGATTTTTATAAAAAACTTCCTAATAAAACTCTGTTTCAGAAAGATAGGTTTATCAGGTCTAGTATCAGCTATTGTTCTTTCCACTACTGGCAAGGGCTTGCTTTTGACCATTTATTTGAAATATCATAGTACGTCAGCATCTTGATTATACCTTTATTTTTTCGTAGATAGTCCTGGGTATGGTAATAAACAGCAAGGCGTCTGATCTGATAACATTTTGACAGCCATATTGTAATCATTTTCAATTACTCACTTTCATCGTTGACGAGAAATATTTGTTTAACTTTTCTTGTTTTCACCTTGAATATAATTTTTTCATATTGTAACAGAGAGAGTTTGGGAATCACACACAAACACACAAACATATATTTTTTATTGAAATTGGAGTAGATTTGAACAGCGAAATTAGATCAGAGCAATTTTGTTTACTGATGGTAATCTGACCTAGCCCATTTGGAATTGGGCCATTAGGAAGACAATGGAAGATGATCGAGATAATTTTTATCGGTAAAAATTTGAAATAGAGGCTATGAAGGAGCTTTGAAATTCACGTGATTTTGGGTTGAAGGCAGCACTCGTGATAATCGGGTGCGGGCCAAGGGTCGAATATGATCAGCCAGGTTTATCTATATAAACGAGCACAGAAATCTGTTGACAGAGTGGTTGGCTCGTCTGCCGTCGAGTGCAGTCGAGCTGGGTAGAGAGAGGTCAGAGATTGAAAGTGACGTCAGAGATTGGAACCAAACGCCCGCTAACATATTTTTTGATATAAATACGAAGAAGTGAATTACCACTCCAACAATCTGAGACTGCTACTGCTACTATCACAAGCTAATCACAACTCTCTCTCTCTCGCTCTCTCTCTCTCGCTCTCTCTCTCTCTCTCTCTCTCTCTCTCTCTCTCTCTCTCTCTCTCTCTCTCTCTGATCCAGTTTATGAGTTTTTACGTCTATTATTTTTTTTCTATAGCCCGTTTCTTTTCTATACTATTCTTTTCTGCTATATAAATGATATTAACAATTCAACCATGGAATAGTTGTTTGTCCGGCTTTCTGTATATATATATATATATATTTTTTTTTTTGGTGCATTCTAAATTTCTTAGCACAGACTCTTCATCCGTGTCTATATCTTCAGTCGACCGTGAATGGATGAACATCATTCTGCTTTCTGGATCAAACCAAACACAACGTGGGCAGGAAGCAGGATTATACCAGTGGAACGATCGAATGGTCTCCGGATGCTCAGGGGACCTACGGTCACTCCCTTAGGTTCGGTTAAGACCAACTAGACACCTCAACCCAGAGAGAAAGACGTCGGAGGTTGAGGTGCTGGGGCGAAAGTGTTAGAATATATCTTTCCTTTTTATAAAACTATTTCTCACTAATCATATACAATACAGAGACATGGCAATAATGATAATCTGTTTTTGTTTGCATGGAAGATTTCCAAGCAACAACAAACTCGTGCATACGAGAGGCTAGTAGCTGGTAGCCATGTCCGTGTATTGTTTAATATATTGTAATGTTACTGTCATCGTTGATGATAGCTTATGTAAGCCAAAAGGTTAGATATGATTAAAAACATGTATCAATATGGTGATTTTCTTTCATCTTTCAATGATAATGTTATTAAGCTTATCAGACGATATGAAAGGAATTTGCATAAAAGAAATAGACAAGACTTGTCAATATTATTTAATGAAACATGCATGAATATATATATATATATATATATATATATATATATATATATATATATATATATATATATATATATATATATATATATAATGTGTATGTGTGCTATGTATTTCTACAGAATTGTCATCCTGGTTATGACGATACGCTATATCTGGCAGCAAGGCCTGTGATTGGCAGACATGAGTTTTTTAGAAGCGTGGAACCACGTCTTAATTGCTGTTGTTCCCTTATGCACTCAGGGGTGGGTCCCAGCTATGAGCAAATAGTGACTCTCAAAACAAAAACAAAACACTGTGAAAGTAGAAAATTACATTACCATAGTACCTGGTAGTCAGAACCGGTCATACATCTAAGTACTTACCAGGTTTAATGTTATTTCACTTCGGTGATCATACGGGAACTGCTGTTTCAACGTAATGCGGTCGTACAAAATTAAAAGTTAATCAAATATCCGTGGATAAGTCAATGAAATTTGTACATTGGAAATGTCAAATGTAAGTATAGTGATTTCTCATATGAAAAGAAAATATTTGAAAGTTCTAGAAAAAACACATAGAGCGTATTTCCAAAAAAATTGTGATAATTTTTTACATATATTATTATGATCTCTATCTATAAAAGGCAGGATGTGTGTGTGTGTGTGTGTGTGTGTGTGTGTGTGTGTGTGTGTGTGTGTGTGTGTGTGTAACGAAAGCACGGCCGCAATTTTCGACGGATTTGCACCAAAATTTACATGCACATGCTCCAAGTTAGCGGAAAGCCAAGACCGACATTGCATTTCCCAACTTCCATCGATAGTGGAAATAATCGATTTTTTCATGCTTCTACAGCAGTTTTCATGTAGTTCGCGGCCATTTTCTACTGGCTAGAGGGAGAACCTATAGCTGGCTGCCACGAATAGGCAGGAAGATTCTATTGGCCAGCCTGAGAGGCAACAGCTGATTGACACGAATGTTAACTAGCATGCTAGCATGCAAAAAAAATCGATAGCTGCATTCGTCACAAGTGGGAAAAATTTAAATCTGTATAGCACTTTACTCCAGTTAGCTCATTCCCTTGCTTAAACTCAACGTTGATTCTAATTCCGCAGAACTGGGTTGGGTGTGAAAAAGTATTTGTTGTTAACATTATTTTTTCATTCGGTTTTTTCAGTTACGAGTCCTTTTTTTAAAGCTGATCGTTTTGTGTTCATTTTGTTTCGTTCTTTTTTCGTAACAGATTTAATGTTTAGTATAGAGCTTAGAAAAAATTCTCAGTGTGAGATAGGCAAGAAGTAAGGCATGTAGCAACATTAGCACGGCAAAGGGCACTCCTTTAAAGGCAAGGAAGGGCAAAAATATTTTAAGTCAAGTGATAGCGATTGCTGTATGAGTCGTACGATTTTTGAATCAAGCACGGGCAACGCCGGGACATGCTGCTAGTGTTACATAATTTCCTTTGTTGTGTATCATTTATTTTAATACTAATTATCTATTAATAGTTCTAATGAATCATTCCCTTTCATTGTTTACGATCTCCTGCCAACGATCCACTGTTCCATTCCTCGACGATAGAAATCACTACGTTTTGATCGTCCTGGGTATTACGATAAACTACATCCGCCCCCTGGGTATGACGATAAACTACATCCGCCCCCTGGGTATGACGATAAACTACATCCGCCCCCTGGGTATAACGATAAACTACATCCGCCCCCTGGGTATGACGATAAATTACATCCGCCCCCTGGGTATGACGATAAACTACATCCGCCCCCCCTGGGTATGACAATAAACTACATCCTACAGCAAGGCTGATCAGAAGGTTTTGAGGAGCATGTAACCACCTCTTAATTGATGTTCGCAGGCCCACCCTGACCCGGGGTGGTAAGACCTGTTGGGGCCCTAGCAATGGGCAAATAGTTAACCCCGAAACTGGGATCAAAACACTATGAAAATGTAAAAATAGGTTTTAATACTAGAAATAATTTGTAAAAAAAAGATAAATTATTACCAGCAATACATTTTTTAAATAAAATTGCCAGCAGTAAAAATTGTCGTCATTTAATAACCCATTGAGGCTGATATGCCGTAAAACAAAACAAACAAACCAAACTAGTTTTTGATTCAAAAAATTCATCAAGAGACGCTTCATGCGTTAAACGAAACGCCCCTAAATGTTTAGAAAACGACTGAAAATGTGGTAGTCTGAAGGGGCAAGGTCAGGAGAAAATTATGAGGGTGGCAGAAATTCCCAACCGAGCTGTTTAATTCTATGTTTGTTCATGTTAGCAACGTGGGGGTGAGCTTTGCTACGTTGAATAATCAAACCGTATCGCCGGTCAGGTCTTTTCAACTGAATTGTCCCATTGCGCCTGTTCATTTTTTCAACATACAGCTTGACATCGAACGTTTGCTTCTTTTGAAGCTTTTCATCTCCGTCCACAGCACAAATGTCTCGAGAAACTTCGGTAGCATTGTGACCTTAATTAAAAGCACTGAGAAGATTTCAAATATGATGCTTCTTGTCAACATGGCATTCCAGCACGAAGGTGTGTCTAAACTGAAACAGAATTTTAATAACGTTAGACAACAGTTTCACTGGATGACCAGAGTTGCTAAGAAGCAAAAAATTCTATGAAAGATAATTCTTTGAGATCATTGGCAGAATATCAACAAAAAAACGAACAAATATATGTAACACACTAATATTTAGATGTTAAAGAAAGTATAGAACTTACTTGAAATTTTAATTAACATTTTTATTAAGATTTTTAATCAGTATCTATTTTTAAATAATTATCTTTAAGAATTATTGTAGCGAGAAATTTTAAAAGCTCATCTTTCTTCCTTTATTTTAATAATGTATGCTTTCTTTCTCAAAGTAAAACAACCAGCATTTCTGATATAATCTTTTTCATCCGCCTTTCCTCGCAGTCAAAGCAGAAGGGTTCTTTATTTATATCAGATAATGTCAAGTAATAACACAGACGTTAACTTACTAAGTAATTAAGGGAGAAAAGAAATTGAATTATAATATGATTTTAGTTTATCTGAACGCTGAATTGGTTCAATAATTAATTAATTGATGTTATATATATTTTTTCAGTTTTTACTTTCGATGCATGTAAAAATCATATATAAGCGTTTCGATTCATGATAAGTAATTAATTTTGCAAAATTGGGCAATCTCTAGATCGTTCTAACTTTGATCATAAAAATCGCTCTCACAATAATTCGTTCCATCGGAATTGTGATTGGGTGGAAGTCATTAAGGAAAGACTCAAAATAATTTTCTATTTTTCTTTTTTCACGTGAGTTGCTTCATTTGAAAGACATCTGTGTTTCTCTGTCTACACAATCTGGTCTGTCGTTTTGGGTTTTTTCATTAACACATTCTTTTATCCATCTGTCGATTTTTTTTTTTCGTTTTCGTTATTTAATAATACAATTCTTGTATTGTTTTCCACGACGCCTTTTTTTTTCGCTTTTAATTGTTCTTCTGAAATCTTACTGAATACACTGCCATTTTCAGCGTAGTTATTGGGTGGGGAAAAGGCCTTTATGTTACTTTAGACGTGTGGCCTGGGAGAATCGGTTGGCCTCTGCTAAAAGACGGAGTTTTTTTTTAAAATGATTTCATTCATTGATTTAGATTTTAATGAGATTTTCTTTGACGTCTAATATATAACAGTATTGCTTCTGCTATTTTTTTTTATTCTGAGAACTGAATTATAAATGTTAATTAAATCAATATCGTCCGACTTCGAACTAAAATAAAATTCAATTCAAATTAGTGATATTCACATTCTTTTCATCATAAAAAAATGTTAAGTTTTTTTTATTTTTCTTAAATACAAGTGCATGTGCAATTTCTAATTTTTGTCAAGATTGATTTTGTATTCAAATCTCAGGTTTAAATGGGGGAAACGTACGAGAGTCCTTCTACTATATGCTGCATCTCTTCAGGTCATAAGCGATCTAGGCTCTCCACAACTTCCTAGATTTTTTATCCGACATTATTTTTTATTAATATATACTTTATTTTCAGTGGGTACACGTATTTGTGTTGCTATCCGTTTTTTTTTTTTTGGTAATTTCTTAAAAATGAAAACAGCTGATAATTTTCAGGTGATGATTGAAATTGGGGAGATGAGATTAAAGCATTCCCCACCCCCGCCACCCAAAACATCGCTACCTTATGGAACACACACCGGTAAATGCTTCCATGTACAGTCCACATTTAAGCTCTTTAAGAGTTAATTCATATGTATCCTCTCTATTCTCATAACCTGCATTTCCTATATCACCTATGCCTTCATTGTTACCATGCACCTCATTCATCACAGCTATTTGAACACATGGTAGACCTCGCGTCTTGTATTGAATGAACATTATAAAAAGAAAATTAAAAAAAAAAACGCAAGGATTCCAACACAAACACGTGTAACCACTGTAAAAATAACATTTATATGAACGAAAAATAATGTCGGATAAAAAATCCATTCAAAAAATAACTGTTGTTTACGTTTCGTAAATGAAGCTTGTCGATATAGATTCACAGTAGACTCAAAAAGAAAAGTACAATACTTAAATAGGTATTTCGAAAGTTAGCCTATACTTTGTGGCCGAATTGTTAAATGCACATTTCCGGTATCGAAATCGTTTTTCTTGAATAAAAAGGGGGTAGGGTTTCGATTACTGTCAGAGGTACAAACTTCATTTAGTCGGACTTCGAAACGTAGAACGGTTGTTACTAATTTGTCTGTTTCAGAAAAAAATCAGGAATAGCATTTCAAATACGTGTAGCTACATAAGATATATATATATATATATATAAATTGAACAACACCATCACTTGATAAGACACCAGAAGTGTTGAAACAAAATCGCTATATTTGTATTTGTAGTGATTTTATAACATATTTATGTTATAATTTTTGAATAAATACTATTTACTCTACTCTGTATTGAGCACTCTATTAAGAATAGTGTTTTCGGTTAATGGAATTTTATTCTGTGTGCACTAATCCTATATTTATATGTATGTATGTAAGTATATATATATATATATATATATATATATATATATATATATATATATATATATATATATATATATAAAGATATATAGTCTTAAAGTGTGTTATATTTATGGGATAAAGTGCTCAATATCAGAGATACAGCGTGTGTAAATATAAAAGTGAACATAGAAGTCAACAGTCTGTTTCTTTCTCGATGCAATCGTAAGGCCTGACGAATGCATCTAGCATGAAACAGACTGTCGCCTCTAAGTGTTGACTTCTATGTTCACTTATATATATATATATATATATATATATATATATATATATATATATATATATATATATAAAATAAGCAAAACAATTTGACCCAAATAAATAAGCGAACAAGCGATTTCCGGTAAATGACGGCCATTATAGACTACCAACAATAAGCTATATAAACAAATTTTTACTACGTTAACCAAAAACACCGATCAAAATAAAAGAATAAATAAATAAATATATAAGATAAAAAATAAAAATAAAAATAAAAAAAAACAAACAAAAAAACAAGTAAAATAATTTGACATAAATAAATAAACAAATAAGCGACTTCCGGTAAAAGTAACCGCCAAAATATACTACCCATAATGCACCACTGACCCTTATATAA
Source organism: Acanthosepion esculentum (assembly GCA_964036315.1). Lineage (NCBI taxonomy): Eukaryota > Metazoa > Mollusca > Cephalopoda > Sepiida > Sepiidae > Acanthosepion > Acanthosepion esculentum. The sequence goes on along the minus strand of OZ038481.1, from coordinate 36,047,404 downwards.
ACAGCCGCGAAAAATAACAGCACTAGTCGCCTGACGATTGCACTAGCATGAAACAGACTGTCGCCTCTAAGTGCTGACTTCCATGTCCAATTTTATATTTACACGCGCTCTATCTCTGATATTGAGCACTTTACCCCATAAATATAGCACACTTTAAGACTATATTTCTGCATATTCAGCTCCTGATCATCAGTAGAGCACTTTCGCTACATTTATAACACAACATGGACATAGAAAAATTTAGCCTCGACTACTCACTAAAAAACATACCCACCCCTTCCCCTTACATATATAAACTAAAATTATTTGAAAAAACAGAAAGTTTCATAAAAAGAATGAGATGGAAAGCACATTTTTTAAACCAAGATCTTCACAACAATAATAATACACTCAAGGAAAAATACGGGTTCAAAACAAAAAAATGTCCCCCGCAACAAAAAGAATTAGATGACTTCGAGAAGGACTTAACTGACCTAGTTAGAAACATAAAATTCCATAAAAATCAAGATGCATTCCAAAAAAAGCTAAAAGAAGATATAGCTAAAATAAACAGTTCAGCAAATGTATTTATCGCAGCCGACAAAACAAGAAATTTATACAAACTAACCCCTCCCACGCACAATAAATTACTAAAGAACAACATAACCAAAACATACAAAAAGGCACCCAAAACAATAGAACACGATATAAATAAAGAAGCTAAAGCAATCGCTCAAAAATTAGACCTAGATGACCGAATAAGTTGCATGAGCAAGACGCAAGCCTTTATCACACTAAAAGACCACAAGGAAAATTTCAAAACCAACCCCGCATGCAGACTCATAAACACAGCCAAAAGCGAACTAGGTAAAATAAGTAAAACAATACTAGAAAGAATTAATTCTGAACTTAGGAAGAAGTTAGGAGTAAACCAGTGGAAAAACACAAAAACAACCATTGACTGGTTCAACAGCATAAATAACAAACAAAATTGCCACTTCCTACAATTAGATATAAAAGAATTTTACCCATCCATAACAGAACGTACACTAGATAAGGCCATCAACTTAGCTCAGGAACAAATAATA
>OZ038481.1:36038837-36041337 GCA_964036315.1 Acanthosepion esculentum | reverse complement strand
AATTTCCATGCTTGAGGATGACTGTGTGTACCGTTGAAAGTACTAGCAGATTTAAAAAAAGACCTTAGACATCTTGTAGTTATTATAAACAAGGATCGTAACATTCATCGAGTGGGTCGTAGGTTAATGCAACTTTAAAATTTTATTTGCAAAGAGATTTCGCCATTTTATATCATTAACTTTACTAATCTACTTTTTGCATGAATGATTCATTGTAATATAAATTGAACTGCACCACATATTTGATATATATATATATATATATATATATATATATATATGTGTGTGTGTGTGTGTGTGTGTGTGTGTGTGTGTGTGTGTGTGTGTGTGTATGTGCGTGTATGTTTGTGCGTGTGTGTGTATGTGTATGTCTGTGTTTTTGCGTGTGTGTGTTTGTATAAATTGGCGTAAATTCACCATGTATATATATATATATATATAAATATATATATATATATATATATATATATCTGTAATTTGGCAGCAACTTTTCTTTTAAACATGTAGTATTGAATGTTAAAGACAACATAGTATTGCATATTTTCTTTCGAATTTTCTCATATTCTCTAATAATTTTCTCTGGAGTCCTTACTAGGTGAGTTTAAGCGTGCTATTATATTGGAATATAGGTCCCACTATTTTACTTTTGAATTAGTTAAATTTAACCACCACTTCTACTCCAAGAGTTTCTTTTGGCGCACCTTCACTCTCTGTACTACTACTCTCTGTACGAGTGACTTTCCCGCCTTGCTTGGTGTGAAATGATATATATATATATATATATATATATATATATATATATATATATATGTATCCTAACGACCCAGGAACAGCCCAGTATTATTTGTAGTATATATATATATATATATATATATATATATATATATATATATATATATATATTATAATTATTTTAAAAAATATATGATTCCTTCGCTACATAAGAGTTCTCATGTTTCAAAAACGAGAGCCGACAACCTCAATATAATAATTAAAATAAAATTGAATTAAAGAATCAAGCCCTATTTCATCCTCAAGCAAAAATTTAGGAATAACCAATTTTGAAATTTATGCATCTTTATAAGCATGTTCATTCGCAAAATTCGCATGACCTCCGCTTACAAGGAAATATTCCAACAACACCGTAATTTTTATAATACAACTTTAAAAAATAGCGGATCCAAAAACGCTAGCACAAATTATAGAAACAATAGTACTAACCAGAAGAAAAACAGGAAAAGAAAAATTCATTTGGTATCCCCCTCCGTTCCACCAAATGCTTAGTATTAAGCTAGGACATAAGTTTCTAGCTTTAATTGAAAAACACTTTCCTACTAATAGCAGACTTAGCAAGATCTTTAATAAAAACACCTTAGAATTAAGTTACAGTTGCACTGAAAATCTAGAAAGAATCATAACAAAACATAATAATAAAATCCTGGAAAAGCACGCATGCTAAAACAGTATTAATAAAAATCCTAAACTACAATTAGACAAAAATAATAAAAAATTATGTGATTGTAAAAACCATGAAATAGCCCGTTGGAAAATAAATACCGCATACAATCTGTGGTATGCCAATGCACTATCTCATCCATTGAGAGTCCTAACACTGATAGGATATACATTGGTTCAACGAAGAATGAATTTAAAATTAGATGGCGACAACACAAAAGCTGCTTCAATAAAATTAGAAATAGAAATCAGACATCTCTATCCATATATTTTTGGCATTTAAAAGAAATTAATAAAAAAACAAAAGTAAAATGAAAAATAATAATAGAACAAGAACTTTGTAAACCTGAGATGACCCATGCCCTTTATGCCTACATGAAAAACTACACATTATTAAGTTTCTAAATAATGAAAATTTAATAAACCAAAGACATGAGTTAACGGTTTTTTTTGCCGACATCAACAAATTTTCGCATTAAATAATTAGCATAAAAAAATTTAAATTGCATAGTATAATAAAAGATTTAAAAGCTTAACCCAATCATAAGATAGAAAAACCCTTTATGAAGTCGTCTAAAAAATAAATTGTAGTTCAGTGCGACGCAATTATGTACGAAACAGCCCTTTAGGAAAAAAAATTAAATAAAATAAAACAAAATTCTCTAGACATTTTACGACATATCATCTATGACTGTCCAAACGATATGCGTATATGAATGCCATCGTTCGCTTTGAAATGTGTACCCCACCCTACCTCGGCTTGACCTCTTTCCGAAGGTGACTGATATGTGGATAAAAATTAACTGTTAGACCCATTATCAAAATGGTCGCCCCAGCCGTTTCCATAATTATTAATTTTGCGAATGAACATACTTATAAAGATACGTAAATTTCAAGATTGGTTATTCCTAAATTTTCGCTTGGGGATGAAACAGGGCTTTATACCTTAATTCAATTTAATTTTAATAATGTTATTGAAGTTTTCGGCTCTTTTTTTTTTAAACATGAGGACTCTTACGTAGCGAAGGAATAATATGTTTTTTAA
>OZ038481.1:36028837-36036337 GCA_964036315.1 Acanthosepion esculentum | reverse complement strand
TATTTTTATGTGTACTATTGGTGAAGGATAACATATCTTGATACTACCTAATCTTAAAAGAATTCTTAGTACTACCAATATAAAAATTTTCATTAGTTGAATTATCTATTGTAGAATTAGTACTTAGATAAACAAGAAAGGTGGTTAAACATTCGTTTCGTAATGGATATTTATTAGAATCCTTTCAATTATATTGGTTAATATTATTAACATCATTTATCTCAGGATGTGCATTTTTAAATTGGTTTAAAATTTTATTGTTACGTTTCTTTATAATCTTTTCAATATTATCGGTTCTGCTATAACTTAGTTTTAGTGTGCTTCCGTTAAATATTTTACTAAAAATATTACTTTTAGGGAAATGTTTATCAACTAACTGGAGGAACCTCTGGCGTAACTTCGTACTGAGTAATTGTTTAAATGGTGTGTGTACCAAATGTTTTTCTCATACCTATTCCTTTTCCTTAGCTCAGTATTATCATATGTTCTAGAAATGATTTCAGCGCACATAAAACGACTATATTTTAATGCAGTATTATATACACCGCTGCATTTATCAAACCCATCTTTGTTAGGTGAGATCTTGCTAATCCTACGTTCTACAGATGAGCCTATATGTTTGATTACAGATGAAGGGGGGTTATAATTGGGGGGGAAATATATTGGGTTAGCCTTATTTTTCATATAAGGTTGAAATACATCATTAACATTATCTAATATAACATCAAGAAAATCAACCGGTTTGACGTTAGTTACCTTAACATTAAGAATTAACCTTCTTAATTCCCTCTGAATCATTTTCTTTAATTTGTCAACATTGATTTTAGTAAAATTTCTTACTAGCACAGACCATCAACTCCGCATAACCTTATACTATGAAAAAAAGCATCATTATAAAAGTTAAAATTATATAGGATAAATAAACCCACCAGGTCAGCGTATATATATATATATATATATATATATATATATATATATATATATATATATATAGGGGGAGGAGAGTGTGACAGAAAGAGAAAGACAGACAAACAGAGAGAGGAAGTGAAGACAAATAAAAAGAAAAAGCTGATAAAGGATACATATATCTATATATCTATATCTATCTATCTATCTATCTATATATATATATATATATATATATATATATATATATATATATATATATATATATATATAATATCGTGTATGCTGATGTTTAAAATTCATGTTTCAAGATCATTAACATTAATGAGCAAATTTTCCAATATTGAATGAGAGGGTGCGCATGTTTTTTTTTTTAATTTTAAAAAATTTTATTTTAATATTCGAATGATTCAGAATTCGGTTTGGAATGTTTAAATACATTCATAATATCTATCTATCTATCTATCTATCTATATAAAAATGGTTTTAATCTATGCCTTACTCATGTATATAGCCCGAAGATTGCGTCCAAGCATGAAACAGGGTGTTGTCACTCAGTGTTGACATCAATCAATCAACGTGTATATATATATATATATATATATATATATATATATATATATATATATATATATATATATATATATATATAGATAGATAGATAGATAGATAGATAGATAGATGGATAGATAGATAGATAGATAGATAGATTGTTTGTTTCCATTCCACAACTGGCTATTCAATCGTGCATAAAACTCAGAATGCTACTGGGCAGAAATTATAAGAAAGAATGTTTTAAATTTGTATTGTTTATTGTATATCATACTAAAACTGCTGCACTCTATAACACAATATAGCTAAATTGCCCAGTATAATTTCCTTTTGCCGTAAATGAAGGTCTTATTTGATGGCCCAATGATTTAGTCACAATGTGATTGTGCCATGCATCTTGTCCATATACAATGTGTAAAGCTTCAGTAAAATATAAATTTTATAAGGATTTCAATGATCACTGGAATGCAATTTCAACTCTACGCTTTTCAACCTAAACTTAATCCTTAATCTCATTTCGTCCAAAAACGGTAACGATTTGGAAGATATGCTGTGTCTTTAGTTAGTATATCACCCCGCAATTTATAAATTGAGTGCAATATCATAGTTCCAAAATCGACTTGCCCTAATGTAAAAGCATCTGACAAAACCCGTAAAATATAACTGTCATAAGCAATAATGATCTTGAGAGCAAATCTAGAAGAAGAGCTTTCAGAGTCAAGTTTGATTTGAACATTTAGAGAAAACGAAATGCTTCTCAGAAAGAAAGAAAAATCTTAATAAAATCGGTGAGACGACAAACGAGTTGTAAGTAGAAAACAAAAACAAATTCTAGGTTTTGTGGAACAGCGAAAGAAAACAGAAGATATGAATAGAAAATTGACAAGTCTAATTAAGGAATCAAGAGAAATAATAAAACCAAAATGACAATAACAAAGTAAGATAATCAAATTTAGCATAAAAAGCGATAAGAAATATGAAAATATTAACTGACAATGTTGAATAAAAAGTGAAGTTTTACATTAGGCACTACGACCAGAAATAACACTTATTATCAAATTTTTTTCTTCTTATTACTATAGATTAATCACTTCAGATTTTTCTAAAAATTAATGACGTGATCCAAATTGGTCTATAATTTCATTTTAAATTTATTAAAAAAAAGATTTGTGGCCTACAGCCATATCATGTTGAAACAGCGGTTCCAATACGATCCCCGAAGTCAAGTAACGTTGAGTCTGGTCAGTAACGAGACGGGTAATCGCTGGAAAATACCAGGTGCTTTAAGATTGGGTGTGTGTATAGTGTAATGGATAACGGCTCGGAATTGTTAATCGGAGAGGCGAATTCAAATTCTCGTTGGATACGTTATGTTCACTTACGCGTAAATTCCTTTGGGAAAGGTATGAATCCACTTCTTCTTCCCTCTGGTTATGGGTTAAATAGTAAGATTTCTCACACGAAAGCATTATGACATAAAAAATATTCTTGCAATCTAAAAATATTTTCTGGTTTTAAGTAATCTACAATGGGTTTATAAGCCGTAGTAATCGAATCAATTTATAATAAATAAAAATGTTAAAAATAGTAATTTGGAAGCCCAAACTAAATACGTTCATAGAAAGTGATTTATTATATATATATATATATATATATATATATATATATATATATATATATATATATATATACAAATACCTATATATATATATATATATATATATATATATATATATATATATATTATAATTTTATCATATAGAGAAAACCATTTTACTCACAACAAAGATGCAACTTGGTTTCAGTGCATTTTAACTGCACATCTACGGGTGAGGGTTGGAAATGATTATGAACAATCCTGTTTGTAGGCAAGCCCGGATGTAAAACGTCACTTCCTTTTTCCATTTTTAGAGAAGAAAAGTTTTACATCCGGGCTTGCCTACAAACAGGATTGTTCATAACCATTTCCAACGCTCACCCGTAGATGTGCAGTTAAACTTCACTGAAACCAAGTTGCATCTTTGTTGTGAGTAAAATGGTTTTCTCTATATGATAAAATTATAATAATTAAATAATTATCGCTCTACTACCTGTATCGAGCTCTTTTTTTAATTAACGCTGCGAACGTTAGAATTTATATATTACTTTAGTTCTCATCGCATCGGATATATATATATATATATATATATATATATATATATATATATATATATATATATATATATATATATATATATATATATATATATATATATATATATATATATTATATATATATATATAATAGAAAACATTTATAAATTTAAGACATTCGCTTTTATTTAAGCGTCATGAGAAATTTGAATGCAATAAATTGTAGAGGCGAATAATTCAAAATAGTTATGTGTTTTTGTTATTCATTGGTCATGTAGATCTCACGTATGGATTTAATGCATGAGAAGTGTGACAAACCCTAACCCTGCCGTTATACTAAACAAGACCCACGACAATAAAAACAGAAAGAAACATCTTGACACCATTATCAACAAGAAAGACAAATCTTAAAAAATTACCACCAGCCTTCTGAAGACAGATTAATAAACTGATTACGGATAAAAATCAGATCACCCAACCTCCACAAGTTTGTGAGTGAGTTTTACCCTGGCTAGTTATACGGGAACATAGGAACATTCAAGATCTAAAGCCAGTCTAGTCACTTACAAACATAAACTACCGTATATCAATTAGCAAATCACTGAACCTTAGGCACTAAACCAATTGATACAACCATATTTCTCCAGTAACTGTAGCATTAAACCCACCAACAAATTCTTCTAAATATTACAATCTAACAAACAAAAAATGGCATCCTCGACTCTTTGGAGCTTGACAGTTATTCTGTAATGTCGCAGTCAAAGAAACTATAGATATAATCTTACAGAACGTATACAATCACCCTCGTTCTATGTCCTAAAATTAGACGAACTATTCTGCGATTTCTATCCTTCATGACACAAGTAACTATTTATGACACACTTAGCGATATTTACACACAAACTAGCAGGGTAGATATGGGTTCACCTCTCGGACCTACTCTAATTTCTACATGACACATGTAGAAAACAAATTATTTAAAAATTTCGCCATGCCATCTATACGTCCTTTATATCGACATATTTATATTAGCTGAAGGCCTAAACGAAATAAAAAATAACTTAAATAAATCCCATTCATCGACGTTTTAGTCGACGGCAAAATGACATCTTTATATAGAAAAACACCAACAGAAACTCAATTACAAAAGCGGATGTCCCCAGAAATGCAAAATAGCTGTTATAAAAAACATAATTCACCAGACCACAATGAACTCTTCATCGGACACATTATTCAATAAGAAACTAAGCAAAATTAAATAAGACCTAATCAACAATAATTTCCCCAACTACGTCGTCGACAAACGTATAAAATTATCCTTAATGCAATTTAGAAAAATTAGATAGCATCCTAATGCACACAAAAAATAAACACATCATTAACTTATTCTGTCATAACCAAATGCACCCAAATTATATACAGGATGAAAAAGCAATTAAAGATATAATTCGCCGATGCATTTCACTCGATGTTCCTAAAAAAATGAAACATCAAATATCTATCACTGTAAAAATTTTAAAACATTAAAATCTGTTTATTACCGTCAATAGGAGAACTCAGATTTACTCAGTAAAAAAATAATATTGTCGACGAATTCGCATACTCTCTGGGAGACTGCATCTCCAATGTTAATAATCAAAGAACAACATTAAATTCTTACATGGGGGAAAACTGTTCCCTGTCGAAAGTTAGTACACTGTGTACATATCAACCAGTACATCAAGAACGATGAATTACAACTATCAACATAAGACAAATATTAGTAATAATATCAAAATATTCTACAACACACAATGAAAGGAAAAACCCTAGATATTATTATTTTGAACAGGAGACGGCATGTTGAAGTGTATATTTATATTTACTTTATATTTATATATTTACAGTAATTGCGCATTTATATATCTACCTTACTATATATATATATATATATATATATATATATATATATATATATATATATATGTTTGTGTATTTAGGCAGCAATCCTTCTTTCAAGCACATTTCATTAAAAACGACTGACAAGGTGCTTTTATTTAGTTTTTAGTTAGATCGCACGAGAAATTATATAAAAAACTAAATAAAAGCACCTTGTCAGTCGTTTTTAATATATATATATATATATATATATTTCATTAATGACGACAGACAAGGTACTGCGATTAAGCTTTAACTCTAGAAACATACACACAAACCATACATCCAGTTAAAAATAAAAAATAAATTAATCCTTGATAATGGCTAAAAGTATAGCCGAAAGCGCTTGGAATTAGAGAACTTTTGTACAGCTTCTATATTCCCTGTGTCCAGAAAAGAAAAGACTTGTTCTTTAGTAAACATGTATAAATGAGGGATTGCTGCCTAAATACAGAACATATATATATATATATATATATTATAAAAGAATTCGCAATATTTTGGGTGCGGCCTCGCTCCAAGTAACCGTTAAACTAGGTGTTAATATCGACAATTTCAAATTTCAGGCTGTAGAATTATGTCTAACATATAGACACTGCATTGGTTTTTGAAAATATCTGAGAGGGTCGAATGTACCTGGGCAAACAACAGCATTGCATGAACTTCGGGCAGATTACCCAAATTTGTTATCAAAATACTCAACACCCAAGTCTTTAATTTGAAAAATACGATAAAATGGAAACAGACAGAACTTGCCGGTTCTTTTAAATCAAACTTCTCTCTCTATATATATATATGTATGTATGTATGTACACACACACACACACACACACACATATATATATATATATGTATATATATATATATATATATTACTAAGCAATCCCTGAATTTTATGTTTAATCCAACATTTGTTTGTAATAGGTTTAAACGTTATATTCTAGTGGATACGCGTGTTTGAGTAGACGCCCCGTTTTTTAAGTCTCATTTCGAAAGTGAAACAATGATTTGAAACTTGCCACTCTTATGTACAGACCGGCCGGTGTAATTATATTCATTTTCGTAGCAGGAAATCATGACTCCATCAGTTTATATGAAAGAACTTTTATATTTTCAATTACAATTAGTTAAATAACTGGTTATAATTCCGTCTCTCTTATTTAGCTTTCTTGGCATATATTTCGTATTTGAACACCCTCTCTTCCAAAATTGATTTTTTTTTTGTTTGGTTGTTAATTATGCCTGCACATAGTAGACGGGTCCTTAAAATCAAAACCAATGTATTCCCTTTCAAAAACGGTCCGATGAAAGCTATTTTGCTCGGGGCCGCGTAATTTCACATCCACGAACCATACGCACGCTAGTTGCGATGATGGCATAGCAGAGGGTTAATTTGAATGGCGGGATAAATGAACATAAAACCTTACAAAAGATTTTCACATTTCCAACAACAGATAAACTATCCAGGCAAAAGAAAGAAGAAAAAAAATCATGAAAAAGAACAAAAAAGAAAAAAAATGAGGCAGAAAACCAATACATAAAATTGTCACAAAGTTTGCAGTCGAGAAATTAAATGTGGCAGTTGACTGTCTTCGCTGCTGCCGAACCACGTGATCTTTGACAGGATTTGATTGGCTGTCAAGGCTTTCACGGGTTTCCCATCCAAGTGGCGTAATTAGGTACAAATGTCAAGTCGGACCCTGACGGTGATATCCTGCGGTGGGCTCGATGGTGGTGGATGAATAGTGAGCAGTAGGATGGGAAAGAAGACTTAAGTAGATGGAATGAAAGCGAGAACTCATTCTCGGGTGATATTATATGAAACAAAAGAGGATTCTTGAGTCAGGGAAACCTGGCAGCCTTATCGATAGGCAACTGGACCAAACACACGTATTTAACGATGTGCGTAGTTGTAAGGGTCATTTACACTTTTGGCTACTTTCGACAGTTATTAAAAGCAAATAAAAAATATATATTCTTGTTGCTATTACA
>OZ038481.1:36021337-36023837 GCA_964036315.1 Acanthosepion esculentum | reverse complement strand
TTCTTTTTAGAATGAGTCTTTCTTTTGACAGAAATGCTGCAATTATCTAAATGAATTTCTTTTTATTGGAAGTGGAAGTATTATGGACGGTTTTTGGAACGACATGTCCTTTGAATATTTGATTTTGGGATTATTTGACATTTTTTTTATGATTCTTTAAGTTCAGTTATCAAATGCATGTTGATCCATATTTTAAAAATTCCTTCATCAAAGTCTATTTGCCATATAACCTTCATTTTGAAGACGATTACCTCGTTAAGGATTGAAATTTATTTAAAATTTAAATTTTAATATTCGGAATAATTTCTATGCACATGGAGCTTTAAAATCTTTAGTCATTCTTTAGTGTGTTATGATAAATGTGAATGAAAAATGTGAATGTAAAATGTGTTTATTTTTTAGCCAGGGGAGGGTAGAGGGTTTCATGATTGAATATATAACAAACTTCTTTTCCTTTAGGTTTTAAGATCATGGAGAAAATTAATTATTGCATCTGCTAACTTTCTTCTTTTTATGTTGAATCAATTTCTTGATAACAAGACAGGATGTAATCGGATTTGTTCGGGGTTCATGAATTCCTGGAGGACATTCAACTAAGGCTCATCAAAAACCTATCTATTAATCCAAATATGTCGGAGAAATGGACCAATTAAAAGCTTAACTTTGGTGGAATGTCCTTCAGCAAAAATCGTCTGCATACGGATAGAAAATGAATACAGTAGATATACAAAAATAGAAACGGGTGTAAGGCAAGAGTGCGTCTTCTCAACGGACTTACGCAAATTATACATTGAGACGATTCTGAGAGAATTAGAAGTCCTACGGGATTTATTATTGGCGGCCACAATCTTAACAACATAAGATATGCAGACGAAACAGTGTTGGAAGCAGACAGTGAAAGAAACTACAAAGGCTCCTACAGAAAGTAGTGAAGGAAAGCGAGAAGAAAGGACTAAGCATAAACGGAAAATGAATCACTTAATCCGGGCGAGTACTGGGATGGCTGAAGAGGCCTTCCGAAAGCTATGCAAAGTATTAAGAAATCGAAAAACTTCGCTAGAATCAAGGAAAAGAGAATTGTCCTCTTCTATGGCAGTCAACGTTGGACAGTCTCCCAACAGAAACTTGAAGCAACAGAAATGTAGATCTACAGAAGGATGCTGAGGATACCATGGACCGAATATGAGAGCAACCACAAATTTTCAGCGAAAATAGAAACAAAAAAGAAACTTATACTCAACATCAGGAAGAGACTGAAGGCAAGAGAGACAGATTAAAACAACGCTTAACATACTTACCGAGCTTTGAAGATAGCAGAAGGAGGTTTACGGGATATAACAATAAGACAAAATTTATTAAGAGCTGCAAAGTACAGGAACTTGTGGAGAGCTATGATCGCCAATGTTCTGAGGGGTCACGGCACATATAGAATAAGATCAGTCCATTTCATTCACACACACACGTACATACACACACATACAGGGAAACGTCTAGCTGTAAATTCACCAGTCCTAAATGTAAGCTATGTTATGTTTTTACTAGCAGTATAACCCGTCTTCGACCGGGTGTTTCATTACTGGGAATTTTTTGCCGTTTTCAAAGTCAGCCAACCCAAAATTCAATATTAGTAACAACAATTGGATGCAACTGAGGCACATCCCCAAATTGGGTGGGGGGGGGGGTAACAATTTGAATGGTAGTGCTCCCGAAAACGGCCGTTTTTGCGTTCTCAATCTTGCAAGGAACGAATCTATCGTATGGACTGTCATAATAATAATATACGATAATTTTTCATTTATTATTTTTTTTTATAATTCTAATAATCTTTTGCATTAGATTTAAACTCTCTAAATTGATTGTACGCTGTATTTACAGGCATTAAATGTTGCCTTTGATTTTTGCACAAAGTGCAAAAAATCATTTTTTTCGATTTTTCACTTTCAAGTTTGTAATTTTTTTCCAGACAATTTGGATTCAAAACCGGCACTGAAGAATTATCTATCAAAAAAAAAAAAAATTCATCGAAATCGGATGAAATTTGTGGAAACGCATAAACAACATCCTATCACACACACACACACACACACACACACACACACACACACACACACACACACACACACACACACACACATTTTGAGAATTATAGATATAGATACACATTTTTTTTGGTGTGATGATGTCAGTCTTAATTCCCCCCTCACCTTTATTCTGATAATGGGTATTTCAACTTATACTAAATTAGATCTTAATAGTTATACTTAATACCATACTCAGTTCCGTAAATAAGCTCCCGTAACGCAAGTACTGCATAGAGAAGACTCTATCAACTCTAGACCCCTAAATTTAACTTCCAACAAATTAATTTTGCTTTCAAGTTAATATTAAATTTAATATGGCTAAGAGATGCAGATGCGCCCCTTAGCAACCAAACGTCACCCACTTTTCACCATATCATTTAGTCCCCATATACGAGCGAGATTGTCTTGGTATCTGTGGT
>OZ038481.1:35933837-36016337 GCA_964036315.1 Acanthosepion esculentum | reverse complement strand
CGGAACTTAAAAAACAACGCAACAAATTACACACCATCTATTTCGATCAAGCGCGTTACTGAGAACGATTACTTCAAGACTTATTTCATAATATAAATCAGTAAATTGATTATTGCATTAATAAATGTGTGTTTTCAAACCTTACAAATGGGGTTTGAAATCATTCAATAGAATATCAAATTCTTGGAACGATGCAAAATTATTAGTATTTATTGTGAATTTACAATAAATTTTATTTAAATTTATAAAGAAATTATAAGATTTATTATGCAAATTTAGTCGATTATTAGGGCATCCGTTGTTTTCCTCGGCCTTATTTCGATTCTTCTCACGTACAACAAACGATATCCTATAAAACCTGCATTGAATTTTAGATATTTTGGCTTTAAATTTAATAATTTACGCTCTTATCTTTTGAAAATATTTCCGAAAAAATATTCTAAAATAATTTAATTCATTTTTGAATAAATCTTGAATGTTTCATTAAAATCCGACAATTATCCACAATTTCCACATCAATGTGTTTTTCACCGCCAAAAAGACGTCTAGATTTTTTCTGCTAATTTTCACTAGCCACAAACGGACGCAAGATAAACAAGATATTTAACCAAAATTTCCAAAGTATTAAAACATTTATTTAAATAATCAATAAATGCTTTAGTTTTTCCCCTCAATATCAACATAAATATTTTGACGCTAAAGCTTTGGGCGTTTTTTCATCATAGTATGCACTTTTTTCAGCGAATCGGTGGAGGTACCTTCACGTAATATTTCATGGGTTCAGTTGACAAACATTTTATTTTAATTCACATATAACGCCCTGAGCAATCGAAACTCTTATGAAAAGAAATGAACCTTTCAGCAGTGATCGAACACGCTTTCCCTTTATCTTGGAAAAAAAAGCTGAAAGTTTGTTGTGCTTCAAATTTAAACCAAGAGCGACTTCACAGAAAAACTTAATTACGCTTTTAAGGAAACGCACTACATTTAAAAGGGCTGAAATTAATTTTTGTCTCCCAGTCGTATGACGATGTTTCACTTGGTCTTCTACCTTAGTAGAAGTTACTAGTTAAAGATATATTGCCTTATACTTGTCGCCTCCAGCGAGTTCACAAACGAGTTCAAACCAGTAATTGGTGATACCAAACAACATACTAATCTAACAGGACACCATTGGGGATGGATGTCTCAACAGTAGATGCTTGGAACTGTGTTATTCGCATATCTGAACTTTAATATCCGACATGACTATGTCTTTAGCGCTGTCTTTAGCGCTGTCTGTTTCTCACAGTCTGCGATTGGCTCGATTCAGTCTCCGCTGCATCAGATCACATTTTCTGGTTTAAAAAAAAGAAGAAAAAACAAATATTCAATGATGAGGTACCAGAATTTGCAATTTTTATCCGAATATTTTTTTGACATTTGTTGGCACATATTTTTCATGTTGGGCTACAAAAATTATTTGTCATTACGTAAATATCTATTATTGAAGGAGAAAATAGCGGGGAATGGCAATAATCAGCCGTCCCATTAGGATGGAAATCACGACAGTTTTAATGTACTTCAGAGCAAGGTGGGTATTATTTTCTTTTTGTTTTACCCAATTATATTTGACTCATTAATCAACTTATTCTATCTCTTTCCACACACACACACACACACACACACACACACACACACACACATATATATATATATATATATATATATATATATATATATATATATATATATATATATATATATATAAGATAAGATAATTCTAAGGAGCCAGGCAAACCTACCTAGTTTTCACCTAAACGGATCTTCATGGTACTGCCTGCTGAAAAGGAAAATTATAGAACAGTATTTATTGCTAAAACCAAAGATAACCATGACAAAGTGACAAAAAAATAAATAAAAAACCCAAACGAGTACCAGCATTTATATATATATATATATATTGCATATATTTTGGCAGCATGTTTTCATAGAGACAAAATTCATTGAATGATTTAGACAAGTTTTGTCTAGTTATTTTCTGTTGGATCCTTTCATATTTACGGGCAAGATTGATAGTTGCTCGGATCGGGGAATCGGAGAGCAGAGTTCGAATTCCAGTCGAATTCATTAGTTGAGAAAGGTATTAATCCACTTCACCTTCCTCCAGCTATGGTTGAATATCAGGACAGACTGGCTTCTGTGCCCTTGGATGACAACTACTCTAGGAGAAGGACAACTCAAAATCTGCGGAGGGTCGTTTGGGGACCTTGTTGCACGTAGTCCACCAGGTCTCTGTATTTGGCTTTTTAAAAACGGTGGTTCATTTTCCACAAAGCCTTCACCATTATGATCAAGTTATATGTGCTGCTGTCTGGCTGCCAGTTTCTAGCAACTGAGCTGCTTGGCCCTCATAGTTTGAATACGACGTGAGAGCTCACAATATATATATATATATATATATATATATATATATATATATATATATATATATATATATATATATATATATATATATATATGTGTGTGTGTGTGTGTGTGTGTGTGTGTGTGTGTGTGTGTGTGTATAAATTAAATAATTAAATTTCTATATGTAATTATATATATATTTAATTATTATTAAATAATATATATATATATATATATATCAAAGGTTCTAAAATTATATATATATATATATATATATATATATATATATATATATATATATATATATTATAAAAGGCTCAAACTAATATTCAATGGTTATAATTTATTACATGGAAATTCATGTATATATATATATATATATATATATATATATATATATATATATATTGACCACTAATATTATCAATATATATATATATATGTATATATATGTGTGTGTGTGTGTGTGTGTGTGTGTGTGTGTGTGTGTGTGTATGTGTGTGTGTGTTAGAACCTTTGGTAAATGTTTGATTTTAAATCAGCTCGCTGAATGCAGTAAATTATATAGTTATATACTGAGAGAGAAAGAGATAGATAGCGAGAGAGAGAGGGAGGGAGAGAGGGAGAGAGATAGAGAGAGAGGGAGGGAGAGAGGGAGAGAGAGAGAGATAGCGAGAGAGAGAGAGGGAGGGAGAGAGAGATAGATAGCGAGAGAGAGAGGGAGAGAGATAGATAGCGAGAGAGAGAGGGAGGGAGAGAGGG
This sequence comes from Acanthosepion esculentum, assembly GCA_964036315.1. Taxonomy (NCBI): domain Eukaryota; kingdom Metazoa; phylum Mollusca; class Cephalopoda; order Sepiida; family Sepiidae; genus Acanthosepion; species Acanthosepion esculentum. The sequence goes on along the minus strand of OZ038481.1, from coordinate 36,013,187 downwards.
AGAGAGAGATAGATAGCGAGAGAGAGGGAGGGAGAGAGGGAGAGAGAGATAGCGAGAGAGAGAGGGAGGGAGAGAGGGAGAGAGGGTGAGAGATGAATACATTTTGTTTGTGTGTATTTTTCTCGTCAGTTTTTAAAGGGATGGGACCTGAAACAGGACCATCTAGTACACAATCGACGAGAGTTGTGCCAAGTAATGATGAAAGGCGAAAAGAAAAAACAAAACAAAAAAACAAGACAATCCTAGAAGCGGGGAAAGAGGGAGAAAGAGAGAGAGAGTGAGAGAATAATCTCAGAGATTAATTGCACAATACAGTTCCTTCTGCCAAGCAAAGATCCGGCTGCTGAGCCACTGTAGATACTGCCGGCAAGAGGACTGAATTTTGACGAAAGTTTCGGCTACCCTTATCTTACGAGATAAATGCTTATGTACTAGAACCTTACTGATATACTAGCCCTCTCTTTTACAAAGTGCACATTGTTTTTGGACCGACACTACGTAGTCATAAGTCCCTTGTTATCAAACACAGACACTTGTGCGTGTGTATGTATATATATATATATATATATATATATATATATATATATATATATATATATATATATATATAGTTGTGTTCGTATGAAAAAAATATATATAGCTGTGTGCGTATGAACATATATATATATACATACATACATATATATATATATATGTATATGTGTTCATACGCATATATATATATATATATATATATATATATATATATAAAGAACGAAAAAATAAATTTCAAACGTTCATAACTTTATTTTTAAAAAGGGCTCAATACAAGACTATAGACATAAATATTCATTATAAACTGTTACATTAGAACATGCAAGTTACTACTACAAAATTGCATATTCTGTTTAGGCTTTTTATCAGGTTTTAAATTTTCGTCTCATCAGGTAGTTCACAATGATAGTAATAAACGATTTTATTTAAAATTACAATTTATGAAACATAATTTCTTTTCACATTTGTGGCGAATTTCCATAAAACGCAAAAACAAAAAAATTAAAAGTAAAAATTAGAAATCAAAAAAGAAAGAAAGAAAAGGAACAGGAATGAAATGAGAGGCATAAGAAAAGACAAGAAATGAACCCTACTATCAAGAGAATGGAAAGAAAAGAAAGAAAAAAGAAGGAAAGGAACATATCCAAATTATACAGATCCAAAGGAAGAGGAAAGAGAAGAAAATAAGGTATCAACGAGTTTAAGCCAATGAAAGCACGCTGAGAAGGTGACTTCAAATTTGAACGGAAATAAAACATCACAAGATAGTAACATGTTACAGTTATGGCATTTTTAATAAAAATCACATATTAAAACAAAATTATGCATAGTACGTAAATAAAACGCACTTTAAGAGGAAAAACTATATTTAACTATAGCAACCTTGCATTATAAACTAAAGTACAAAAATTTCATATATATATATATATATATATATATATATATATAGTTGAGGGGTCTTTTTACACAAATGGACTCACCCAGGGTATACATATACTACTGTCAGTAAATACCCGACAGTCGGACAGTAGTAATAGTAGTGTAACAGTCGGTCGGTAGAACGTTTGGACAGTCAGCCGGTGCAAGAGTTACAGTAAGAAGTTATACAGAGATACGTCGATATCAAAGACTATCTATATATTTGTCTACTAACCCGCATTCCTGGAACTACTAACCTGTATTAGCAGTTTGTATTATTACGTTAATACATTTATTTCCTATATTCATTCTTGGCGTTTGTTATTATTTGCTACCGGATTTCATCCCGGAATCCAGAACATATATATATATATATATATATATATATATATATATATATATATATATTATGAAATGGACAATTATTTTAAGACATTATTACGTTTAACATTCTTTTTATAGATACAAGTATTTAAGTAAATGCCCTGTTTTATAATAAACAGTATATAAACAAAATTTACCGGCCTGAATGTCCGAGAAATTTTCATAGAACGGAGGTCGAATATTTTCTATGAAAATTTCTCGGACATTCAGGCCGGTAAATGTTGTTTAATACTGTTTATTATAAAACAGAGCATTTACTTAAATACTTGTATCTATAAAAAGAATGTTAAACATAATAATGCCTTAATACATATATATAAATTGGCATTCAACATATAACTGCATATATATATATATATATATATATATATATATATATATATATATATATATATATATAAATGAGAAGGTATCAAATATAAATACAAACGTTCATAACATTAATTGAAATATAGGGCTCAATACAACAGTAGAGCTATAATTCTTTATTATGTAATATTCTATAATAAAGAATTACCGCTCTACTGTTGCAACCCACAAATTGTTGATCAACCTTAAAAAAACAAGGCCACCAATCAATGTTGATTAGATGTAAACCGAATAAAATGAGAATTGCATTCTTCTTGCTTTATTTCATTTTTACCCGTTTTTCTTGTAAAATCTGATGACAATTTCACTGTAAATCGGAACTCAAGATTGTGGGATTTTAGATATCGTCTACGAAATAGCTTTGCCATGAGTGAAGGAAAATAAATTGATTTCTGACGACAGAGTAACACGCAGCATATTTATTGCTTCATTATATCGTGATTTCTTGTTCTGTGAAAAGGAAACACGTTCCATTCTTACGGACAATACTCTTCTTTTTTTTTCTGAGAACAATTCTTCACGACCAGAACCAAACTGCCAATTTCAACTACTCTTATACTTCTTGTCAAATTTTATTTTTAAAGTAAATAATTATCATGTGAAATCTTTTAAAACATTTTTTTAAGTATCAAAACAATTTCGCTGACACATATCAGTGAGGGAATATATTAATAAAAGGCTTAAGAGCCACTCAAGGTAGAGAGTTACTGTTAAAACTATTTTTATGAATGAGCTGTATTTTATGAATGAAATTGGACGTGGTAAGAAGAGATGCGCCTATCGCCCGGTTCACAATCCTCCCCGGTCTTTTGAGCAGAAATAGCGGTTTCTCACTTGTTCCCTGTTTAGGATTGAGGTTTTGGTTACTTGTAAAGTCTTTTCATTCAATTTTACTCCAAGTACCCATTTGCGGCTTAGTGGCATTATCGCCTTGCTTGGGGTTAATTTGATTAAAAATACAATCTAAAGAGGATAAATAACAATTAAACTTTTTGGCAGGAACAGTTTAAGATTATTGACATCAGGGGATTATCCACACGGGAATCTATTCCACAAATGAGAATTTCCCAAGAAATAGCTGAGAAAAAGTTTCTCCATAAATTTGGAATACAGAGGAAAATGACGATGATTCGACCACGTGGAAACAACAAGGTATTTTTTAGCTGTAAATGTCTGAACTGGTGGAACTGAGTGATGGATCTCACCTGAAGAGTGGAATTCGATAGAGAAACTTATATATATATATATATATATATATATATATATATGGAGAAAACAACTGAAAAGTTGCAAATTAAAAAAAAATTGAATGTTTTTTTTGTGAAAGTATATATATATATATATATATATATATATATATATATATATATATATATATATATATGATATTTCAGATCTGCCCCGATCTTTCGTCAGAAATAAATTAAATAACTGTATTCAGAAGTTTGTTTTCAAGTAGCGTCCGTCGCGAGATGCGGACGTCACGTGATGTGGAATGCAACTGTGTTTGAATATTTCTAACGTAAATCTAACGATATTTTAGAGGTTTAAAAAGGGTTTTTTTTACTATGTCTAAAAAATTTTTTTTTAACTATTGAAATATTTATACAGATTTAAAATTCCCAAGTCTTTGTTTAACCCTAGTTTATATGTGTCTAATTTTAAAATCCAGTATTTTTCTTTTTCTCTGCGTGTGTATGTGGAACCAAAAACGGAATCTATCAATAAACATTTACAGTTGTCTAATGAGTGTCCTGATTGATTAAAGTGTTCAGCTATGGGGGAATAAGGATTGTTTTGACGTATGTTTAGTTTATGATTGTTGAAGCGAAATCTAAAATTATTTCCAGATTCACCAATATATCCACTATTGGGACATATATATATATATATATATATATATATATATATATATATATATATATATATATATATATATCAGAAATATTGAATGTCGCTGCTTCTCAATTTCGTTGCGAAGATATATTAGGTCATCCCATAAGTTCTGTCCGAATTTTAACTTTTTGTTAAAATGAACGAAATTTAAAGAGTATTTTATAACGTCTAATGGAGCTGAACATTAGTTTTATGTTTAGATTCATTTAAACTGATCAAATTTTATTTCAGAGAATGATAAAATTAAATTTTGTTTGATTAAAACCCAGCTAACATGGAAGTACCCAAGAATCATTTGAGGCACATAATGCTTTATCAGTTCAAGAAAGGAAACTCAGCAGCCGAAGCGGCTAGAAACATTCACTCAGTTTATGGAGAGGAATGTGTGAATGAAAGAACTTGCTGAAGATGGTTTGCAAAATTCAGAGGTGGAGATTTCACCCTTGAAGATGAAGATCGAACCAGACGTCCAGTTGAGTTTGATGAAAAACTTCTTGAAGCAGCCCTTGAAGAAAATCCTGCTTTATCAGTTGAAGAATTGGCAGTGGTTTTCAGTTAAAACCATACAACTGTTCATTGTCATCTTCAACAACTTGGAAAATTTCCTAAACTTGGAAAATGCGTGCCTCATGAATTGTCTGAAAACAACCTCAAATCCCGAGTTGACATCTGCTCTTCTCTCCATTCTCGCCAACTTGTTTCACCTTTTTTGGATAGACTTGTGACTGGCGACGAAAAATGGAACTTTTATCCAAATGTTAAGCGTCGTAGACAATGGCTTGGTAAATGGGAAGGACCCCAGCCACAGTCGAGAAGGGAACTTCATGGGCAAAAGATTCTTCTTTCAATCTGGTGGGATTGCCAAGGAATAATCCACTTTGAATTCTTACCACCTAATGTAACAATTAATGCTCAAATATACTGTCAGCAATTAGAGCGTTTGAATCAAGCTTTGAGGAAAAAAAGACCTGCTCTAGTGAAACGAAAACGGGTGATGTTTCATCAGGACAATGCGCGACCATACACACCAAGAAACACGTCACAAAAGATCGAAGAACTTGGTTGGGAGAAAATTCCTCACCCACCTTATTCTCCCGACCTTGCTCCTTCAGACTACCATTTGTTTCGTAGCTTACAGAATAATTTGGAAGAAACAGCTTTTGTAACACAGGAAGAGGTTAAAATTGACATTTGTGAGTTCTTCGAATCAAAGCCAAAAGAATTTTGCAGTAATGGAATTAATAAGCTTGTTAATAGATGGAAGGAAGTCATAAATAATCAGGGAAAATACATTGTTGATTGAATCTGTAATTAAATGTAACATTTGGTCACTTGTTTTATTTATTCAAAATTCGAACAGAACTTATGGGATGACCTGATAGTTTTTCATGTAGTGAAAGACTTTAACTCCGCATGATTATTACGTAATTCTTGTAGACTTGTACTAGTTTTAGCGAAGTATTCTAAGACATTTGAATAACATTATATTGCTATCGTGTGCAGACTAATAAGAACACTATTTAAAAACTCTGATACGGGAAATCATTGTTCGTGAAATTCTATTAAATTTTACACAAAAGACTTTGGTCAACACGTGGTATGATTTTCACAAATAGATATATAAGGAAATACATTTTCTAGTGAAAGATTTGTTTCCCCACTTAGCGGCCTTTTGGCTTGCCTACATTTAGAATTTCTAGAAAATATAGAAAATGGTCCTGTTAAAAATTTCTAGAAAATGTAGAAAATGGTCCTTAAAAAAATTACCACAAAATTCTTTGTATTTTCGATTCATAAATGATTCTCTATTAATATATAGACATGTCATCGCTAAAACAAATCTTTGACTTTTATATGCATATATATCATTATAGTAATTCATCGGGTCTAGAAGAATTCTCATCAGAATGCAGTGGACGGCCGTTTCGACCTACTTTAGGACTCATCAGCAGTGTGCATCCACTACCGAGATTCGAACCCGGACCGTTTCGATACAACGCAAGCACCATACCAAATGTACCAACGGTGACGAAGAAGAAACTGAATAGACTCGATATATCGCGACTACTCACAAATTCTGTGGAGATACTCATTCAAGTATCCCAACGCATTGTGCCCCAAGAGCCACGTCTTTCCTTTCACCCGAACCGCACCATCGCAGAGCATTAGCTGGGTCAAGCAAGGATATAAGTGTAATAGAGTTTGGGGGATTTAGACAAATCATTATGGTAATTCATCTACTCTAGAAGAATCCTCAACAAAATGCAGAAATCAGTGGACGGCCGTTTCGTCCTATTTTCGTACTCATCAGCCGTGTGCGTCCACGAAAGGAATGACCTGGCTCGTCAAATTCGTATATATATATATATATATATATATATATATATATATATATATATATATATATATATATATGTATGTATGTGTGTGTGTGTGTGTGTGTGTTTATATATATATATATATATATATATATATATATATATATATATATATATATATATATATATATATATATATATATATATTGTCATCCACAGACAGACTTTCGCTGTGTCGCTGGTATCACACGAAGATTTTTCCCCTAAGATATCAACTCCAGGCAGGGGGAAAGGTGCATTTTTACGTATTTATTTTTGAATAAACACGCCAGTGATTCAGAGTTCTCGATTCATGGAAGAGCCTTGCATTAACAGTAGCAGCAGTAGCAGTTACTGTTTTCATATTCGCGGTTTTCCCCAAACGTGTTCGACCGAATTTTATATTTTCGGAGGCGTATATATTTTAAAAATGATGAAAATTACATAGCAAAAATACATGAAAACAACTTTTTCATAATGGCTTTTGAATGCCAAACTTTTAACCGGAAACCAATAAAATTGTTTGAATTATAAATGAATAAAAAATATCTTAAAAATGAATATTATGGGGTCATAATGGAAAGTCGAATGTATGTGTATGTGTGTGTGCTCTTTTTCTAATGTTGTTGAAAAGTACTCTGTCTGTCGTACTTCCCAAATCAGTATTTTAATGACCGAGTACCTGGATACTATTGAATAGGGTCTACTGCTAATATTTGGCTAGAAGTATATATTTCTCCTTACTTTATGAGAGAAAAATACTCTCTTTCGCCTAATATATAACCAATTGACTTAAAAAAAAAATTAACAAGGTTACTGCTATTAGATATAAGGATTATATTTCTGGAATATTAAACTATATTCATCTGTCATTTTTTACCGTTTTTCGATTTAGTTAAGAATTTTAAAAAATCCTCCAAATACTTTGTCAAGTATAACAGAGTGAAATGCCAACGGATGCGTCGAACTGCAATACACCACAAAAGAAGGGAAAAAAAGGGGAAATTAGAAGCATGACTTTGAAAAGGAAGTTATTTCAAGGACGGGGTAAAAAAAAAATTGCGTAATTTGACCGGGGAACACGAATTTGGAACAATTGGGATCTAACTGTTTTCCTTAATTTCTGTTCTAAATATACTGAATAAATGGCGTCAAAGTGAGGGAAAACATCGCAGAACTGACCTTGTTTTGTTGTTTTTTTTATTTATCTATTTAAAAAAAGAGTCAACTATCAATTTCAGCTCCTGAATCAAATAAATAGCTACCATTAACTAACTATTTTCTTAACCCTCAGTTAGTCAGTTATCTTCCATGAGTGATACACGCTTAGGCGATCATGTATCTTTCGATACATGACTAACGAGGAAGATATTTTTTCCGGCAGTTGCCATTCAAGGCTAAAGAAACCGGGCTGTTCCGCTATTTAGGAGAAGAATAGGATTAGAACGTAAGTGACTTTAATGGATTCGATTTGAATTCGAACTCGGCCCTCCGATTCCTCAATCCGAGCCGATATCCATTACTCCACCGTCCCTCCCAAATGTATTCAAAATACACACGGTATCAAGAACAAATCATTTTCATTCCATATTTCTTGTCATATGACAACACGCCAAATCATGAATATGATGTTTCTTCCAAATAAAATCATTAGTGGCCCAAGTTTACTATGTAAATTTATTGTAAAGCTTTCCCAAGGGTATTAGCACGTAAGTGAATGTAATATATTTGACAGGAATTCGAACTCGACTTTCCGTTTCCTTAACCAGAGCCGCTATTCATTACTCCACCGTGCCTACTTCTTAAACTTACTTATTTATATCGTTTAACTGATGTCAAGACCTTCCTATTCGGAACTTCAAATAATTAATAATTATGAATGAAACCTTAGCGTTGAAAGCCTACAAAGGGCAAATCTTCATTTCCCCCAAAGAGGAAAGCATTTTTACTAATTCATATTGGACCCATTACCTGATCACAACGATGTCACATAACATGGCTTTCATTTCAAAGAAAGGTTGTATATTTTTTCTCTTTGAACAGTAGTATTATCGATAAAACTATTTCAGGTTCAATAAATAATTAAAAATATTATCGTATTTTTTTAGTAGCTGAAGCCTTCCAGACCAATAATAATCTTTGACTTTGGATTCTTTTAGCTTAACTTATTAACGATCGCCTTAAAATACGGTATTAGCTTTAATGGTTACAGTCAAGTGAGTAATTGTGCATGAGGAATTTAAGCGTAGTACTCGATTGGCAGCTAGGTCTCATAATATACCCGTTCAAAATTGTAGATGTAAGTTCTAATCTAATATTTTAATCTCGCACTTCAAGCCTGTGCAACTTTCTGACTTATTGTTTTGTTGTCAACTATTATCTTCAAACGTTTAAATGTAACGTCAATCAGCATTTTCTGTTTGCTTCACTCATGTTATTTCATGTTCCTTTCTCATCAATAAATTTGTCTCAGTTTGCATTTGCAGGAGCCTCTTGCGTCTTAGTTGCTTTATTTCTTTGCCAGGGATGAATTGATTTAAATGTAATTAAAAAAAAACTTAATTAGAAGTATTATTAATTTAATATATTTTATTACAGACTTTTAAAAAAACACCTATATTAAGATTTTTGTTTCACTTGTCCATGATTTTTTGTTCCAATTATCCTGAAGCGTTTTCCTTTCTCGTATCCCTAAACATTTTTTCTTCTCTTATCCTTAAGTATTTTTAGTTCCCTTTTGAAAGCTTTTTTGTTTCACGTGTCCGAAGTGTTTTCGTTTCCCTTATCCCGAAACTATTTTTCTTCTGTTATCTTTATGTATTTTCAGATCACTTTTGTAAGCTTATTTGTTTAACTTGTCCGAAGTGTTTTCGTTTCCTTATCCCGAAACTATTTTTCTTCTCTTAACCCTAAGTACTTTTAGTTCCCTTTTGTAAGCTTTTTTGTTTCACGTGTCCGAAGTGATTTTGTTTCCGTTATCCCTAAACTATTTTTTCTTCTCGTATCCCTAAGTATTTTTAGTTCCCTTTTGTAAGCGTTTATGTTTCACTTATCCCAAAGCTTTTTGTTTCCCTTATTCCTAATCATTTTTGCATTCCTTATCCCTAACCGTTTTTGTTTCACTTATCTGTAAGTTTTTGCTTACATTATATCTAAGCTTTTTTTGTTTCCCTTATCCCTAAGCGTTTTGCTTTCATTATCTGAAAGCTTTTTGCTTCCTATATACCTAAGCTTTTTTGTTTCTCTGACCCCTAAGATTTTCTGTTTACCATATCCCTACACTTGTTTGCTTCCCTTATCCCTCCGCTTTTTTTATTCCATTGTCCTAACATTTTTGCTTCCCATATCCCTATGATTTTGCATTCCTTATCCCAAAGCTTTTGGCTTCTCATATTCCTAAGCTTTTTTCTTCCCTTATCCATACACTTTTTTTACTTGTCTTATCCTACACTTTTTTGCTTCCCTTATCCTATACGTTTTTGCATTACTTATCACTAAGCTTTTTTGCTTCACTTTTCACCAAGCTTTTTTGCTTCCCTTATTCCTAAATTTGTTTCTTTCCTTATCCCTACACTTTTTTGTTTCCCTTATCTCTAAACTTTTTTGCTTCCCTTTTACTAAAGATTTTTTTTGTTTCCCTTATCCGGAAGATTTTTTGCTTCCATTATCCCTAAACATTTTTACTTCCCTAATGCCTAAGACTTTTTGTTCCATGATCCCTAATTTTTTTTTTAATTCAATTATGGAAGATCGTAGAATCTGCTCACTCAGCTGCAGTTTCAGGATGATATTCGTGTCTGTTTGTAATGACAGATCTTCCAATGAGGACATTGATCTACCCTGTTCAAGCGGTTTTTTACTCGTTGGTTGGAGGTTTTGACCACCCTGAGCTAAGGTGACCAATAGTTTCAGTGTATTTGTTAAAGAACCTTTATTTCCCTTCCTATTGTATTAGCAATGCATTAGGTTATTATTATTATTATTATTATTATTATTATTGCTGTTGTTGTTGTATCTCCTCTCCGACATTAGATGTTTCGGCCGGGTGATAATTAAGATAACTCAGTACGTACCCACAGTTTAGAGACGCAACACTTTCTTCACTATATGTGCTGTTCCAAGGTGTTTTGCCGCTTGCGCATCTAGAACAAGTCAAGTCCTAAGGAATAATAGTAACAACAATATTATTGTTATATTTTATATGGGTAACTTATAATGTTAATTTATAAAAACCTACACCCGCTAAATTACGTAGGTGTACTCCAATGATGTATATTTATATTAAATAACAAAGAAGGTATTGATTATTGGGAAACACAACCGAATAAAATGTTAGATGAAAGTTTGTTTCATTACCAATCCAGCATTTTATATACGAGACATCAATGCAATTCGTTTCCCCTATTCTTCAAATGGAATTATCAGAAACAAATATATTCCACAACAATGTTAAGAATATACTCTGCGGTGTATCTACTGCATTAGATGATAATTTCGATTGGGCTGCGATCCAGCAAATGGCCAGGCCCATTCAATAAATAAATGTTATAGAATTCAATAAACACCACGTCTTATCTGGCTTTTGATCATTACCAATTTGGAAAAAAATAACGAACAAACAAAACATCCGAATCAAACGTTTCCAGGCGTTTGGTAACATAACCTTTTCCAATGTTTCTAGATGATTACTATTATTTCCAATTCAATTACTCTGATAGAACGAACTGATATGATTTTTACACATAGACTCAAGAACGTAACACTCCTTAACACTTACGATAACGCAGTGTGAGACGAAAGACTTGCGGGTGGTGAGATTATTTCTGAACAGTTCAATGATCTATATTACTTCATATATCAAAGGCAGTCATTTTTATATTGCTGATCGTAAATTCTAAATAAAACTCTGTATTCCTCTGATTTTCGTCTCGAAACTACAAATACTTAGAAAGCGTGTTGTTAATTTTATTAATACGGCAATTAGCACGGTTCAAATAATTTTTTAAAAATACTACTCTTCTGTATAATTGTCTAATCGATCAATGTCCACAGTAACATCAGGTATTCATTATAAAAATTAAAATAAGATATGTTATTAATATTTTTTTTCAAAAAGTCTGATAATTAGGGATTTGGGATTGGTTTGGGTTATTTTGTTTTACGGCATATCAAACTCAATGGGTTATTTAATGCCGTTAATCTTCTTTTTTTTTTTTTTGCTTGCAATATTTTGTTTTGTCAAAATCTATTTCTGGTAATAATGTTTTTCAAAAATGTATTGCTGGTAATAATTTTTTTATCTTTAAAAAAATTATTGCTGGGAATAATTTTTTACAAAGTATTTCTGGTATTAAAACCTATTTTTACACTTTCATAATGTTTTTACCCCTGTTTCGGGGTTAACTATTTGCCCATAGCTGGGACCCTAACAGATGCTATCAACCCGGGTTAGGGTAGACCTGGGAATACCAGCAATTAAGAAGTGGTTCCAAGCTCCTCAAAACCTCCTGATCAGAAGCCTTACTGTTAGACGTAGTTTATCGTCTTACCCAGGACGCGTAGGCAGTTTATCGTCACACCCAGGACGTGGATGCAGTTTAACGTCATACCCAGGACGGGATAATTAGAGGTTCCTATAAATCATTAATGAGCGCAATAAACGAAAAAAGATTGGACGGACTGCATGAATGGATTTCTTTTTAAACATTTCACCTAAGCAAGGCAACAAAACCACTAAGACGCAGGGAGGTTACTGAGTGTGAAACTATATAAGAAAAAAACATTATTAAAGTGCGAGAATAATGAAAGAAAATGTAAGAGGAAAGTCGGTAACGGTTGACATTGTATTTTTTTATTGGTTTCATCTCAAACAAGACAGTAAAGCTACTAAGACACAAGGGGTTACTGGGTGTGGAAGAATTAGGAACAGAAAAATTAGTAATGAGCTAGAAGAGAAGAGAGCAACCAGGCGGACTGTAGATTGCGATTGAAATTCCATTTAAAATTTTGAAGATTAAAATTGTTCCGAAAACATGAGGCCGGAAGAGATTCACAAGCGAGAAGTGTGAGAATAGAAACTTTTTGAATAGAATTTACGGCTACATATAGCCAGCTGAACTTTTAATTGATGGGATCTCATCACCAGTTTAGTACTGCGCTTAAATGCAAAAAGTCGAGGTGCCATAGCGAAATGCTCATCCGAACAATTACCATGGAAGTATTTATAGAAAAAAACACAGAGAGGCAAACTTACAACGGTGGGAAAGTGACTGAAGTATTTAAAATTTTGAAGATCAAACGCGAGCGGAAAGAAAAATATCTAGAATAGAGTTTCACAAATGAAAAGCACGAGAAAAGAAACTGTTAGCATATAACTTCCGGTTAAATCAAGCCATTTCGATTTTAAATCGATGAGATCTTGATGCCAATTTAATATGGCGATTAAATTAATAAAGACTAGATACCATAGAGGAGAGTTCATCAGAACATTTTTCATGAAATTATTTCGGGAAAAGACAAAGAGAAGCTACATTATGGCGGTAGAAAAATGACTGATGTGGAGATACCAGGTCAAGAACAATAACCTTGGTAATTCCTTTGATTTTTTCAAGGATCTCTAAATGTATAGCAGCGTAACCATACCGTTTAGTTTGTTTTTTTTAGTTTTTTTGTAAACGTACTACTCTAAGTCTTTAACACATTACCAGCCATGAGCCCCATTTGAGGATCTGTTAAAATTAAACTCACTACATCTAATTCCTTGTATTTACATTGAATTGCTTACATACATTGCATTAGCAGAGGTATATTTTACAACACTTAGCCTTTAAAGTTTTTATTATTAGCCGTAAGAAGACACTTCATGTCGTAATTTTACATTTCACGAGTAGAAAAATAATGTCTATTTTGAAAAGTATTTTTTTATTATTTCTAATCAATATTATTTTTTGATGTGTTATACACATATATATTTGATGTTCTAGTTTCTATAACAACGAGAACGGTAACTACTGAAATTAAACATAAGGAATAAATAGACTCCGAAGACACCTGTCTGGGCCAAAAATGCGCATTAAAAAATTTGGTAGTTAATGTACTGAACTAATAAAGTAACTTTTTTTTTATTCTCATTTACATTGGCGTGATGAGATACTAAGCAAGGCCAGGTATATATTGTATATGGTATGACAACTCGGCGTGGCGTAATGGTTAGCCAGTTTGTCTCGCTAGAATGACGAGTGTGTTCGATCCTCATTGAGCGCCGCATCTAAGCTACACTTAAAAAATCAATACAAGAGACTGGAATGTGAAATAATGCATCGGCGTGAAATTAAAACTTTTTTTGTAAAATGAGTTATTCCATTCATTGTATAATCCGTAGCTAAAACCATTCTAAGATGTTTCCTATTCTCTTTATTGTAACATATTTCCTGACGTTGACTCAGACACGGTGCCGCCTCACTGGACTTTTTCTTCGAATTCTCTTGGGAATCTGAAGTATCACACGTTATTAATCGATTTATTTGCAATCATTATGAAATATATCTTTAAGCATCTTGAATATTACACAGCGAATGGCAAGGAATAATATTTCGTTTCTTTTATATAATGGCTTACGAAGAAGAAAATTATTTCAGAAGTCTTACATCATTGTACTAAATGTTAGATACAATATATTATTTAAATCCCTACGGCGATATTATAAAATATAATGTCCGTTTTACTCTTTTATCTTCTGCGTGCCTCGTCCCCTCATGAAATAGAAGATCATAGTGACCGTGTGACTCTTAGCAGTTCTTCTTTTGGTAAGGCTGGCCCGTTTCGGCCATCCATTTACACAGGCTCGTCAGTCAAATGGCTATCTCATATCTCTCTTGCGCTCAATATGCCCAGTGAGGGTTATATTTTACAAGCCTTCTTTCTGTATTAATGAAATTCAGCTGTCTTTTTCTGAGTCTGAATATACGTGCCCTTTCTGCTTCCATTTTTTTTAAGACTTCCTTGTTGCTTACTCGATGCGTCCATTCAATCGGTATACTTACTAAATCGAAGCTTTTTGTGTTTTATGTAAAGCCGAAATATATTTTCGTTTGTAAGAATAACTGCTTTTTTAGTGTGAATATTGCGTTAACCTTTTTCTGAGAGTGACAATGATTTTCCCAGATAGAATCCTTACTATTTAACCTATAGCTTGAGAAGAAGTGACGCATTTATAGCTTTCTCAAGGATAAATTCGCGTAAGAGAATAACAAGCCTGACTAGAATTCGAACTGCTATCCATTACAACATCCGCACATGTTTTACTTTAATTTATGAGAAAACTCTCCATAGCTCATGAGCATACTTCGGTTTATGTCTTGTTGATTCCTTAGCTTATGACTATAATAATAGAACAAACACTTGTTAATAAGAGTTTTCTAGACACTGTTGATGGCAAGTAAATAAAAAAAAATTGAGAACAAAAACATTGAAGAGTGCATATAAGTCGGGAATGAGGACGAAGATTGGTGTATAAAGCAGTAAAGAAATAATGAGAAATGCAGCTTTTACTGACAAATCCAACTGACAGAGCGGATGAAAAATATCGCTTTTCGTAATCGGGCTCCGTTCCCATTATGAGCGGCTACCAGCACGTCTCCGCTAACCCTAAACAACCAGGAACAACACTTATTCCCCGTGGACGCTTCCCTCAGGGAATATATTGCTTTCATCTCTCTGAGTCTGGATTGAAAATCATCTCAACTACCAAATGCACATTGACATCAAAGGCGAATATAATTTTACAGGGGACAATCAAGCCGATTTCAAACATTAATTGCTGTATATTGCTTCCATCTGATTACTCCGTCATGGTGTTATTGTTATCACGCTGGACACGAGGATCGTTATTAGGAAATCGTAATTTATTTCCTCACTAGTACTCGATTCCGTCGATAGGTCAATAGTCATTTTTTTAAAAATATTTACCATGGTTGTGCCCATTTCAAAAAGGTAATCCGAGTTTATATATGTCTGCGATATGTAGAAAACATCAGTAAGAGGAAGAGACCGAAATGCGAATTGCAGGTCGGGAACACTAGAATCAAGCAAACGCAAAAATTTGAAATATCTGGGTGTCGTTTTGACAGAGGACGGTAAGTGCGACACTGAGATCCGTAATCGTATTGGGAGGGCCAAGGACACATTCCAAAAACTGGGCACGGTACTGCGAGACAGGAGGATTTCTTTGGTAATAAAGAAAAGAATACTGGATTGTTACATGACATCTGTTCTTCTTTACGGCAGCGAATGTTGGACGATTTGCTCAAAGAAACTCGAAGCGACAGAGATGTGGTTCTACAGAAGGATGCTAAGGATATCATGGACCGAGCGTGTAAGCAACGATGAGGTCTTAAAGAGGTTGAAAACAAGGAGGAGGCTTATACTTAATATCAGGAAGAGGCAGCTGAAGTTTCTGGGGCACATAATGAGGAAGGAGGACCGGGAGAATTTGATACTCACGGGTCGAATAGAGGGAAAGAGAAACAAGGGAAAGCAGCGCGTGACATACCTGGCGAGCTTGAGCAGGTGGATGACAGAACGTGTTCTGGGGTAAGAAGCAAAGGGACGGAACTTGCTGAGAGCTGCAAGGGATAGAGGGAGGTTGAGAGCCATGATCGCCTAAGTCCTGAAAGGACATGGCACATAAAAAGAAGATATATGTCTGCGATGTGTAGAAAATATTTATGGAATTTGAACAACGGCTGCCTACATTTGAAGTCATTGATTGCTTTAAGAAAACTGGGGAAAATATCTTAAAAAATAAAACTCAGCCGCTACCGGTTTACCAAATAAGATTTCTTTTGCGAATTTGTTTGTCGTGTCATATGTATAAGTTGTACCATTTATTCGAAGGTACGCTTAATGTTTCTATCGTTTATTGATTCCCATCTGCGTCGAATTTTCCGGAAAAATTGGCACTTAGCTAATAATAATAATAATAATAATAATAATAATAATAATAATAATAATAATATATATATATATATATATATATATATATATATATATATAATTTTCCTCCGTTCATTTTTTTGAATAACTTTGTAATATTTTAAACCTAATGATCGGTATAATTTAGAATTTGAAATTTGTCATTTTTAATTTTACCGTGAAATTAAAACTTAATTATTTCACATTGATTTCTAGTTTAATCTAACATTAACTTTAATCAACTAATAAGTTTGTATTTAGAATACACTGTCACGGTTTTTGAAATTTCATATATTTGTATTCTGATTGATTGTCATAGGTTACATAACAATCTTTTCCCTATTGAGGTGGTTTGATTTGGTTTTGAATTTTCAAAACACTCTTTATTTCACAATAAACACCATCACTTGATACGACACCAGAAGTATTGAAACAAAATGACTATATTTGTAGTGATGTTATAGCATGCTTATGTTATAATTCTTGAATAAATATTATTTGCTCTACTTTGTATTGTTCACTTTTTAAAAAAAAATAGTGTTTTTGGTTATCGGAATTTCATTCCAACTATACCAACACTGTATTCGTATATATATATATATATATATATATATGTATATATATATATATATATATATATATATATATATATATATGTGTGTGTGTGTGTGTGTGTGTATTTGCATATACATATGCATACATA
Source organism: Acanthosepion esculentum (assembly GCA_964036315.1). NCBI lineage: Eukaryota > Metazoa > Mollusca > Cephalopoda > Sepiida > Sepiidae > Acanthosepion > Acanthosepion esculentum. The sequence goes on along the minus strand of OZ038481.1, from coordinate 35,996,054 downwards.
TACATACATATATATATATATATATATGTATATATATATATATATATATATATATGTGTGTGTATGTGTGTGTGTCTGTGTGTGTGCGTGTGTATGGCTTTCGTGGTGAAATAAATTTACAATGAACTTACATAACAAACATACCCCGTATGTACGAGGGTCATTCAATAAATAAGGTGAATTTTTAGGTATAAGGACTTCTAATACAGATAGAAGCTTACTTTTATTTTTCAACGTAGTCTCCCAGCACTGTCACACACTTTTCCCATCTGTGCACAAGCTTCCGTATTCCCTTAGCGTAAAAATCTTTGGACTGATGTCTCAGCCAGTCGCTCACAACACTTTTGACTTCATCGTCACTTTTAAACTTCATGCCTCTCGTGAACGCTTTCAATGGACAAAACAGTCTGAAGGGGCAAGGTCTGGGCTGTAAGGGGGATGAGGGTGCAGTTCCCAGCCCAGCTCGTTGATGGTCTGCACTGTTTGGGCTGCTGTGTGAGGTCTTGCGTTGTCATGATGCAAGATGACTCCTTCTGACAGATGATTCCTGCGTTTGTCCCAACAGATAAGCTCAAAGTGCTTGCAATATCATCCACTGTCAGACTGAATGAGGTCATTGACTGATTCGATCACCCCAGGAGACCTCACTTCTGTAGGCCTCCCAGGCCTGTCTTCATCCTCAACACTGCTCCGTCCTTCTTTAAACAATTTAGCCGACTTGTAGACATTGTTTTGGCTGAAACATGTGTCACCATACACAGTTGACATTCTCCTATGAATTTCAACTGGTTTGCACCCTTCAGCAACCAAAAATTGATAACTGACCGCTGTTCAATCCTGGAGCATACTTCTTGTTCGGCCATCTTTGTTAATCGCCAAAACTCTCAAAGTTTTTTTTTTATCTACAAAAGAAATTAAATCCATGTGAAAAAGAAGTAAAAAAAAAGAGAGTAAGCTTCTATCTGTATTAGAAGTCCTTATACCGAAAAATTCACCTTATTTATTGAATGACCCTCGTATTAACGTTTTTAAGCATTTAATTGAAATAAAAATATCGTTTTAAATTAATAGTTTAAAAAAATTATTATTTCGGGTTGCCCTACCTATTCGAAATCGCCACTAATGAAGTAAACATAAGTGCGTATAATATATAGTACCTCTTTATTCGAAGGTACGTTGCGTGTAAAGACCATTTGAAAATGTTGAGAGATTTACCGTATACACTCGAATATAAGTCGTGTTTTGATGATCAGTTTTTTTTTAAACAAATAAGGGTTACCCTTTACACAGGTATGTTTGAATAGGTTAAAATTTATGTTCCATCTATTCTGCTTCCAGACAATTATGAATTTAGTATTACAGAATTACTTTAGTTGGACATCGGCCTAGGACAACTTTGGATTAAAATCTAATCAACTAGTAATTCTATCTCGTCAAACATACTTGCTAATCAAACCGCTGTTGCAGCCATTAGCGAGGTTTGGTTATGGCTCTATACGTCACAGAAAGCCTACACGTCCACTAATAACTGATAACCTCGATACGGGTGCATTCAACAAATATTCTGTTGATTACTTATTAATTATTAAAAATAGTCAACAAGTTTGTTAGATGAGAATTAAATCTTGATGATCTCAATCAACTGTTTTCATACACGTGAATGTGCAGTGGCCTCTGCAGGTGTTTCGATATCAAAATGAAGACTGTAAAAGATTTGAAGCAACAAAAAAAAAGTGCTGATTTTTCTCCCTCGTTTTCCCAAACTCATGAATTCTTGATATTTTCGTTGACTAGTTATGAGAATTCAAATAGCATAAAATATGTTGAACTTATTTGACCTAAATGTTGCATTCGTTTAATGACATTTTTGTTCAATGCTCTGAGAAAACGGTTGTATATAGTTGATATTTTCAAAATTCCGAACGAGATGGATGCCAGGAATGACATCCTTGAGAAAGTCTAGATCTGACGATTCTAGTGCTTGATTTTGTTTCAAACCTAATATTTTGGCTTTCAGAGACAGAAACGTTTCGTCAGAAACAAAGAAAAGAGTACTGAGTTGATATCTGATATCTGTCCTCTAGTCTGGCAGCAAATGCTGGACGATCTCCTCAAAGGTGAAGAAGAAACTTGAAGCAACAGAAATGTGGTTCTACAGGAAGATGCTGAGGATAACGTGGACTGAAAATGTGACTGATGTCGAGGTTTTGGGGAAAATGGAAACAAAAAGGAAACTGATGCTTAACAACTGGTAGAGGGAATTGACGTTTCTTGGGTAGGTAAGGAGGAATGAGTGCTTGGAAAATATGATACTCATAGGGCAGATTGAGGGAAAGATGGATAGAGGTAAACAGCGCGTAACTTGCATGATGAGCTTGAGCAAATGGATGGTAGAACAGGGTTTAATAGAAATAACGAAAAGACAACACTTATTAAGAGCGACAAGGGACAGGAAGATGTAGAGGGCCACGAACGCCTACGGCACATAAAAGAAAAGCAGGTGTTGAACAAAACTCCCCATAGCGCAATCTATTCAAAGTTCAGTTTTGCAGGACTAATACGAAATTTATAATTGATTCATATTCCGATGTATGTGAATTGTCTAAAATTTATTTATTTAACATTCCGAATTTTTATTAATTCATTAATTGCATATCCGGATTTTTTTATTAATTTATTAATTGGACATTCATAAATTTTATTAATTTATTAATTGGACATTCATAAATTTTATTAATTTATTAATTGGACATTCATAAATTTTATTAATTTATTAATTGGACATTCATAAATTTTATTAATTTATTAATTGGACATTCATAAATTTTATTAATTTATTAATTGAACACTTTCATGAAAAAACCAGAAACTTTATTTTATATTAATAAATAGACAAAGCTGAAAAAAGAACGATATTCTTTTTTATTTTGATGCATTTTAAAATTTTTATTAAAGAAAATTGCTTTTTGTTCAAAGACAAAAGAATTCTTTTTTTTTCATGAATAGTAATTTTTTTTATTTTATGAGCGACAATTTTTTTTTTTAATTTATGAAAATAAAAACATTTTTATTTTTATGAAAGACAAAAACATTTTCTTTATTTTTATGAAAAGTCAAATATTTTTTTCATTTTATGAGAAAACAAAATCATTTTACTTTTAGAAAAAGTCAAAAATGTTTTTAATTTTTATGAAAAAATGATTTTTATTCTTATGAGAAGACAATAATTATCTTTTAGAAAAGAAGCAAACATTAACAAACTGAAGATATAAATTCATTAAATAAATAAATCATAGATAGTTTATAACCACCGTTTTCATCTATTCTTGATGATACACTTCAGAGGATTTATATTCTACATTTAAAGAGAAAAGCAACAAAAGAGAAATTGCACAATAACGATGGCACCCTGAAGAGATTACGAATATTTTCCTAAACTATAATTTCATCAAAACCCTTCCGAGAATATAACTTTAAATAGCATAAAAAATGAAAACAGATTTCTATAAAGACCAGAAAATATAAAATAAAAATTAATAGATATAAAAACAGAGAAAAACGAATAAAGAAACAAAAATAAGAATGATTTCAAGAGGCAAAAAGACATTTCTAAAAGTCGTGCAATTGTTTATAGATTCGGATTAGACTGCTATTAATATGCATGAAAAATGGTTTTATACGGAATAATCAGAAGAAAATCTGGAACATTTAAGTACAATCAGGCAATACAAGAGATGCTGGCAGAATTAGCAATATACGTTCTGTCGACAACGTTATAATCCAGGGATGATCAAACCGCGGCTAGCGAGCCACATGTGCCTTTTTGACCTCTGATTTTGCGGTTCGTGGAAATATGTTAGCTTAACAGCTTTTTTCATCACAAATAATATAAAAGGTAAATAAAATAAAAAATCAAGATTTATAATCATTGACTGGGTATGAATTGAGACCCCACTGAAATAAAACGTAAGTTTTATGTTAATATTGCATACATATAATAAAAACGTATGTGTACATTTTGTCCATTTCTTGCGATTCTCAAACATCTGAACTTTTTCGTATGAGGCTCTTAAATTTAGAAAATTGTCTATAATATTGTCGACTTTTGGGCCAACATACAAGGGCAAACATGAAGACCATATTAAAGGATTCTCATATGGAATAATTCCATATGATCTCAGACAGTTATGTGCCATGCGTGATACACGCTTAGGCGGTCATGTATCTTTCGATACCTGACTGACGAGGCAGATTTTTTCCCGTAGTAGGTTGCCATTTCTTTCTGCGGTAGACCAGTTGCCGTCCAAGGCTGTAGAACTCGGTCTGTCCTGCTATTTACCTATAGCTGGAGGGAGAAGAGCATTCATTCCTTTCCCAAGGGTTTTAGCACGTAAGTGAATGATTTAACTGGAATTCGAACTCGGCGTTCAGATTCCTCAATCCGAGCCGCTAACCATTACTCCACCGTGCCTCTGATCTCACAGTTAAAATAATCTCATAATTTAGCTGTGTTAATGTTACATCTAATTATAAAAAATTATTACACTGAAAGCTAATTATAAGTGAGAGAAAATGCCTATTCAAACAGAAATTCAACAAGTACTCCTTGCAGAATAGGGACTACTTTATACTGAGATTTAGGCAAATTACTTTAGATCGACAACATGAAAAAATGTCTTAGAAAATAAAAAAAATAACTCGAAACATTTTAAAAGACAGAAGTCTATGGTTCATTCCAGATATCTGAGGCGTCCAAATAGGGAAATGGCGGACGAGAGATGGGATATGTTTGCCTTCTAGGCTTATATACGTGTCTGACACTTGCTTTAAACTCGGCCTTTTGCCCTATTTCAATCCAGCGGGCGTATAAACAAACCAGAAGCATAATAAATGCAGAAGAGTTGGATTAATTACTTTCGACAGACAGACTTTCGAATAGGTAAGTTACCAGGTTACTGGGGTATTTTGTTTTCTGACCCTGTACAAATGTGAAACTTACAATTGAAACTCGCTAATATTTGATATACTCTTCTGGTGGGCTAATGAACAAATATAAAATACACCAGAAGCTTATTAGAAGGGGAGGGATAGGGTTAATTCTTGGCACATGAGACATGGAGAAAATCCGCGAAAACTAGAATATATTTTGTTGTCTAGTCCGATATACTCGTCGGACTCCCACATTAAACACAGCCTTTTACCATATTCAATACCGTTGGGCGCTAGGACCAAAACTAAATACACTAAAGCTTAGGGAAGTCTAATTGTAACCCCTGACACACTAAGTGCCCAAATAAAAAAAAATCCAAGATGGCGGCGATGTTGTTTTGGTTTCTGTCCTATATACATATGGCACACCTAATTTAACTTCAGTTAATATAATCCTTTCGAGTGAGCGTATATATAATCCAGTTAGAATTAGATTTTTTATAAGCATTTCCCCCCAAGCAAGGCGGTAATTTCCACTGGTACGACGGAAGTTACAGGGAGTGAAAGAAAAGACACAGAATAGGGAGTATTGAAGAAAGGACAAAAGATGAACGGTATCCAAGAAGATAGAAAATGGCGATTGACGTTTCATTTAAATTCTTGAAGTAAGGAAACGGAAGTGTGTTCCACAGGTGCGAAGTGCAAGAAAAGAAACAGCTGGAGCAGAAGTGTCAGTTGCATTTAGCTATTTCAACAGTAAAAGGGTGTTACCTAGATGTCAATTCAGTAGCACCCTTAAATTCATGTATACGGGGAACCAGGAGATAAAAGCTCGTCCGAGCAGTTGCCATGAAAATATTTGTAGAAAAGACAGAGGGAAGTCATGTCACGTCAGTGAGAAAGGAACTGAAGTCAAAATGTCTGGTCAGAATCGATTACATCTCTTGATGTACAGCAGAATTACCAGACCAGGTATGGCAATAGTATTCAATGCACGGACGAATGGCAGATTTGTAAATGTGCAAGTTGGATTCTGCCGCGAAACATTTTCTGGCACGACACAGTAACCCAACTTTCCTTGCGGTAGATGCTGCCATTGATTCGATATAGTTTTAGAAATTCTAGCAACGTTTTATACTGTCCAGATCAAGACAAAATATATAGCCAGGAGATTGAATATGCACGAAATGAGTGTATAGACAGTTGAACAAAGAGAAATTTGACTAGCTATTGTTATCCACTTTAATGCCCGATCATTCCATTTAGGGTATGTTTAAGGAGACATCCATTAAGGAGGTAAACCCAGGACAGGGCCTTACCAGTTCAATTCGCCTCAGAATGGATTTCTTTATTTTTGATTTTGGTGATGTTTGTTCTATCGATCGATAGTTAGCTATATCGTTTTCAGTAACATGATTAAGATATATTGATTAAATTGATGCACTGAATATAGGAATAATGGGAAATTTTAAGGACAATGGAAACAAAAACAGGCGCTTATATTCAAAATCAAAAAGAGACTGTTGAAATTTCTGAGACACATAGCGAGAAAATAAGGCTTGAATAATTTGACACACACAGAGCATATTGAAGCCAAGAGGGAAAACAGCGGGAAAACTGATATCAATGGATGGGGGGACAAGGATTATGAGAAATGGTGAAAAAAAACAAACCTCGCTAAGAGCTACAAAGGAGAAGACGTTGTGCACAGCCATGTTTGCTTACGTTCTGAAGAAGAAGAAGAAGAAGAAGAAGAAGAAGAAGAAGAAGAAGAAGAAGAAGAAGAAGAAGAAGAAGTAAAGAAGGAGGAGAAACAAGAGGAAAGAAAAAAGAAGACGAAGAAGAAGTAAAGAAGAAGGAGAAACAAGAGGAAAAGAAAGAAGAAGAAGTGAAGGAGGAGGAGAAACAAGAGGAAAAGAAAGAAGAAGAAGAAAAAGAAGTGAAGGAGGAAGAGAAAGGAGGAAAAGAAAGAAGAAGTGAAGAAGAAGAAGAAGAAGAAGAAGAAGAAGAAGAAGAAGAAGAAGAAGAAGAAGAAGAAGAAGAAATGAAGGAGGAGAAACAAGAGGAAAAGAAAAAAGATGAAGAAGAAGAAGCGAAGGAGGCGTGGAAACAAGTGGAAAAGAAAGAAGAAGAAGTGAAGGAGGAAGAGAAAGAAAAAGGAGGAGAGAGAAGAGGAGGAGAAAGAAGAAGAGGAATAGTAAGTGAAGAAGAAGAAGAAGGAGGAGGAGGAGGCGGTGAAGACCTGAAGGAGGGGGATAAAGAAGAGGAATAGGAAGTGAAGAAGAAGAAGTGAAGGAGGAGAAAGAAGAATAAGAGGAGGAGGAGGAGGAGGAAGTGCAAAATAACAAGAACAAGAACAAGGAGTAGAACAAGAAATATTTATTCTTTAAAATTTAGAAACTGAACTATGTCGAAATTGGATCCGTATCATGTGTATGATAGGAAAACTTAGTCGAATTTACACTATTTACATTTTTCGGACTATTGTCCTCATCTTTGTTGCCATATTTATTACAACGTTTCGGCCTTTCTACGCTCCGGCCTTCTTCAGGTGGTTGGAATGTCGAACTGAAACATTTCTTTCGCTCACTGGGGTAGACTGTTCTAGTTTCACGTGCCATGTTTAAAGGATGTCAGTAATCAGTTATCTCCTGTTAATTTCCATCTCCACGTTCTCCACTGCCTTAACCGGGTATTGAACTCACACTCATAACTGACATCCATTAAACTCGGCACGTGGAACTAGAACAGTCTACCACAGTGAGCGTAAGAAATGGTTCAGTTCGACATTCCAACCACCTGAAGAAGGCCGGAGCGTAGAAAGGCCGAAACGTTGTAATAAATATGACGACAAAGATGAAGACAATAGTCCGAATAATGTAAATAGTGTACATAATACCTCATCTCAGAAATATAGAGTTGAATTTACTTTGAGTAAACTGGGTGGGCAATGAGGGAGCTTCGTCCTGTGGAAATAGCGAGTTTTTTGTTGTTGACTATTTCATTTGCGTTCGATTTGCACCTGCTTAGCTAGCCTTGAACTAAAATAACCCAAGCTTACTAAATAACAAAAGTACTACCAATCTAAGTAACATTTTACTGATCCATATACAGGAGACCCGCAAATGTATTGCAACCAGTTATTTTTGATCTTCTGTAAGATTTTCGATGAAATGCAAAGAAAATTCAAGTGTATATAATTACCATATTTGGATCCTGTGCTTTGAAAATCAGAATAAAATAGACACGCTTGTTAAAGAGAATAACTACAATGCCAGAAAAAAAATCATCACACTTTGATCATTTACAGAAACAAAAGATCAAAGAAAAATGTACATATTGTCTTAGAATATTGGCTGGAACGCAGATTTATAGTTTGATTTTTTTTTACTACTGTAGGAAAATCAATCCTCACACTGCACTCACCCATGCTGGTATTGTGACAATGTATGATACGCTTGCTAAATATATATATATATATATATATATATATATATATATATATATATATATATATATATATATATATATATATATATATATGTAAGAATTTAAGCGCAGTACTAGACTGGAGTCGTGATATCATCAGTTTACAATTGAGCTGGCTAGATGTAGCCGTAAATTCTATGCTAATAGTTTATTTTCTTCTTTTATTCGCATCCCGCTTGTAGAACTCCCTTCCATCTCCCTGCTTTCCAACCGACTTCAATCTTCAAATATTTAAATGCAATGTGAATAGCTATCTAGATTAGTCTTTTCTCTTTCCGCTTTTTATTAATGTTTCTGTTCCTAATTCGTCCACAGCCAGTAACCCCTTGTGTCTTAGTGGCTTTTCTGCCTTGCATGGGGCGTAAGACTCATAAAAATCCTTTGTTTGCAATATATCGCTTTTCATTGGAAACTTTAGTTTTGTCCTTAGGACGCATGCATGGGAAATTTACTGTAACCTTTCAGGTTTTTTTTATTTATTTTTAAGGGATTCGGTAACAAAGGACTCGCACATACCTGCATCCCTGTATACATCACGCAATTAACAAATGGTGATGTGTGGAGAAGATCACAGTTGAGCCTAGAATTGAAAGTAACCTATTAGTTACAACAATTATTCTCTGCTGAATCTATCTTAAATATCTATAAGTCTGCCATTCGTCTCGGTTTAGAACATTGCTGTCACATATGGTCCTGCGACCCTTTTCTTTACTTAGAGCTCCTTGATAAGATCCAAAGAAGAATCAGCAATATTATCGGTCCTTATATGGCGTTTCGGGTTCAGTCACTTTTCCACCGTTGCCTTTCTCTGTCTGTTCTATAAATACTTTCCTACTAATTGTTCGGATGGTCTCTTCGCTTTGGTACCTAGACTTTTAGGATTTAGGCGCAGTACAACAGTAGTGTCAAGATATCATCAGTTTACAGTTGAGCTGGTTAGATGTAGACGTAAATTCTATGATAAAGTTTCTTTTAATTCCCGCTTCTGAAACTCCCTCCGGATCCATGTTTCCAGCCAACTTTAATCTTTAAAAATGTTAAATGTAATGTCGTTTTCTATCTATCCAGATTATACTGTTTTGTTCTCGGTCATTATTAATAATTCTGTTCCTAGTTCTGCCACAACTGTAACCCTTTGTTTCTTAGTGGTTTTACTGGCTTGCATTTGTGTGAAATCGATTATATATGTATATGTATTTATATATTATTATATTATTATTAAAAAATAATTATATTATTATTATATTATTTTTAAAAATCCGTACATTCAGTATTTTCAATAGAAATCTGTGAAACTATGTTACCGTGTTATGCCTGGCGTACATAAATATACGCAGATACATAAAAATAATATATTAAACAAAAATCAAATAGCGGGTTGATGGAAACTCCGAATTTAGAAATATTCATTTATGCGGCTTGAATGCATAATATGAAAACTACAATGGCATTTATCAATCAAAAGCAAAATTCATAAGAAAGAAAAATAATCTATACAGGATATATATAAGGACAGGATATTTATCATTTCGCCCCAAACAAGTCAATAAAGTCACAAAGACATAAGGAGCTAGTCAGTGTGAAAGTATGGGAGAAAAATTAAAACATTATCAAGGAAAGGTAACAGTAAAAGTAAGGAAGACAAAATATAACTGTTATGGGATCTTACCTGTAACGATAATGAACTCTTTCTGACACTATAAAGAATGCGCCTCTCAAGAGAGACGGATAGAGGAAGTGGAACGAGTCGAGCCGCAGTCTTTGACTGTGCGCGACTCTTGTCGAACTCTCTGCTTTGGTAGAGAGGAATCCAGACAAGGCTTTGCCGAAGGGCAGAGTGTCGTCCGGGGAGGTAGAAAGTCCCTGAACTCGTTTGTACTGGTTCTAATGGGCATATTTTTGGCCGAGCCTATGGGCTCGGAGAACCCACATTAAGCCGGCCTTGTGCCACATGCGACCCATGTTGGAGGGTTGTTAAATATAGGAACGAGTCGAGACAATAGTAGTTCACTCTAAACCAGACTGACAGTCATACTAACACCTTCAACTTCTTGTATTATTATTCTGTTTAATATATCTTTGTTATTCCTACTCTTGTGTTCGTGTTGTTCTTCCTTGGTCCTAACCTTGGACCATAACAGTCGTCCGAGGATATTGAACCATAAAAATAACGATTGACATTGCATTTAAATTTTCAAAGATTACAAAGTAATGTTTTATTTTTTATAATCATACGATTTCCTTAGAAGTACCAAATCTAAATAAAATCCATTCTTATTAAAATGCATACGTGACAACGAAGGAAGCAAACTACATCCATTAAATAAAAAAAATATTTTAAAAAAGCTACGTCTTATCACTACAGGGAACACAGTGGGATTTTGCAGTCATAACTTGCAGTAGTTTTCTTTGTTCTGATGATATACACATGCTAATATGTGCCAGAAGACAACAGCTGGCCGACCGGATGTTGTAATTCTGTTCCACTTGAACGTCCTTTACTTTACAAACTAGAGTATCTACTTCAATTTATATCTTGGTTAACCTATGAACTTTTCAGCAGACCCTCGAATATATATATATATATATATATATATATATATATATATATATATATATATATATATATATATATATATGTGTGTGTGTGTGTGTCTGTGTGTGTGTGTGTGTGTGTGTGTGTGTGTGTGTGTGTGTATTATATATATATATGAGATAACAATATATAATGTTATATATCAAGAAAAATATTGGGGTGAGTCGATTCGTCCGATGACGTCCTATAATGGACCAAACGTGTAACACGAAAACTTTCTTTCATTTTGTCATATTGTGATGGAGCATACTTTAAAACTATATATATATATATATATATATATATATATATATATATATATATATATATATATATATATAATACACACATATATATGTGTCTGTGTGTGGGTGTGCGCGCGCATATGCCTACATGAATCCCAGTTGTGCATGACATGTTCTTTAAACACAGTAAATACAATGAAAATACTTGATATTATGTTGAATGAATAGCTTTCGAAGAATAGTAGCGGTGGTTTGAGTTTGAATTTCATCGATGGAAATGAGAAATTTCAATGAACACTAAATTCTACACCAAGCGGTAACAGCTTTTTTCATGCTTGAACGCAATCTTCATGGCGTGAAGATTGCTTCAAGCACGAAACAGGCAATCGCGAGTCTGAGTTGAGATCAATGCGCACATTTATATTTACATACATTCTGACAAACTCTGATAAACTGCACTTTTACCCATATATATATATATATATATATATATGTGTGTGTGTGTGTGTGTGTGTGTGTGTGTGTGTGTGTGTGTGTGTGTGTGTGTGTGTGTGTGTGTTGTAGCATACATACGGATGATAACGAGCTTGCTCCCATTAACATGAATACAGTTGTAAATATTGTGTGTTGGTCTGCAGTCGGTGATTCGTCTCCAGCTATGCTGGTCAAACTCTCTGCCTCCGGGCAGAGAGGATACCCAGACGAGGCTATTTTCGACGGGCAGAGTCTCGTCTCGGGGAAACAGCTACCCACCCCGTTATACACAGAGTCTACAGGGAATTCTTGTCCGATCCTACAGGCTCGGATACCCCACATCAAATTCGAACTTGTGCCACATCTGACCGAGTGGGGCGGTTTCGAAATATCCTGCAGTTAGAGATTCATTGTGGAATTCACTTGACTCATTCTAGCAGTTAACTACTACGTGCCGCTGGCGAATCTTGTATGTGTTGTTCTTGTCCAGAGTATTATCGTTCATTACTAACCTTCGTGTGATATGCATATATATATGAGAAGAACATTTCTTAGAGACGTATTTCATTCCTAGAAGAAACTTTTTCAAACTGATATCTTTTATAATAGTGATATCTAATCCTTCTTCATTATAGGCACTTGATATATATATATATATATATATATATATATATATATATATATATATATATATATAGATAGATAGATAGATAGATAGATAGATAGATAGATATATGTATATCATACCTTAAATATATATATATGTGTGTGTGTGTGTGTGTGTGTGTGTGCACAGAAACAGACAGAGAGAAATATATAGAATTAATATTCAAGTATTGATAATATATTGTACATATTACATATCATATATATGTGGGCATGTGTGTTTATGTATAAGATATTAATTACTTATCTGATTATTTTTCCATACACTTATACATAGTTTTATTTATTTGTTTTTAATATTTTTCTTATATATTTGATTTGTGTGCGTGTGCGTGTGCGTGTGCGTGTGTGTGTGTGTGTGTGTGTGTGTGTGTGTGTGTGTGTGTGTCTGTGTGTCTGTGTGCGCGCACGCGCGTGTATTTCCTTATTTCATGCGTTTAATGAATAAACAATCTCCGGGATTTGGGTATAAATAAGCTTGACCTATTTATATACACACTGCCTCCAACCACTCAACCAATATAATTCAGAATTCTAGAGGTCATGACCGTACATAAACCTGAGCACAAGCACTAAACAAAAGATCTGGCTTACTCGTTTCTCACTTCCATTAACCTTACAGTGACCGATACATTAAGTCTGCTAAATTTGTAGTGACAGTTGATTTGAAATGAAATTGATTCAATATCTACTATCTCTGTATCTATAAAAATGTATACTGTCTCTGTATCTATAAAAATGTTTACTGTCTCTATATCTATAAAAATGTATACTGTGTCTGTATCTATAAAAATGTCTACTGTCTGTGTATCTATAAAAATGTATACTGTCTCTGTATCTATAAAAATGTATACTGTCTGTGTATCTATAAAAATGTCTACTGTCTGTGTATCTATAAAAATGTATACTGTGTCTGTATCTATAAAAATGTCTACTGTCTGTGTATCTATAAAAATGTCTACTGTCTGTGTATCTATAAAAATGTATACTGTCTCTGTATCTATAAAAATGTCTACTGTCTCTGTATCTATAAAAATGTATACTGTGTCTGTATCTATAAAAATGTCTACTGTCTCTGTATCTATAAAAATGTCTACTATCTCTGTATCTATAAAAATGTATACTGTGTCTGTATCTATAAAAATGTCTACTGTCTCTGTATCTATAAAAATGTATACTGTCTCTGTATCTATAAAAATGTATACTGTCTCTATATCTATAAAAATGTATACTGTGTCTGTATCTATAAAAATGTCTACTGCCTCTGTATCTATAAAAATGTATACTGTCTGTGTATCTATAAAAATGTCTGCTGCTTTCCCTTGTCTCACTTTCCCTCTATTCTACCCGTGAGTATCAGATGCTTCAAGCCTTCCTTCCTCATTATGCGCCAGAAATTTCAGCCGCCTCTTCAAGATGTTAAGTATAAGCGTCCTCCTTGTTTGCATCCTCTCTAAGACCTCATCGTTGCTCACACTATCGATCCATGATATCCTTAGCATATTTCTGTAGAACCACATCTCCGTCGCCTCTTGTCTTTTCTTCCTCTTTCAGGAAATCGTCCAACATTCGCTGCTGTAAAGAAGGACAGTGTTGTGGTTACTGAGTGTGAGAAACGTAAGAAAAATCATTATGAAGGGGAGATTAAATGTTCATATGGTAACTTTGAAGGACTGATGCTAGAGCTGTGATATTTTGCATGCCTTAATTTCAACTATTCTTATTAAGAACTACTTTGATTCTTTCCATGCAAACTGATATCTTACTGTTCAAAGAAGACTTCAAAAGTAACTAAGCGACCGCCCTTGGAAATAGATAAAATTTTGTATCCTGGTGTTATCAAGTACCTACAGAAAAAGGTTCTAACCCCAGGAAGTCAAGATCTTGACTTTCCTGCAACTGCCCCCACAGAAAAAAAAAATTTAGAGAATTTTTTGCACAATGAACTTGATATGACGAAGGTTTTTACTTGGTGTATACCCCGTCTTGTGACATCTGATCAAAAGCGCACCAGGCTGATCAGATCACGGGAGAATCAGACATTGTAGCAGATCCATCTTGTATGCTTGAACGTTTCCTAATTTAGGATGAGTGTTGGGTTCATCATTTTGAGACCATCATTTAGAGACCATCCATGTAGTGGAAACCCTCCTCCTAATCAACTGAAAAGAAAGCCAATGCTGTTTCATCTGCAGGGAAGCCGAGGGCCTCAGGTTTTGGGATGCAAAAGACATTGTTTTATTGACTCTCTTTAAAAAGAGCTACACCATCACTGGAGACTACTATGCTAAATTTCTGAGGGAGTTACGAAAGGCGATCAAAACAAAATACATAGGAAACTGGCGAAAGGAGTCGTGTTGCATCTCGACAATACCCCACCACACGTCCGTGGTTTCAGTGTGCGTGACTGTGGCTGTGAATTGGTTGATCACCCTCCCTATTCTCCCGATGTAACCCTATCTGACTAATGTCTGTTCCACAGCATTAAAAAAAAATACTTGGCTTGGAATCAATATCGCTGTGATGACGACGTCATATCTGCAGTTGAAGACGTCTTTTGACTAATAGGATGAAAGCTTCTTCACCAATGAGATCCAAGCACTGCAACATCAGTGGAAGAAATGTGTGGAGCGCAAGGGTAATTACGTTTAAAAATAAAACTTGTTTGGTCACATTCTATGAGAGTACCTTGTTCAGTCTATGAACCTTTCAGCCAAATCTCGTATTAAAGATCGAGAACAATAAAAGAATAGGCATTAAGAAGACCGAAGATAACGATTTATATTGCAGTTAAATTTGTGAATATCAAACTTGTCTGGAAAGCAAAAACCGGAAGATAGTTCAACAAGGGAGACGCGCGATAGAAGGAACTCTTAGCAGAGAACTTACGGTTAAATCTAGCGATTTAAACTGATAAATGATGAGATCTCACCAATATAATGCAATGCTTAAATTCATAGATGCTAGGTGCCATTGAGAAAATTCACCAGAGCAATTGCTATGAAAATATTTATAGAAAAAGCACAGAGAAGCTACATTATGGCGGCGGGATTTTGACTAAAACCGAGATGTTAAAGACCAGTGACGTTGCATATTCTTATTTAGATTTCATCAAAGATCTCTAAATATATAGAAGGGGAACCAAACCATATGGGGCAGCAATATTCTAAGTATGGGCGAATCTCTCAGTTTTATCTTTCAGAAAACTCGCTTCAACTAATTAGAATAACAATGGTGAGGTTAACCGTTTGCCCTCAAAAATCATTCCGCTAAATTTTATAGCTCTTTCTAATAATGTTATAAGTGTTCGCAATTCTTTTTTTGCTTTATGTTTTGTAGAATGTTATTTTTTTATATTATTATATCCTTATTGTTCCTTCTAGTTGCATGTGACTTGTTCCTTTTTTTTGGAAATAATGTAATGTTGTTTTTGTTATTTGGTCAATTTCTTTGAATGCGTTTCCCTGTGCCATATCTGATGATATGTTTTCTTCTTTTAAGTTCCCGGAGATTCATTCGCTTGATGTCCCTTTTCATGGTTAACCTTAGAAAATGGTTGAAAATACCTAATATTTTAAATATTTTTGAACGAGTTGGACAGCGATGCATGTCCTCACTCTGAGAGTCTCGATATGACAAGACTACATAAGAGTTTGTCTCGAGTTTTAACTACAAAGCACTCTCGGCCCAAGACAAAAAAATATCTGTGACGGCGCAGGCCAGGGAAAGGAGCAAAGGTACTTCCATTAAGTTGCGAAAAAAATATCCACTTCCGCGACGTAACTTCTCCGTCATATATCTTGCGTCGTAAAAAAAAAGTAAAAAAAAAAAGAGGAAAAAATATCTCCTTCATATAATCACTTCCGTGATCACGTGATAGCAAGTCACGAGAGTTTGTAAATATAAAAATTAGTAAAAAAGAATGTAACAACTTTTAATGTCCAGAACAACAACCCAGGTAAGTACCTTACTCCTCCCACCTAAACCCTCAATTTTTTTCACAGAATCATCACTGTATTTTTATCCAAGCCTTTTTAATTTAAAACTATTCCTCGCTGTATTGTTTTTCTTCAATTCATTTTCATGATTAGTTATTTTCGCCACTATATCTTGACTGATTTTTCGTTTGGCTATGAATGATTGATCGACTGAAATATGGAAGGACGAAAGCGAACGCAAAGAGAAGATGGAAAATTATTTCCGCAATGTATGAAGAGTTTTAATCTTGGAGATAAATTAAAAGAATTGTTCTTTCTCCAAAACAACCTGACATATGGAAAACCGTTGATTTGACACTGGCAATAAAACGTAAAAATGCAATTCTGAGAAAAAGGCAGAAAATGGCATCTGGCTAGATCTTTCTGTCATTGGTAAAGCCATAAAAATCCTGGATATATTCCTTTCTTAGGCACAATGTTGTTGACGAATTTGGATATGATAGATTGCTTATATTCATGAGCGTTGATTTCAATCGAAATATAGAGGGACATTTTTCTGTATAATACTTTATTGGTTTAACCTTTAGTGATAGTCGGCGTTCTTTTTTCATATCGAATATTTTCTTTGCTATCGGAGACATTTTACGTTTGATTAGTAGCACTTCACACTTTTCCTAAAGAAAACTTTGTAGGTTGACATTTGGAAGAAAGAATACATTTTCCTGTTCAGGAAATAGAATCATTTTTCTTTCTGTTTTAAACTAATATTCATATAAACTGTTGTTGTGTAAGTGAAAACTTTTGTTTTATTTCGACAAAGATAAATTGAATATTTCGTTTCTATGACCATATCTACAGGATTTTCTGTGTTCATATAAGTTTTGCTAAAAGAAGAAAAAAAGAAAATAAATTTGCTGCAAAGTTCAAAAAGGTAGGATGTTTCTTTGATATTTCCAAATTCTACAGGATGTCCAGGAAAAACAAGGCAAATTTATTATCACTGTTTTATCTGTCAGAAATAAGTGACCTTGAATTAACTTGAAGACATTTCAATATTTATGACCTTGCATAAACATTTGACTCTGCGTAATTACTTAACTCTGATTGGTTCTTTTTATGATTGATTAATTGTGGCTCGATCTTGCCAATTGTCATTTAAAGTTTATTTGCTGAGAACTTTCGTTCTGCCTTTCTGAATAACTCAGTTATCATAATTTTCAAATAAAATCCGACGTGGGGATTTTGACGAAATGTGCCGAAATTATTCCTGAATTTTTCACTCACATCAGTCGTTTACCAATTTTCAATGGTTGTCTCACGTCTTTCTGAATGTACAGCTTTTTTACAGGGCACCCTGTATAATAACTTACATAATCAATGTATTTTAGAGGATATAATAGTATGTTCATTCTATCACCAGAAGAACTATCGGACCCCATCTGCCATGCTTTATATTTACAGTTAGATAAAACAGAAAATGGAATTTTACTTCCATATCTGGGCTGAAGCTTTTCAATTTTCTCTTCCCATACTTGGCAAATTTCAAAATCGCGTTCTTGTGATTAAAAACGTATTTTTCTACTTGGGGAAACTCTATCCAATCGACGCAACATAGCAAGCCTATGTTAATTCTACCGTTAATTCAGTGGCTACTATTCAGTCTTTAGCTCCACCAGTTCAGACCTTAAGCTAGGACACGTCATAATGAGGAGTCGAATAAACCGCGTGTCCACCTTGTTCCAGTTGGAATAAGAAACTTGGACATTTCCCAAGAACCGACACTTTGTAAAAAAAAGCGAATTCAATTTAAACCTCCTCAAATCACAATTAACAATAGTTATCGGCCTGAATGTCCGAGAAATTTCATAGAAAATATGCGTCCTCCGACAGGCATCGAACCTGTATACTACACATAACTGTCATTTAGGCTGACATACCCGTTTAGCTACGAAGGAAGAAAAAGACCGATTTGCTGCATTTTCTCGGACAAATTTTGTTAATACTGTTTATTATAAACCGGTCATTTACTTAAAGATTTGTGTCTATATAAATAACATATAACAATAAATATATTAAAATAATTGTCGGAATTTGTTCATTTCATAATATATAACGTTATTTGTTTACGTTAAGATAAGCTTCGAGCAGATATGAACGTTCGAGTGAAATCATGGGAAATTTCTAGTTTAAAAGCAATAAATCGACTAAACTGGTATAGCACGTCAGGCTAGATGACAGTTCGTTATATATATATATATATATATATATATATATATATATATATATATATATATATATATATATATGAAGAAATATATATAGTCTTAAAATGTGCTATATTTATGGGATAAAGTGCTCAATATCAGAGATAGAGCTTGTGTAAATATAAAAGTGAACATAGAAGACAACACTTAGAGGCGACAGTCTGTATCATGCTAGATGCAATCGTCAGGCGACGAGTGCTGTTATTTTTCTCGGCTATTTATATATACGGCTCAGTCGGGCATTGTGGGGAGTCTATTTTGGCGGTTATTTTACCGGAAGTCGTTTATTTGTTTATTTATTTATTTGGGTTAAATTATTTTGCTTGTTTTTATTTATTTTTATTTTTTATTTTTATTTTTATTTTTTACTTTTATTTCTTATCTTATATATTTATTCATTTTTTTATTTTTATTTTATTTTTATTTTGATCGGTGTTTTTATTAACGTAGTAAAAATTTGTTTATATATCTTATTTAACAGTTTTGTTTTTGTTTGGGAAGATAATTAAAGCTATTTGTTCAATTTTGGGGTTGATTGTTGTAGTTTGTTCTAACTATTATTTTGGCGGGAACAGTTTTTAATTTGTTTATTACATCATGTATTTATTTGCATTGATTATCTTTATTTATTTTTTTCTAACGGCTTGTTTATCGGTATCGGTTGTTAGTTTATAGTTTAGACTTGGGAATTTTAAATCTGTATAAATATTTAAATAGTTAAAAAAATTCTTTAGATATAGTTAAAAAAACCTTTTTAAACAACATCTAAAATATTATCGTTAGATTTACGTTAGAAATATTCAAACACAGTTGCATTCCACATCACGTGACGTCCGCGTCTCGCGATGGACGCTACTTGAAAACAAACTTCTGAATACAGTTATTTAATTAATTTCTGAAGAAAGATCGGGGCGATCTGAAACATCATATATATATATAAAAAAAAATAAAAAAATATACTTTCACAAAAATCATTCATTTTTTTTTCTTTTAATTTGCAACTTTTCAGTTGTTTTCTCTATATTATAAACATTTATATATATATATATATATATATATATATATATATATATATATATATAGAGAGAGAGAGAGAGAGAGAGAGAAAGAGTGAGAGAGAAAGAGAGTATGAGATACACTGATAGGTACATTAAAAAGCTATTGCATGAAAGGCATATTTCAAATACTGTGAAATAGTATTAAATATGTTAGTATTGTTAAATGTTACTATGGTAAAAACGTAATTAGTTTTTGACATCAGTGGACACTTTATATATATATATATATATATATGTATATATGTGTGTGTGTGTGTGTGCGCGCGCGCGTGCGCCCGCGCATAGATAGATAGTTTGTTTTGTATGATAAATGTCACTTTCAGGTTTTCATGCTATCTCTAGACGAAATTTAATCGCTATTGAAATATCTAAAGAACTTATTTTCGTCTATATTAACCTGAGCTTACGCAATATATTAACATGTTATAAGTAAAACAAATTCGCTTAATTTTATTCCATAATTTAGCGTCTTTTAAGAAATGAATCAAATACATTTTAGAGAAAAATATTCAGGCGCGCTCAAGAATTTGATGACAGTATTCACCAGTTAACTGGATTAAACAACATGCAGGTAAACCTTCCAAGGTAAAAATTAATCAAGCCTCAGACATGATACTCGAGGTGGATCAAAATAACGCTGAAGAATAGATGAAGACTTTATAATACTGCTACTACTACTACTATTACTAATACTACTATTAATAATCATAATCATGATTATAATCTTTGCTGTTGTAGTTGCTGATTTTTGACGTTATGAACCAGAAGAAAAAGAAGAAACTACATATAGAAATATTTATATATGTAAAATTTACATAAAATAAGAAAGAAAGTAGTATTTGCATCACGAAGTGTTTAAATTGAGAAATCTGACAAAACGCTGGAATATGCGTGCAAACGAAACGTTTTCAATGTAATATTTATTTAAAGTAATATATATATATATATATATATATATATATATATATATATATATATATATATATATATATATATATATATTAAATCTGAAACATTGAAAAAGTTATATTTGAAAAAAAAATATACACACACACACACACACACACACAAACGCACACACACATGTATATATGTAAATGTCTGCGTTTTTGTGTGTGTGAGAGCGGATAGAATGTTTGCAAACATTACAGCGACTCACATAACGAAGTATTTAGGAAGAATTTTCAATTAAAAAAATATTTGTATTATTGTATGGGTGCGCGTACTTGGATGCGTGTGCATTTAAATGTACACATTAATCTTCCCATCTCTCTTTCTCTCTCTTCCTCTCTCTCTGTGTGTGTGTATATATATATATATATATATATATATATATATATATATGTGTGTGTGTGTGTGTGTGTGTGTGTGTGTGTGTGTGTGTGTGTGTGTCATTGAGTGTGTGCATGAGTGTGTGTGTTCCTACGTGTCTGAGTTTATATAAATGCAGGAAGCTGCACGCGACTAAATATCGCTTTTGAATCTGTGATTTTATCAGGGTGCCCACAAATGCACGCACACACGAATATATATATATATATATATATATATATATATATATATATATATATATATATATATATATATATATATACACACATATATAACCGTAACAAATGACGCCACATTGAATGGATTCTAATTCCCGTTCAAGCAATCTACAAAAAGGTTAGGATACAAAAGAAAATCCCGCAATAAATAAAACATCTTTCTCCCCATGAGATCAATATATTGAACTATATGCAAAATATGCAATATCCCTGTGTAATATTTAATACGTATACACATGCAACAACTGCTAGAAATATACGCTGCGTGTTTTCCCATTTAACCGTTACACACACACACACACACACACACACACACACACACACATACACACACACACACACACACTCTCACATATATATATACAAATGTAAAACTTTTCTTTACCAAAGTATTTTTTTCCTTGAAGAATTTTTACCAATGTAAATGTGGATTTCTTTTTATTTTTAACTTTATTTATGCATATAATTCATTTTTAGAAAAAATATCGTTATCTTTTCAAATTTTAAATTTGAAAACGCACTCAAATATTTAAAATCTAGCTGTGTAAGGAAAGGTTAAATAAGGGGACACTAAGGGATGTAATGTACTACCACATAACTGGAAGAGAGTAAACGGTGTTATATATATATATATATATATATATATATATATATATATATATATATATATATATACAAAAGGGTAAATCAACAAATTAAACAAAAAATAAGCCTGAAACTTTGGATTAATACCAAAGATGGGACAAACTGGGTTGCTGATATAAAGGAGAAAACGAACTGTACACTAATGCAGTTTGATATTGAAAATTATTATAAAACAATATCTAAAGAACTGTTCGTGAATGCGTTGGACTTTGCTACCCAGTACACGGATATTACAGAAGAAGAAAAGATCATTATTATAAATGCGAAAAAAATCGGTACTGATACATAAATGTGAGCAATGGATATAAAATTCATATGACCACTTTGATATCACAATGGGATCACTAGACTCAGCTAAGTCTTCTGATCTTATAGGTCTTTTTATATTATACAATCTCACAGCCTACCGTGAAATTAATATAACTGACATCAGTTTATACAGAGACGATGGACTTATGGTTATAAAGAGCTCTACTAACTTTAGAGTCAATAAAATTAGAAAGATATTATATAAAGAATTTAAAAGCCTGAACTTAAAAATTACGGGAAGCACTAAATTAAAAAAATGTTATCTTCCTTGATATAACATTAGATTTAATGAAAAATGTATACATACCTTATAAAAAACCCAATACCAATCCTTTATATATACACCCAAAATCAAATCATCCTCCATCTATAATTAAGCATATACCTTTATCCATCCGAAAAAGAATAAGTACAAATTCAGTAAATGAGAAGATTTTCTATGAACATATTAATTTCTATAATAAAGCTCTAAAAGATAGTGGCTACAAAAGCCCAAAACTAACTTATATAAAAAAGAAAAATGGAAAGCATAGAAAAAACAGAAGTAGAAAAATAATTTGGTATACACCCCATACAACCAAATGGTAAAAAACAAATTAGCACAAAAATCACTTGCATTAATATTTAAGTACTTTCCCAGAAAAAGTAAACTAAGTACTTTTTCCAATAAAAATACACTAAAATTAAGTTACAACTGTACTGAAAACTTTGAAAAAATTATTAAGAAACATAATGCTAATATCTTGAATAAACACTTAGACCAAAACCAAAGAAATTTAGACAATATAAAAATAAAAAGAGATAAAGATAAACAAAGATTATGTAACTGCAGAAATTCTCATAACTGTCCTAGACAAAATAAATGTCGCACGGAATCATTAGTATACCAATGCAATATTTCATCTATTGAGAATCCTGAAAACATAAAAATCTATATATGTTGCACAAGCCATGAGTTCAAAAAGAGGTTTAATCAACATCAAATTTCATTTAGGATAAATAAAGACAGAAGTCAGACATCCCTTTCAAAATATTTCTGGCACTTAAAAGAATCCAATAAAATACTTACAGTAAAATTAAAATTAATAAGAAACGCTAGAATATGTAGGTCATTACATGACTCATGTCCTTTGTGCATACATGAGAAACTATATATTACTAAGTTTATAAAAAATTAAAATTTACTGAATCAAAGAAATGAAATAGCTATTGTTTGCGTCATTGTCAAAATTTTTCCTTAAATAATATTTAAAAATAAAATTAAAAAATGAGGGCTGATAATATACATACTTATATTTGATATGAAAATATAATTTTAAATAATGTAAGTAATTCTATTACATTTACTTGATTTAAAAAGAAATATAGTCTATTAGTAATTAAGAGTAAAAATATTTTAAAATTTTAGTTAAATATAACGTATTCTAAACTAAACACCCCTTTTAGAAAGAATCTTTATGTATACAAGTACAAAAAAAGCCGAAAAAATATTTTCGTTAAAGCCTCCACCCACCAAAAAAGAAATAAAAATAAACAGACAACATGCGTTTAACGGATGTCAGAATTCGTTAAAAAAACACACCCATACTCTCCTAAAACTTAACCTCTTTTTCGAACGTAACTCATAATTGATACAACAATAGTTAATAAAAATGAACACGCTACCGCCCCTGTCTGAATGATTGGATTTCTCTGTATCCTTGGAAACAGGAAATTATGAATTTATATGTACGTTTAAAACACAGTAAATTTAAAAATAAGTTATTCCAAAATTCGCTTGAAGATGAAACAGACCTAATGTGTAGCGAAGAAACCATATTTAAAATCAGTTAATTTATAATATCTATGCTCTGTAAATTTACATTGAGCACTGTTTTGTAAAAAAAAAAATCAATAAGAACACCGAATTATATATCTTACTGTTCTTTCTTTCTTTCTTTCTTTATATATATATATATATATATATATATATAGAGAGAGAGAGAGAGAGAGAGAGAGAGAGGGAGAGATTTTACACCTTTCAATGCAAATCTGAGTTTCGTGCAGATAGCAATCGAGGAGGTAAATGAAAAATTAACCGTTCCAATACGTCAGTTTTTATCGCCTAGAGGTATGATCATGGAAAAGCACATTTACATTTAAGAAAATTATTCGTTGCTAAAGAAATGATCTGTCCCCAAATATATACATGTGCTCTCTTTTATCTCTCTCATCATATATATATATATATGACTTAGATACTAAAATGATTCCTTTACTCTAACTAAAATAAATAATTTTAAAAAATATCTGTGTATTATTTAAAAAATATCTCTGTATTATATTATGAGATACAAATTTTTAATATTAATTGTAATAATTCTATAAACATAAAGATTATTTACAATTCCACAATTTGAACAAGGTCAACACGCACAAGTTAATTATTTAAGACAAATTATTGATGAAATTTGTAAACGACCAGATACTTCAAGGCAAGCGCAATAAACCACATGCCGCTCCAACAAGTGTAACAAATTTACAAGCATTTTTTAGTGTTCTCTAATTACTATCATATATATATATATATATATATATATATATATATATATATATATATATATATATATGTGTGTGTGTGTGTGTGTGTGTGTGTGTGTGTGTGTGTGTGTGTGTGCGTGTGTGTGTGTGTGTGTGTGTGTGCCGAACATGCACAAATTAAGAGCACCCTTGAATAACCTGCTAAAGAAAAATGCGAAATGGGATTGGACAGATAAATATCAAAATGCTTTCGAAGAGATCAGGAAAGTTTTAACATCGGATTTGATACTAGATCATTTTATTAAAGATTGTGGTTGCATCAGATGCAAGTGATTCGGGTAATGGAGCTGTGATACTACACAAATATGAGGACGGAAAAACTAAACGAATATCTCATATTTCACTAGCATTGATTGCAGCTGATAAAAGCTACAGCCAGATTGAAAAGGAAGCACTGGTCATCATATTTGCTATGGAAAAGTTTTACAAATTTATGCATGCTAAAGAATTCATAATACAGACAGACCATCGTCCATTATTGTCCATATATGGATAAAAATGCGTGTTCCCCCACATACAGCAATAGACTGCAACGCTGGGGAACTATCCTATTGAAGTCCAATTATAAAATGGAATTTCCATAATCCAAAAAATTAAGTTATGCAGACATATTGTCTTGACTAATATGAAGATTCTGCGAATTACTTGAAGACACAGTAATTGCGGCGATGAGAACCGAAAATGAAATTAATAATGTATTATACAATACTGTAAGATAACCGCCTATAACATTGGAGGAAATAAGAATTAAGTCGGAAAAAGACGACTTAATAATGAAAATGAAGAATCAATTATGATTTAAAGGAAAACTATTACTAGAAATAACGTATTTTCATTATGTAATGATGCACTTAGGTATGCAGAAAGAATTGTGATACCAGTTTCACATAAGACATCCAGGAATTTCTAGAATGAAATTCTTAATGAGTTGTTATACTTACTGGCACAAAACGGGTCAAGATATCGATAATTTAGTAAGATCATGCAGCGGTTGTATTCTGTCAGTGAAGTCACAGCCTATCAAAATTCAACCTTGGCCGAAAACCGATATACCATAGTCCAGAATACTTATAGACTTCGCAGGACTATTAAACGGAGCATATTATCTCGTTGTAGTCGATAGTTACACTAAATGGCCAGAAATATTAAAATGTAGATGTCCGACTTCCGCGGTAACGATAAATTTCCTACACGAGATTTTTGCAAGGTTCGGTGTTTCTGACTCCATCGTTTCAGATAACGGGACTCAATTCACGCCTAGTGAATTTCAGTTATTTTGCTAATCATTAGCAATAGAACATATTACAACTCCCCTTTATCACCCAAGATAAAACGGACAAGCGGAATGGTTTGTCGATACTTTTAAAAGTACAGTAAAAAAGTCGGAGGGAGAGGAGTCAGATGAAATAATGTTACAAAAATTTTGAGTGTATATGTATATATATATTCTCTCTCTCTCTATGTATAGACATATTCTCTCTCTCTCTCTGTATAGATATATATATATATACCCTCTCTCTCTCTATATATATATATTCTCTATCTCTCTCTCTCTCCATATATATATATATATATATATATATATATATATATATATATATATATATATATCCAAGTATAGGACTGGTATATTTATGGTATAATATTTAAATAAATAATTACATAAACACATATATATATATATATATATATATATATATATATATATATATATATATATATATATATAAAAGTGGACATGGAAGTCAGCACTTAGAGGCGACAATCTGTTCTTAAGTTTTAAACATGGAGAGATTTTTTCCATTTACATTTGGTTTACAGAAATATTTCAGCAGCATGTTTTCATTTAGACATTTTTCGTTGAATAATTTAAACATGTTCTGTCTACTTATTTTCAATAGGATCCCTTCATATTCACGGATAAGATTTTTGGTGTCATTATTCAAGGAAGAGAGAGTTTCAATTTTTTGATATAATTACCTTCGAGAAATTTTAGTTTATGTTTATACTTTTGTAAAAAATTGTAGAGGTATTTTCCGAAAGGATTTTTTGGAATTGCGAATGTGCACAGGTATGTTGTTGTAAATGTTTAGATATGTTGGACATATTATTCAAATGAAAACTTAGCCGCCGAGACAACGTTGTTGTAATGTGACCAGCATAAATATTATTTTTTTACCGTGGGAGATAAAATATCCAAGAGGACATATAAATTTATAAACAATGTTGCTTTTATTAAAAAATTAAAACTAAAAAAATGTTTTAAAATGTGTACAACAGATTGTTTGAAAGTTCGCATAAATAGTTTATGTTTTACTAGCCATTTCGTTAAAAAATCCCCCAGAACTTACCACACCATAGTTACCTCCCCTTAAATGGTTTCAGTGGTCTCGCACTGACGCAGTTTTCCTCACTCTACTTATAAGAAATTTAAGATTTATGAAACAGTAGATATTTTTATATAGTGCTCAATATTAAAATAATATTAAAAATAAAGTGCTAATGATATTATATGTAAAAATTACTTCACTATTTAAATATCGATTTTTATCCCGAAATCAATATATATATATATATATATATATATATATATATATATATATATATATATATATATATATATATATATATATATAGTACATTATATATATATATATATATATATATATATATATATATATATATATATATATAATGTACTATTTATATAATTCGGACTATTGTCCTCATCTTTGTTGCCATATTTATCGCAACGTTTCGGCCGTTGTACGCTCCGGCCTTCTTCGGGTGGTTGGGATGACGAACTGAACCCTTTATTTCGCTCGCTGGGGTAGACTGTCCTAGTGCTATGTGTAATGGATATGAGTTATCAGTTATCTCCTGTTATTCACCTCACCAAGTTCTCCGCTACTTTAACCAGGTATTGAACTCACAACAAATTGAGTCCTGTCACTGGATCTAACCAACGCCTTTATCCACTAAGCTATGTGTCCTTAAAGAAGCGAAATAAAGGGTTCAGTTCGACATTCCAACCATCCGAAGAAGGCCGGAGACAACAAAGGCCGATACGTCGTAATAAATATGGCAACAAAGATGAGGACAAAAGTTGGAATAATGTAAATAGTGTACATAATACCTCATCTCAGAATATATATATATATATATATATATATATATATATATATATATATATATATATATATATATATATATATATATATACACCCGAGTTCGAATTCCAGTCGAATCCATTACATTCATTTACGTGCTAATAGCCTTGGGAAAGGTATGAATCCTTTTCTTCTCCCTCCAGCTATGGGTAAATAACAGGACAACCTGTGTTCTATAGCCTTTGATGGTGTCTGGTTATCGGTTCCTTGAAACTGGGTTGGTTGACCCTCATACGACTGGAGAGTCATATATATATATATATATATATATATATATGTTTGTTTTTGTGAGTTTTGGTTTTATTTATGTGTTTATTTGAATTACTACAACACCTGTAATTAAGCAGGCATAGACGGTTTGTTCTGGCAAAAATATATATTTATTCAAATTATTCATTAGTATGACAGTAAGTGTCTGCTCGTTTGACAGTATCAGATGATGTCGGTGTGCCTCCATACCATAATCATCACTCAGAGATATATTTAAAGAATAATCTTATTTGGAGAGAGATTATTGTTGAAGCATAAATTTTAAAAGTCTTTTCATGAGTGAATAAGCAGATTGGCTTTAGCTTCAGTTTCGTAATTCGATTACATATGAACGTAGAATCAAACTTTTTAATCCTTTGGGAACTAATCTCATTTTGCGGCAAGTGTTTGCCTTATTATTCATTGCCTTGAATCGAGTTTTCAAATTATCTTGACTTCATATGGACGTACGTTTTGTGTAATGGCTACCGGTTTGGAATGTGATATCGGAGAGACGAGTTGGAATTCCACTCGTGTTCGGTATATTCACTTACGCCCAAATATCATTGGGAAATATATGAATCCATCTCTTCTTCTATCTACTATGGATTAAACAAAGGAATATACTCAGGTCTCTAGCCGCGTTGAGCAATCATCCTACGAGAAAGACAACTTTGAATTCACAGCCGTAAGAAACGAAGCACCTAGAAGCCACCATTGCTTGGTTTGCGGTAAAGACATCAGAAGCAATTGGTCAATGGCAAAATATCTGAATAGGCAAGATCTGGTATTTAACTACACTGGTATCATGCAAAAGAGCCACAATACTGGACAATGGATGAAACATAGTTATTCTGAGACAGATGGAAACTTTAGGCAACTGCGCCTTGTGTAACCTAAACTAAACGCCACCGAAACCCCTAAGAAGATACACGAAAAAAAAACACAGGGAAAAGAATATGGATACTATGGTATATCACGAGGGAAAATGTAGATAGTCGATTGGAAATTTAATAACATGTAAAAGCTGCATAGATTCTTCTTCTTCTTCTTCTTCTTCTTCTTCTTCTTCTTCTTCTTCTTCTTCTTCTTCTTCTTCTTCTTTGTGCGGTGTCTCTTCAAGAGGTTGGCCATCATGGCTCTCCATAATTCCATGTACTTTGTTGTTGTTAGTAAATTTCTCTTTTTCAATCTCTGCTCTGCCAACCATTCACATGAGTTCGTTAGGTACTAATGCGCTGCTTTCTC
Organism: Acanthosepion esculentum; assembly: GCA_964036315.1. Classification (NCBI taxonomy): domain Eukaryota; kingdom Metazoa; phylum Mollusca; class Cephalopoda; order Sepiida; family Sepiidae; genus Acanthosepion; species Acanthosepion esculentum. Next base: position 35,966,665 of record OZ038481.1, on the reverse strand, counting down.
CTGTTCCTCTTGCATTCAGTATATTCTTTGTGTGTGACATCTTTCCGAAATGTAGTGTCAAGCGTCGTGAAAGCGAGTTTGTGGTGTGTCATCCATGTAAACAAAAACAGACTATCATCAATTTCTTGTTCGTGTATTGCTTAATATATTGTGTAATTGTCATCTTTGATAATGGCTTATGTAAGCCGAAAGCTTAGATTGGATTAAAAATATGTATCAATATTGTAATTTTCTTTCATTGTTTAATGATAATGTTATTAAGTTTATCAGACGATATGAAAAGAACTTACATAAAATAAATAGACAACACTTATCTATATTATTTAATGAAACATGTATGAATATATATATATATATATATATATATATATATATATATATATATATATATATATATATATATATACACGAGGGTCATTCAATAAATAAGGTGAATCTTACGGTATAAGGACTTCTAATACAGATAGAAGCTTACTTTTTTTATATTTTTCAACGTAGTATTCCAGCACTGTCACACACTTTTCCCATCTGTGCACAAGCTTCCGCATTCCCTCAGCGTAAAAATCATTGGACTGATGTCTCAGCCAGTCGCTCGCAACACTTTTGACTTCATCGTCACTTTTAAACTTCGTGCCTCTCGTGAACGCTTTCAAGGGACCAAACAGGTAAAAGTCTGAAGGGGCAATGTCTGGGCTGTAAGGGGGATGAGCGAGCAGTTCCCAGCCCAGATCGTTGATGGTCTGCACCGTTTGGGCTGCTGTGTGAGGCCTTGCGTTGTCATGATGCAGGATGACTCCTTCTGCGTTTGTTTTTTATGTCTTTCAAAGTCCTTGCAATGTCATCCACTGTCACCTTTCTGTCAGACTGAATGAGGTCATTGACTGATTCGATTACCTCAGGAGACCTCACTTCTGTAGGCCTCCCAGGCCTTTCTTCATCCTCAACACCGCTCCGAACTTCTTTAAACAATTTAACCCACTTGTAGACATTTTTTGGCTGTAACATGTGGCACCATACACATTTGACATTCTCCTATGTATTTTAACTGGTTTGCAGCCTTCAGCAACCAAAAACTTAATAATTGACCGCTGTTCAATCCTGGAGCATACTTCTTGATCGGGTATCTTTGTTAATCGCCAAAACTCTCAAAATTTTTTTTTATCTGCAAAAGAAATTAAATCCATGTGAAAAAGAAGTAAAACAAAAAAAACAAAAAAAGAGTAAGCTTCTATCTGTATTAGAAGTCCTTATACCGAAAATTTCAACTTATTTATTGAATGACCCTCGTATATATATATATATATATATATATATATATATATATATATATATATATATATATATATATAATTACCCATACACATATACACACACAGACAAATATATATATATATATATATATATATATATATATATATATATATATATATATATATATATATATATGTATTCAGCTGAAAAATTTTAACTCTTTATTTTTTATTTTATCTATTGAAAATACTCGAATGACAAGCGATTCTGAATTGTGGCTCTAAATCTCAACCAATAAGGCATTGAAAGGCTATGTTTGTAGCTTTTTGCTTTAATTAAGTTTAAATTATTTTCACGCACCCAGGGCGGTATACATAAGAATTCTTTGATGTAGCATCTTGAAATCACATGACTTTTAACAATATTCTTTAGCGGTAAATGGAATATTAAAAAAAAATCACGCATTAATCAAAATCCCATTTCTGTGTATATTAATCGGATAAGACGTCTTTATTATCCCTCATTCGATGGAGATTTGCAGTTTAAGATTAGGAAATTCCAATAGTAAGAAACAGATAACACGGGAGCATCTCTAGACGCATACCAAGGATAAATTAATCTCTCGTTTTCTGTAATAAATACACAGACTTGATGATTACGAATCAAATTTAATAATAAAAAAAACACAAAAAAAACATATCCTATGACAGGTGAGTCTCTGTTTTCGTAATACTGGTAGATCAAAATACACCTTGCTGGTAGGCGGTCGACAATTTACAATCTACTTGAGCGTTAAATGTAAATGTGGTAGAAAAATGGTAAAGTTCCTTATTTCAAAGCGTCACACCATTAGCAGTAACGTGACCATTTTACGAAAACTCCACCTCGACATGGAAGCCCGCCTCATGCTTAACAGCTCGTATGTCCGATAATCATCCTGACGAAATTCATATTAGCACTTAAAGAACGTGTACATAGTGTGTGTGACGTGATTCACTACGTGTCGATGGTTCTTTTTTTCATCTTTATTTAGATCGTATTATTGAATATGTGATATGTGCCGTATTATTAAATGGTACATTTCTTGCTTTGCATGCAGACCATAGAATATGCTGATTGAATCGTTTGTAGAGAGGAACCCACCCACTCCCACGAATTCCAAACTACCTTCCAAAAGAATAGCTGCCGATCTAAGTATAAACCCTACCAATGTCTAGGTGTTTGCCAACTAGTATTGTGGATTTAGTCCACTTACTTTACTTAAAGAAAAAAAAAACGCCGCTAGAGGACTCTCCTTCAGTTTATAAACAAACAGTGACATCCTCTGTCATGCTCAAACAATAGTGCGCACGGACGCCAGGTATTTTTTTTCCTATTTTCCTTACGCACGCTATGACATATGTCTATCGGGAAAACACGTTTCCCATTGGGAAACGCACGCACGCACACACACACACACACACACACACACACACACACACACACACACACACACACACACACACACACACACACACACACGTAATTACGCAATTTCATTATACTAAGATTTTTCCGGACTTATACATAAACAATTCACTCATATTAAATGTTTTCGTGGATGTTCATCCTTTTGTCACATACATACAATATTATTGTCTTTGTCGCTCGCAAATATGTAACTTTTCGTCTTGTTAATAGTACATTATCGTTTTCTCTCTCTCTCTCTCTCTCTCTCTATATATATATATATATATATATATATATATATATATATATATATATATATATATATATATATTTGTCATCCACAGACAGACTGTTTCGCTGTTTCACAGCTCATCAGTGTGGCTAGACGTCTATGGCTAGCTATATATATATATATATATATATATATATATATATATATATATATATATATATATATATATTGGTTTAAGCGGTTTCCTTGTATTTATTATCAGGACTCACATACCGAGTCCGCCATTTTTCTGTGGGATAAACATTTCCGAAGACACAAGTTTTACACCTGAAGACATGATCAGCATTCGCCTGCAGCAGTATAAACATGATCTGTATCTACCTTTTTCACTCTACTGTAAACCTGACGTTACAAAAACGGCGAAGCTCGGGCATTGGACATCGCGAAAGTTTTTGACAGTCTCTGGCATTCAGGGCTTTTCCACAAGATGAAAAGCTACGGAATTTTCGGGCACGTATTTAAGCTGATCCAGTCGTTCAGTATCTAATTGGGAAATGAAAGTTGTCCTGAACGGCCACTCGTCTACATTCTTTACGTACTAATGCGTGTGCCCCCCCCCCAGAGCTCCATCTTTGGTTCTACAGTGTTTTTAATCTTCAATAACAACCTTCCCGATGACATCAACTCTCAACTTGGTATCCATTCTGACGACACTGCCATTTACTCCTGCATCGGTTGTAAGACTGATGAGTCAGACAAGGTCAGAATGAAAGCTGGTGTGCAAAACGACCTCCAGACCGTCGTTAACTGGGGCAAAAGATGGTTTGTCAAGTTTAACGCCTCCAGAACTAGACCTTTCTCCACCAATCATCTGAGAGGCCCTTCTCTCTTCCATCAGCACGCCTGGTGCTATCATCGAAGAGTCTCATTGCGTATTCGCGGGCCAACGTTTTCAGCTGACATGAGGTGGAAAGACTGTATTGGATCCGTCGTTTGATCAGCTACTAAGGAAGGCGGTTCAGTGTGCCTGGTGAGACAGTTTTTCTCTCCGGAATCTATCTTGCATATCTATAAGTCTACCATTCGTCCATGATTAGAATATTGCTGAAGTATATGGTCCGGTGCTACTGCTATTTTCCTGGAGCTCCTTGATAAGACCAAAGGAAGAATCAGTAATATCATCAGACGGTTCGGCATCAGTCACTTGCCCACCGCCCTAAGATTGCTTCACTGTGCCGTTTTTATAAATACTTTCATGCTAATTGCTTGGATGAGCTCTTTGCTATGACACCTAGTCCGTATGAAATTTAAGCGAAACACTAAACTGGCGTCGAGATCTCATGAATTTACCGTTGAGCTAGCGAGATGTAGCCGTAAGTTCTCTGCAAAAATGTTATCCTGTACTTTGCGCTTGTGGAGCTCCCATGCTGCTCCATGGTTTCCAACCAACTTTAATCTGCAAACATTTAAATGCATTGTCAATCGATATCTACTGTCCTTCTGATTGCTCTTCTCTTTCTTTCTTTCCCCTCATTACTAATGTTTCTGTTCCTAATTCCTCCACACCCTGCAGCCCCTTGAGTGCTCGTGGCTGGGTACTGACTTGCATGGGGTGATACCGATTAAAAAAGCAAAACAAAAAAGGCCAAAGTTTTTAATTCTAATTTAAACCGAAATTTTACCTACCTTTTTTAATTCAGTAACAAACTTATTCTATATCTACATTTTTAACCATCGTGTAAACCGGACCTATTTCTACCATTTGCCTATCGTGTAAACCGAGCTTTTTTCTACCATTTTTGGCTATCGTATAAACCGGAACTATGTCTAACTTTTAGATTCTCGTTTTAACCCGACCTGTGTCTACCGGACTTATGTCTACAATTTTGTGTCTCGTTTAAACCTGTCATAACTTTTTGACTCTTGTGAAAATCGGGCCTATGTTTACTTTTCTGATTCACATGTAAACCGGACATATGTCTACTTTTTTGACTCTAGAGTAAACCAGAGTTACGTCTACCTTTTTCATTCTTGTGTAAGCCGTACGCATATCAACCTATTAATTCATTGTGTTTTTTATTCAATGAATTAAATTTGACATTAAATAACCCAACAATTGTTTATATATCTTTAAATTAAACAACTTAACCTATTCATAACCCAAATTTGGTAAAACTCATTTACCGAATATATTACGTCATTCCTCTCTCTCTCACTTCATTTTCTTTCTCTTTCACCTCCATGCATTTTTTTCCTTCATCTCTTCCATCCCGTCTCCTTCATTTCTCTTCTCGTACGTTTCCTCTATTCCAACTTTTTCTGCTTCTCTCCCTTTTCATCTCTACCTTGCGCTCACATCCTATCTCTCACTCGCTTTCTCACTCTATCTCTAATTACCCCTCTCCCTTTATTGCTCCTATTCTTCTTGCCTCTCTTCCTTTTCCCCTTTCAATTACATTCTAACATCCTCTCTAAGTGCATTTCAGAAGTGGAAATCGTGCGTTTAAAAGGGTTTCACACCGTTAGACTCAAGGAAGATTATCAGTTTCTCTTCGCTAATGTTTAAAACAACTGAAATTTTTTTAGCATTTATCTCTGTCTGGAAGAAGAAAAAACATCCTTCAAATTTTGAAATATGCATATCTCATTACAGTGTCTCCGAACACATGAATTGCACTGTCATGAGTTTCCTGACTACTTCGGATAGAGTAAGGTTTTTTTATGGGATTAAAAAAAAACTGTGCTATCCAAAAAAAAAATACCCACCCAAAAAAGGGGTGAATACCACAGCTTAAGTTTTTTACACGTCTGATCGAAAACTGCTACAGTCGCAATCTTTAATAGATCATTTATGTCTATATGAAATTTTCACGTTCGAATTCATATCATATTCAGTTCCAATCTTTAATAAATCCTTCTGGTCTATATGCAATTTTCACGTTCGAATTCATATCATATTCAGTCGCAATCTTTAATAAATCCTTCTGGTCTATATGCAATTTTCACGTTCGAATTCATATCCTATTCAGTCGCAATCTTTAATAAATCCTTTAGGTCTATATGCAATAATAGATTCTTTAGGACTATATGCAATTTTTCACGTTCGAATTCACGACTTGTCTCAGATATTTCCATGGGAAATCGGTCTAATAGCTTTTTTTTTTTACTCATTTTTACCCCAAGCAAATAAATAAAACCACTAAGAGACAAGGGGCTACTGAATGTTAGAAAATATGATAAAAAATACGACAGAGACGTGCAGTAGAAGAAACTGTTAGCATAGAACTTACAGTTATATCTACCCATTTCAACTGTAAAATGATGAGACCTAGCCGCCAATTTAGCACTGCACTTAAATTCATGAAGTTTAGGTACCATAGAGGAAAGCTCCTTAGAACAATTAGCATGAAAATATTTATAGAAAAGGCACATCAAAGTTACGTTATGGCGGTGGGGAAATGACTGAAGACGTGATGATAGGTCAGGACCAATAATATTGCTGATTCTTCTTTAGATTTAATCAGGAATCTCTAAATATATAGCGGAAGCACCAGATCATATGTGGCATCAACATTTAATTCAAGGATATATATGGTAGATTTATAAATATATAAGATAGATTCTCGTGAGAAAAATTGTCTCGCCGGACACATTGAACCAAAATTCCTAGCAACAGACCTAGTAATTGATCGCATATAATCATTTCACTTCATGTCACCGGAAAACGTTAACCCGAGAAGGAACAATGTCACTCTCCTGGAGGTTAGTTCTAGCCATTGCAATGTAAGGAAGAAAGGTTTCTCCCAGGCAATTAAAAGAGAGCAGTTTCGTTTTAGAGACGCTAAAATGAACACGCTATTTCTTACTATAGTTGACACCAGATTATAGGCCATTATTATGTCAGCTGCTAATTTGACGTTATTGAATGAATCACTTACTATTAAGGGAGCTGGGGTAATGGTAATCATTATGAGGATTTTCATCTGCAATTCACTGCTAAAAGTAGAAAACGTTCCACATTTGAAAAGATCGATTACAAGTGATGAAAAATGGATGATATGCAAGAATGTGTAGCGAAAAAAGCCCTGGTGAAAATTAATAAAACTACCGCTAACCACTCCAAAAAAAAAAGATGTTTATATATAATTCAATGTTATAAGTCTGTTAAAGTTTCTTCTTGGTTGTTGTCCATCTTTCCCCGACACAAACATACATACACACACACACACACACACACACACACAGACACACACACACACACACACACACACACACACACACATATATATATATATATATATATATATATATATATATATATATATATATATATATATATATATATTCATGAAGAAGTTTGAATAAAAAGAACCGACAAGGTCTGTCTGTTTAATTTTTATTGTAATTTTAAAATTTTCGGTTAAAATGTTCAGTACCGTTCTCGAAGTTGTTGATAAATTGTCCGAAATTCATATTTTGTTATTTTCGTTCAAGTAAATTAGACTCCGCAGTCGTCACCAAGGACCGATGTGGTGTCAGTGTCGTAGTTAAAATTCCTTTGTCTGCCTCCTGGTATTCCTTGGGAAGCTGTAGATTTGAAATGGTCCATCGTGGCGTCTGTGTAACGCCTATTGGGAACGAGGCCACCAAAATTAATGCGATTTATTTATTTATTCAATTTAATTATTATTATTGTTGTTGTTGTTGTTGTTGATGTTGTTGTTCTTGTTGTTGTTAATTTAACCTAGGGAAGGTTACTGAATAGAATAATCACACGAAGGTTGGTAATGAACGATAATACTTACGATACGAACAACGCATATAAGATTCGCTAGCGGCGCGTAGAAATAGTAGTCAACTGCTAGAAGTGAGTCAAGTGAATTCCACAATGAATCTCCAACTGCATGATATCTACCAATAGCCCATGCGATCAGATGTCGCAAAAGGCCGAATTTATTGTGGGGTATCCGAGCCCGTAGGCTTGGCCAGAAATTCCCCGTTGACCCCGTATATAACGGGGTCGGGTAGCCGTCTTCCGAGACGCGAATCTGCCTTTTGACATAGCCTCGTCTGGAGATCCTCTCTGCCTCCAGAGGCAGAAAGTTTGAAGCAAAGCTGGAGACCAATCTCCCACTGCAGGATATTTATCATCTATCTATCTATCTCTCTCTCTCTCTCTCTCTCTCTCTCTCTCTCTTTATATATATATATATATATATATATATATATATATAATAAAAAAATAAAATCCCAAATTATGTCATATGGGAAATAATCTATTTCGGCCGATGAAGGTATCGGTCGTCTATCTTATCAACCCCGGTGTGGACTGATAGATTTAAGAGGGACAGGAATTAGAATTTAATTGTGAAAGCTAAAAGAAGTATCTTGACGAAAAAGTAATACAGAATTTATTCATGTCAATGTTTCAGTCAGACGAAAGGCACAATACAGGGATCAGGGGAGGTTTGGAAGTTATCTGAAAGGGAAGACATTTTCTAAAATTAAATACGAATATTAACCACATGACATTAAATTAGGGTTATATGAAAAATTGAATTTTAATTTAAAATTAAAAGAGGAATAAAGAGGGGTCTAAGTATAAATTTAAAATATATAGAAATAACGTATGTAAGGAATTAATGGAAAGAGAGTTGGGGAGATATTAAAGATATTAAAGTATTATATATGTATTAAATATATCTATTTATCTGTTTCTCTCTCTCTCTCTCCCTCCCTCTATAGATAGATAGATAGATAGATAGATAGATAATATTTTGGAAACTCATACCATTTTTATAGCTAAATTTAATCCAAAATATATTTTCCTCATTGCAATAGTCATTTTGTATGTTGGAAATGAGACAAAAAATTGTCATCCTTTTTCTATTTCTTTTTTGTTTTCCCTTCTTTTATTTACTGGAATAAATATTTCTTTATTTTACACTGATAATATATTTTGTTTTATTTAAACTATAATTTTAACATCAATCATTTTCATTGCTTGATTTGCGGTCACAGAATGAATCTCGGTTCTTTGGATCAATTATTGTGATCGGCATTGGCTTACATCAGTTATGGTCTACACTTGTTTGCCGACCTAAGGGAAACGCTTTGTTCATTAAAAATGCATGAAAATATTACATCAAGACAAATGCGTCTGTATTTCAGACAGTAAGTCACGCATTGAGGTTGGGCTTGTATTAAGCTCGTGTGTACATGAGTAAAAATGGATAACTGTGGAAAAAAATCGCCTGAGATTCATTTTTGATTTAATCTTGGGTTTTGTTTTTTGTTATTTGTTTTGTTTTTTTCATATTTTTTTCGCAAAGCTCAGTTCATTTTATCATTCTACTTCTATCAAGATTTCTTCTTCTTCTTTCTTTTTCTTCTTCTTCTCTTTCTTCTCCTCTTTCTTCTTCTTCTTCTTCTTCTTCTTCTTCTTCTTCTTCTTCTTTGTGCCGTGGCCCCTCATAGCTTTGACGATCACGACTCTCCATGCTTCCAATACCACGTGGCTCTGAGCGGACGTTCTCCCGCTGTCTATACATTCCGCCATCCATTCATGCCATTTCGTTCGGAAAGTGGCCCGTTATCTTCCCCTTTAGCTCTTGCCATCAATATCCTCTGTGAGTGTCAAATTTTCCTAGCCCTCCTTCCTCCGTATGCGTCAAGAAAATTCAGCTGTCTCTTTCTGATTCTAAGTATAAATGTTCTTTTGGTTACATTACTCTTTAATATTTACTCGTTCCTTAATCACTCCGTCCATGATATTCTCAATATCCTTCTGTAGAACCACATTTATGTTGCCTCTGATTTCCACTTCATCTGTGGCGGGATTGTCCAGTATTCACTGCCATTTAGATTAAATTAAGATTATTTATATCTATGTAACACGCCATATTGCTTGCTTATAATCAACTGTAGTCTCTCTCATTATCCAGCAGTGCGTAAATGTTAAAACAGACTGGGCTCTGTAGCCTTGGTTGACAACCAGTCTAGAAGAAGGAAAACTCTGAATTCAAACAGGACGAGAGTTGGGCTAACTTGCTCAAGACATACCATTGCTACTACAGCTGGTGTGCATTTGGTGCCACTACAATCGTAATGGGGACACGTGATCTTGATTAGTCAGGTTGTTCAAATTTCAGAAATGATGCTTTCTCATAATTGTTTATTAGATTTCTTTCATGATATTTGACGCGTGTTTACACATTGTAGTCATTTTAAACGCCATATCTTTTCAATCCGCAGGCGATGAATGCTCACTCCAGACTCCGTGTCCTTTATAATCTGTAAATCATATCTCAGAATGATTTCCTGTTACCTTCTCCGCAGATTTGAATTTCGGAACAGTCCGTCTTTTAGAAGGTAAGCTAGATAAAACTGCAGAATACAGTTCACCCAATCATTCCAAACTTAGTTGGGGATAAGAAGAAGCGGATTCTTGCTTTGTCCAAAGTAGTTAGCCCGAAACTGAACAGATTAGGTCAGGATTCGAACTCGGCTCCTATTCCGTTTTCTGCGTCGATAACTATTAAGCTAACAGCGCATTAATAGTAATATAGAACAAGTTTTAATTTGGATAAATTTCTTTAATGAAGAATTGTTATTTTAATATAAGATTAGTTGCTCATTGAATTGTTACATGTGTAAAGCCCGTGAGGAGACAGGCAATACTATCAATAAGGAGGTTATTTTAAACAGAGGTGACTGTGAAAACGCTCACTGCCCAGAAATATGCGAACTAAAGTTGATTAAAAGAATATGAAAGAGACATAATGCAACGCCTAACATACAATTTAACAAACTCCAGTATGAGTCAATTTGAAAAGAAGAAAAAAAGATGAGGGCGTATTTGACAAAAAAACTATAAAGAGAAAGAGGTTGGAAATCAAAGTGAAACTCAAAGGGAAATACTAATGACACAAGCAGAAGTTGCTTTCCAAGCGAAGACCAATACGCCTACCACCACCACTACTACTACTACACAAAGTTACAAAAGAAACACATGAATAGTGAAATTCGCGGTCTACTGACGATGAGACAACGGTTAACGGTATGGAATGGTATAGAATATATTATATCCAACAAAAGCATTAGAAATCAATGCAAGATAATGAATACTGTAAAAGAACAATGGCCCAATGAGATGTGTATAGCGACAGAAGAAAATGTGGCACATAGATACAACAGGCAGACAGGCATAAAATGTTAATGAAATAGCCGGGCAGAAAACGTGCTCTTCATCAGGATTCTTAACAGCAATAAAACGAGTCGAATCATAAAAGAAAATGAAAAGTTACTAGAAAATAAAATGGTATGGACACGTCGAAGTGTTCGTTGATAAGCACAGAATGTAGAACCGTATAGTATATAAAATCATGGAAGGAAATGTAATAATATAAGCTAACCTTATGTCAGCAGTGATTAAAATGATGTAGAAGGAATCAGGAGGGTTAGTTTAAATTCTATTATGTGATACTCTTTGTCGTTACCGCGGTAAAACAGAAGAAAGTTTTATTAAAACATAAGAAAGTGTTATGTGTTAACACTGAATCGAGAAAGGTTAATACCAAAACCCCATGGAAAACATTGAAGATTTAATTCACACATATACGGATAGAATTGTATGGCAAGCAGTTTGAACAATGAAAAAGTGACCCAGACTTAGGGGACAGTGTTGATTGACACACAGCTGCAAATGAGGGTTGGAAAGGGAAAACTAACAACTGAATTTGAAACTGAGCTTTCCTGGACGGAAAATGGTCTAGGTAGCAGGCGCAGATAAGATATCAAGGAGGTTGGAGGAAGCGGCCACGCTCACTGAAGGGGTCGGTGAGAGATAATAAAAGAGAGAGTGAGGATAGGAAATACCCCAAAGTAAGCCTGAAGAGATTCACCGAAATGCTGCTACCTCGCTATACCGCCCCCAGGCCAGTTTGGGCAGATGTACATGAATACGAATGCGTGAAGCGAATTAATCAGTAAAGAGAGGAGTGGCAGAAGAGACGGAGACGAGAGCAGAGACAGGAGAGAGGCCCACGTGATTATCTACCGACGATAGCCTCCGACATCATCATTGTGCCGAACTTTGTCAAAACAGCAAACCAAAGTTTACCAAGTCGACAACGATAGCATCACTTCCGATTTAGATGCGGGTTTGGCTGAGAATTAATTGCATGCGAACTCTGACATAAACCAATTATTGTACGAAGGAATGATATAAAGACAGTATTTATTTTTTATCAATTTCTTTGAGTGCTTTTTTTTTTTTTTGCTGTAAAGCTTCGCCCTGCTTAGACGAGCCTCACACTGCGTAGATTTGATCTTAGCTGCCTTATGATCAAACTTATATCACAACGTGGGATAAGGTTAGCTTTGGATTAAAGCGGTAAATTCTGCGACCAACCGCGGTGTTGGAAGTCTTGGACGACAGGGGAGGGTGTTATACCATTACATTATGTTGTTCGGAAAATAATGTCTTATTTTAGAATTAACGTTTATTCCTGAGTTGTTGTATTTAATGTGATATACACAATGGTGTAATTGATATTGTCTTAGAATGAGAAATTGGAGAACCGAATTCCAGTCGGGTTCGTTACATTCGCTTACGTGCATATTCCCTTGCGATGGGTTAAATAGCGAGGAAGGTCTGAGTCACATAGCCTCGGTTGGTAACCAGTCTAATGCAGAAAGAAACCGCAATTTGCTGCGGGAAATCTTCTGTCTAGTCAGTCATGATTCGAAAGAGACATGATCACCCAAACGTTTATCATGTGTGGCACTTAACTGATTCACTGATTGTATTTAAATAATGTTAAATCAGTCTAAATAGGGAAACTGGAAATCTATACATATTGGTATGTCTATTTTAGGGTCCAGAATTAATTTCAATTTCACCCATCGCGACCCGAATGAGCCCGAAATATTATCATCGATAACTCCAGAACGGTTACTCTTATCAAAATTTCTTCGTTATTTTCGAATTAAGCATGTACATTTACATCTAAATGGAAATATTCCCGAATTTTTTTTAATTAGAAACTGAGCGCGGGGCTTGAAATGTAAATTATCCTTTTCAGGTTCCGAGTCCATTTTGAGACCGTGGTAGTACCCTCAAATTGAAAGTTGGGGTTTAACAAAATAAATAATGACAGGCGATATGTTTTACCAAATCGTTATCGGTTTTTGAAGAAACAAGTTAAAATGATTAAGTTTAGGTTCAAAATCGTAGAGTTGGAATTTAATTTCGTTGATTAGTAAAAACCTTACAGCACAGTCTTATAAAATTTATAATTTTTTAATCTTTACAAATTTCCTATGGACATGATGCACGACATAGACATATTATTTCTAAATAATTATGCCATCAAATAATACCTTTATTTGCTTCAAAGTGAAATTATACTGAATAATTTAGCTATATTATGATGTAGTATATGCAGTAGTTTCAGCAAGATTTTCAATAAACAGTGCAAATTTAAAACATTTCGTCTTATAATTTTTTCCCACCAGTTTTATGGTGTTGTGTACATGTTATGATCTAACAAAGGATCTAACTTATATTTTTCATTGAGTAGCTTTTTTTGCAATCTTTTTTAGAAAGTATTTACTTATCGAATACAGTAAAATAACTGCATATTTTACTTGTAGTGACTCATAATCAGGATTCTGTTTTTTCCATTCAATGTATGTACCACAAAAGATATCAACTTTACTTGGATTTATTCTTGAAATTGTAAAATTTTAAAGTAAGTTTGTAAGGAAAATTCTGTGAAAATTAGGTATTTTGTTCATTTTTAGACGATTTTTAAAAATAAATGCTAAAAAATTAGTAAAAGCTATGAGTCTAATTTTTGGTGCCAGTATTTATCACATGAAACCCCAGCTTTCAAATCGAGTGCAATGTTGATTTTCTAAAAATAAGTGAAAAATTCACCAGCTCTCATCGATTTACAATGTTATTTCGATATTTACGATACAACTCTAATGTTTTGAAGGCCACGAATCGTTTGAATGCAGTTTCTGCATCTTCATTGCAATGGAATGTCTTTTTGGCTTAAAAATTGGCAAGATTCTGGAAAAAATACTAGTTATTGGACGAGAGATCAGGGAATGGGGTATGTGATAAAATTTCGTATTTATGTCGGTGAGCTTCTGGTGTGTCATGCTGGCAACAGCAGAAGTCGAGCATTGTCATGAAACAGAATGGAACCTCATCGTTTAATCAATGCCTCGTCGTTTAATCTGTTTTAGTGAAAGTGTATTTCATCCAGTTGTCGGCGGTAAACTTTGGTAGTGATGCTCTGATTAGATTCCAGAAGAATATAATGGATAAAGTTAATGGCAGACCCCCTCCAAACAGACAGCATAAACTTCTGTTAGCACAATTTCGGTTTTAAGAAGTGTTTTTGCGCTTCGTCATGTTCAAGCCATTGAGCCGATCGTTTATGGTTGCCAGAAGGGGTCTATTTCTCGTCTAATGTCACTATTCGATCAAGAATTGGATTATTCGAATGTCGCAGTTGCAACATTCAGTGAGTTCATGTGGAAGCAATTTATCGAGATTCTTCACCCTGCCAGTTTTTCTTGAATATTGTTGAAATGCTGACACCCATTACCTGAGATATTTTTTCTGATCCGTTGACTTTGGTTTTGTTCGACTGATTTTCTTTCTCCGATGTTGGTTGGCAATTGGCAGTATCCGTTCTCTATCCCCTTGATCGTCAAGATTCGTATCCCAGCTGCAGAAATTCAGAAATACGCCCAGATCACAAGTGGATCATTCAGCCTATGATTTGTTAATATTGGCAGCCATTTGAGAAGCTTTATGACCAAGTTTAAACTCATGCAGAAAAAAGTTAACTCCTTTTTTTTTCATGGAACAAAACATGAGCGCTGTATAATGTTTTAAGTTAAATTCTGAAAGCGCTTCATATAAAATAAACAGAGGCCACTTTATTGCTTAGGAATGAGTAACATATTTTTGTACAGCTATTATAATACTATATTAAAATGCAATTAAAATCGTTATTCTAAAATCGAACATTATTTCCCGAACAACTTAATATTAAGAATATAGAGAATAAATTATTGTTGTTATTCATTTTTCTTTAGATATTATATATTATATATTATTATATATTATATATATTATATAATCTTAATAAGTTTTGCTTGTTTGCAGCGCGTTGTAATAGACGTAATAATCTTTGGTTTTCTAAAATGAATCATATATAATTATTATATAAAAATCATATATAATTATTATATAAAAATCATATATAATTATTATATAAAAAATCCCGTGAAATTTGCATGATAAGATATTTTTGCATTGTTCATTTCATTGAAAAGTATTTTACGTTTTGAAATAGCAACGTTTCCATAGCAACATCAAGAAACCCCTAATTTTAGGTTCACAAATGCATTCATTTTTTTACAATAAATATTTATCTTCCAGTATGTTCCATTTTATTGTAAATGCATTAAAATCAAACGATTCGATATTAAACACAGCGATCAAATACTATAGGGCAAGAATTTCAAAATCAAGCAAGGGAACAGGTATCAGACTACGGACTTATTGACCCTCGCTTTTATTTGTCTTCATTTTATCTGGTATTTACAGTTGATGATATAAAATGCAGGGAAATAAAAATTGAAATTTGAAAATAACAAACGGAAGAACAAACAGCAGCTAAATTCGGGCCTAATTCTCCAAAGGAAAAGACAGACAAAAGTATCAAATCAGAAATCAACATAATTTAACAGAATAAGTTAATATAGGCTCAATAATTATGGGATTTCAAGCAAGAGAGGATGCTTAAGTATATCAGCCTGCTAATTGTTACTTGCTGTGGAGGTATTTCTTTTAAGCAAATCGCCCCAAGCAAGATAGGAGCGCCACTAGCACGTAATAGGTTACAGATAGTGAGCATAAGAGTAAGGAGGAGTGTTTGGGAAAAGGATAAAGAGAAGGACAGGGATGAAGGTCAAGGCATCAGAAGATGTCGATTACATTTGAATATTTGAAGATTATATCTATCAGGAAAGCAAGTGATAGGAAGGAAGTTCCACCGAAGGGAGGTCCGAGATAAGAAGCTGTAGGAGTAGAAGAGATGGCTAAATTTAGACGTTTCTACAGTGAAAGGATGGGACCGAGATGCCAACCTAGTAGCACGCTTAAATTCATGCAGTTTGGGAACAAGTGAAAAGAGCTCTTCGGAGCAGTTGCCATGAAAGTACTTGTAGAAAATACAAAGGGATGCCACAGCACGCCTGTGAGATAGCGACTGCAGACGGGATGCCACAGAAGGACCAAATGAATACACATGTTTGAGTAGACATATCTGTACTGAAAACTATAACTTTATGTCAAACGGTCTATACATACGCAAAGAACATTTTCCTTCTGAAGACGCTCGAATACACAAGCCCGGTGGTACAAATTTCAACCCATTAAAACAGTGATGTCTACATGTGTATCGTCTAAATATTCTTTCTTTTTATGTGACATGTCCTTTCAGGACGTAGACGATCATGGCTTTCCATCTCCCTCTATCCCTTGCAGCTCTCAAAAAGTTCTTTCCCTCTGATTCCTTCCCCAGACCAGGTTCTGTCATCCACTTGCTTAAGCCCGGTAGATATGTCATGCATTTTTTCCGTTGTCTCTCTTTTTCTCTATTGGACCAGTGGGTATCAGATTCTCCAAGCCCTCCTTCCTCGATCTATCTCCCAGAAACTTCAGCTGTCTCTTCCTGATGTTATGCATAAGCCTTCTCCTTGTTTGTCACCTAAGATCACATCGTTGCTCACATGCTCGGTTTGGGAAGAACTTACTTTAAATCGTACATGTAGACTCTTTATTAAGGAGAGATGCAATACCTTTGAGGATGAAAGTCTCAGGCTTGCTCCTAAGAGTCACTTAATTTGAATAGCGAATAGGCACCCTTACAAATTAAATGTATTGTTTGTGAGTTCATGCAGATTTCGAGGGCAGGTTATGTAAACTATCTGAGAAACTGTGTCAACTATACAAACCTGCTCCATCATCCTGCCGACAATACACGTGTTGTTTGCAATAAGGCTTGTAGATCATCATTTGGACTGATGTGGTACGTGGTGGTGCACAAGAGAGTTGCAGGGTTATGCATATCCAGTCAACCAGGATACAGAGTTTATCTGTCATATACACCTGATACCTATGAATTCGAATGCTGGTTTCAAGAGTCATTTTATGGGTCATGAAAACCGACACGCAAACGGAAGTCCTCACAAATGATGCAAGGAGTGAGAAGGCGGCCCTCATCTGAGTAAGATATGACAATCAGCATGGATGTATTGTATAATTTATTGCGGCTTGGAGTGAGGAATCAGATACCCGAGTTCGAATTCTAGACGGGTCCGTTACATTCACTTACGCGCAAATGCAGTTCTCTCCTGAGCTATGGATTAAATAACCGGACAGGTTTCTCCAATCAGTTTAGAACGACAACAACTGTGAATTTAAAACCGTTACCATAGATTTAACTTGTCAGCGTCGGTCATATTCGAATAAAGAGTAAACAGCTATGTATCTATATGTATGGAAGTGTTTTACGATTCCTGGTACAGATCCAATGTATATTAACACCCAATACCTTTTAAAATTATGAGTCTAGCAATTAAGTATGAATTTAGCAATGAATACCTGGTTTAGATAAACATCGTCCTCCCGTAGGGATCACACTTAATGATGAGCTTCGTGAATCTTCCCATCATCAACTTCCAAACTTCCTGTGTAAATAATGCACATTACGGTAATTAGTTCAAAGCATATTTTGGAAGTTTACAAGAAAACTAGGAAACCCTATACGATTCCTCGGTTGTTTCATAATTTTTCATCTTAAATTTCAAATATTGTAAAATCAATTATTATACTTCATTCCAAAAGGTAACCTTCCCGAGAAATACTGGAAAGGAAAACGCTATTAAAGCAGGCTGACGTTTCTTTGGTTTCCACTTTAGGCCGCTGCCGTGAAGCCAAACAACCGATCAAATAATGAAATAAATATCGACAAGATATCATTTTCAAAAACGGCTTCATAATTAATGAGAAAACGTGTACTTTGATTTCAGTCGTATCTCCGTGATTTTTCGCTTTAAACTTATTATTAAACTTCAGTAAATTTGCGTGAATATTATAAAATAAATTATTGAGTGAGGTATTTCGGTTTATTTTTTGGTTTATGTTTTACATCAGGAATAATAATTATGTTACAGCAAATTCTCAAATTTAAATACAAAGCGACGAACTCTGATGTAATTCCGCGAAAGTTTTGTATAACTAAATTTCAACAATTTGATAATTTAAATTTTAATATTCAAGAAAATATTCATTGTCTTGTTCTATGACACGGGATCAGTGATCAACTTCTGCTTGTCTCTTAGTTCATTTTACACTTTATATCGCTTCTACGAAACATGCAAATAGGTACAATCCGACTTACCAATCCATTACACCTGGCTGAACTGAAAAGGATCAATGTTGTTGGTTGCTCTCGAACTTCGTCTACAAACTTTTTCCTCATCTCCCCCTTGGGGTTTATATCCTGCTCTTTTTAATGGCGACCTTGGTCTCATTTCATCTTCAATAGACAAATTTTGAGGTCCTAGTTTCTTAAATTCGCGGAATCTGCTAGCTTCTCTTAATCTGTGAAAATATCCCATTTGTTTCTGTTTAATGGGTAGAAATTTGGTTCTTTCTGCTATAAAAAGTTTCTTTTAGGTCGCAAAATCATTTTTTATAATTTATGAAATTCCGACGAAAGTCTAATTCACTAATTGTTTGGGGTATGCCATAACAGTAATTTTCATTATAGCTTCACAACCTGCCGAAGCTAGAAAGTGGTCAGTTATTTAATTTTTCCCCTATCTTGCCTGGCTGTCTTTCATTTTTTAGCCCTAATCTGGGCTGCAAATCACTGAACCCAAGTCTCGACAAATCCTGGTTCATTCAAGCAACTAAAACATCCTATTGGCGTATTGTGTTGTTATGCATTTGTTCTCAAACGCTTGGATCCTTCAGATACAGAGAGAAGGATCCAAGGCTTTGAGAAGAAATGCATGAAAAAAACACCTTGGCATTTATGGGGAACATAAAACCAATGCGTTTGTACGGAAAAGTTTTGAAAGATTTTTGAGAGTAGCATCTTCTCGACACTGTCAAACGGAGAAAATGGCATGGTTTGAAGACGTTACAAGGCAAACAGCCTGTGCAAAATCATCATGCAAGACACCGTTGAATGTAGAGGTAGGCGAGGACGCCAACGCAAAAACGGGTTGGACAATGTCTGTTGGAGTTTTTGGGTACTTTGGTGTACTAATGAGCCAGCCAAAATGATCTGACTCATTTTATAGTTCACCAATAGACGAATTAACCAATCAAAAGCTCAAAATATTCTATGCAACGTGTATAAAGGCGGCCATGTTTATTCACTACCAGCCTTAGATATCGAAGACTGGTATTGGCGATATAGTCAGATTCAGTAGAGTGTCTGACTCGGGAGTGTTAATCTTTACCTTTTTTTCATTGAACAGATTAGGTACTGCGCTGGATTCTATATTCATAGACTAATGGGGAACATGGTCATCAATGTCAAACAATAGACAAGTATCACTATACCAGAAACGCTGATGGCTGTCGTTGATATACCGCTGTGGAGGAGATTTAGTGTGGCTCCTGCATTCGGATCTCCACCTACGATTACAAAAGTCAAGGGGATGATGATAATGATCATGATGTTTTTTCTACGACACGTGATCAGAGGTCATCTTCCGCCTGTCTCTTTCTTTACTATGAACTTTATTTCTCTTCTACTTATGCAGATAGGTACAATCCTATTTACCAATCCATCACAAAAAACATATCCCGTACGTTTCCCAGTGTGTAGTGGTTAGTTATCTAGATATAAAAGGCACTTACTATCTGATCCATTGTTTCGGTTTACGTAGTTAAATTAATTTTCGCAAATATACACATGGATTTCCTACCATATTCTTTTTGTCCTCCAATTAGTTCTCCTACTCATTGGCTTTTCGATTCATTCCTATTATTTTGTTTTAAATCATTTCGCCACAGGCAAGGAGACAAAGCCACTAAGACACAAGGGGCTACCGGGTGTGATAGAATAAAAGAAGAGAAGCGTTATTAAAGAGGGAAAACACTGAAAGTAGAGGAATCAATACAACACTAGATAACGATTGATATTGCATTTAAAATTTTGAGCATTAAAGTTGGCTGAAAAGCATAAATCTGGAAGAGCATTCTCAAACGAGAAGTCCAAGAGAAGAAACTCTTAGCATAGGACTTGCATGATCGCGTCTAGCCAATTCAACCGCAAAATTATGAAACTTTGTTGCCAATTTAGTACTGCACTTAAATTTATCAAGTCTAGGTATCATAAATGAAAATCAATCAGAACGATTATCATGAAATTATTTATAAAAAAAAAGATACAGAGAATCTACGTTACGTCGGTGACTGAAGCCGAGATGCCAGGTCAGGTTCAATAATACTACGGATTTTTCTTTGGATTTTATTACGAATCTCTAAATATATAGCAGGAATATCGGACCGTATGTGGTAGTAATATTCAGACCATGGATGAAAAGTAGACTTATTAATAAGGCTCTTGAATGGACTTTGAATATAATAAACAGAATATGAATATTGGCGCTATTACTAAAGGATTGTATGTGTTTTCCTCCCACTATTGCTCAGTTGTGAAGACAGTAGGACTGACACAAAAACGATTTTAAACTGTTCTCTTTCTAACTTAATACCTCAAAGGTTTTTTCAGTGATTCTTTAAAAAATATATTTGGGAATTAAAACTGTAATCCTAGCGTAATATATAAGTACGGCAACATTGTGATAACTAAACTCCAATTTGGGGCGCAATTCCAATTCAGGTCGAAAATTATTTTCTTCAAATGGCAAACCTCTAAACCTCTCACTTTAACTCCGATCTATCTAAATGAAATTGATTTCTTCAATTCATAAAGTTTTGGAGATATTTTAATCTGAATTTAAAGCAAAGTTTTTGCCTTACTCTAAACTCAATATAAATTCAAAATTTTAAAATCACTAGTTTTTTCAGCTATTTGAAAATTTGAATTTTTAACTGCTCCCTTCTCATCCGGAAACACATTCTTATGCTGGATAATTAAGCACCAGATGAAAGACAAAGTTTCAATTCCAGGATCATCCTGATGATGATGATGATGATGATGATGATGATGATGATGATGATGATTATTATTATTATTATTATTATTATTATTATTATTATTATTATTATTATTTCCTTTGATATCTGGCGTTTACACATTTCTTTCCGGGACCCGCCCAGGGACCTAAGATTAGAAATGGCATCATGACACTTTCCACTGCAAAGAAAGAATAAATAAATAAATAAATAAATAAATAATTACATAGATAAAGCCCTTCGTAATGTGTGGCCTGTACTTGTCAGAACAATTTTGTGTACCTCTTTGAGGTATGGACTTCCAGGGATCCCTTCAATCAGCCTACTGGAATCTTTTCTAACCAGTCCAAGGGCTCCATCTATAACAGGAATTGTTGATGTTCCCATGTGCCACATTTTTAGATTTCTATTTCAAGGTCCTTGTATTTTGACAGTTTTTCGAATATCTTCAAAGATACATTGCAGTCTGCAGGGACTGCCATATCAAAAAGGAGGCACTTATTTTGTTTGTGGTCTTTAATAACAATGTCTGGGTGGTTGGCTTTGATTGTTCTGTCAGTGTGTATTGTGTAGTCCCATAGAATTGTAACAGGTCCTATCTCCGTAACCGGGTCAGGGTGGTGTTCGTACCAGTTTCTTCCCGTTTCCTTCCCATAGGAGTTGCAAATTTTCCAGTGCAGATATTGGCCCACTCTGTCATGCCGGGTTTTATATTCAGTGGGTGCCAATATCATGCAACTTGATATAAGATGATCAATGGTTTCTGGATATTTGTCACAGAATCTGCATCTTGGGCTAACACAGTATTTTAGTATATGTGCTTGATAATTCATAGTTAACAAGCATTGGTCTTGTGCAGCAATGATAAAACCTTCAGTTTCACCTTTCAACTCTGCACTATGTAGCCACTGATGAGTGCGGTTTTTGTCTACGTCAGCTTGTTTGGTACGGGCAGAGTATTGGCCATGGAGCGGTTTATCTTGCCATTGTTTCTTTATCTGGTCGGTCGCATTTGTCTTTGCATTCTTTTTTAAGTATTTTGAAGCTTCAGCCGGTGTACAGTGATGTATTTGAATGTATGTGCCCATTTGAAACTCCATTTTGAATTTGTCGGCTTCCTTTACTACAGAGTAAAGACAATTACTACTTTAATGTTCCTTGACACATACCATCATCCAGTCTTCTGTATTTTCCAAGTATCTTTGGAGGCCAATTGTTGTACTTTTGTAGGATAGTTCTAGTTGAACTAGTCCTCTGCCTCCTTCGGATCTGGGCACATACAGACGATCAATATCAGCTTTGGGATGATGCATGCGGTAGCAAGTGAGGAGCTTTCTCGTTTTGGCGTCCATTCGCTTAATTTCAGCTATGGTCCAGTTAAGTACATTAAAGCTGTATTGCACCACAGGAACAGCTAAGGTGTTTATGGCTGATATTCGGTTTTTTGAGTTTAGCTCGGTATTTAGTACCAGGCGTAAACGCCTGTAGTACTCCTTTCTTACCTTCTCTTTCATTTGGGAGTGTTGTATGCCATCTCCCTCACTAATTCCTAGGTACTTATAAGCTTCATCATGCTCCAATTCTCTAATCTTCGTGGCAAAATCTAAATCTATTAAGGGTGCTTCTAAAATTCTACCTTTCTTGAATGTTACTTTAGCATATTTATCTAATCCGAAGCTCATACATATATCGTCATTATAGTATTTTACAATATTAAGGAGGCCCTTAAACTCATTGTCGTCTTTGGCAAAGAGTTTGAGATCATCCATGTAGAGTAGGTGATTGAAAATGTTGTTATTTATTTTGTATCCATAGATACTGTTGTTCAGTTCATGCGTTAGGGGGATTAAGGACAAACAAAACAGAAGGGGAGACAGAGAGTCTCCTTGAAAGATTCCACATCGGATATTTAGTCGGTTGGATATGGCAGTGCCCCTGGTGTGACTAAGGTATAGTTTGGTGTTCCACATTCCCATGCTGTGCTTAAGGAAATTTAATACCACAGGGGAGACTTTGTACATTTCCAAAGTCTTAAGGATCCAAGAATGTGGAACACTGTCAAAGGCTTTACGATAATCAATCCACGCTGCACTGAGATTTCTACGTCTGCTCCTGCAATTTTCCAGAATCATTTTATTTATCAGTAATTGATCTTTGCAGCCATATGAACCCCTCCTGCATCCCTTCTGTTCCAGTGGAAGAATGCTGTTTGTTTCTAAAAAGGAGTAAGCACGGTTCGTCAGGACAGACGTGATCAACTTATACATTGTGTAGAGACATGTTATCGGTCGATAATTTTTCGGGTCATCTGTTTCATATGTTTTTGGTATGAGGTATGTAATACCTTCAGTAATCCATTCCGGGATTTTATTGGGATTATTTACAAGCGTTGATAATGATTCCGCAAGTTTTTTGTGGATAGACGAGAGATGATAAAGCCAAAAATTGGGAACCTTGTCATTTCCTGGCGATTTCCATTTTTGCGATTTCGTTAGAGCTTGCCTAACATCATGTGTGGATATATTTTCCCATTCTTGCAGAGTTGTATCCAACATTCGTTCTTCTTCACGCCGGATCCATTCAGCTTTTGGGTTATATTCCTCCGGGCTGCTCTAAATATTTTCCCAAAATGTCTGTACAGTATCAATCGATGGTGGCCTTTCGACATGTATAGTTTTTTTTTCCAATTTCCCTGTAAAATTTCTTAAGGTCCGTTTGGAACATTTTATTTTGACGATAGAACCTACAACGTTTTTCGTATCGCCTTGTTCTCTGTGATTTTAGCTGAAGTTTCTGCTTCAGCATTTCCGTGGTTGGTGGAATGTCAAGTAGTGATTTAATTTTGTGTTTCCTCTTGATCTTTTTGCACTTGCGCGTGGAAATATTAGGGTTTTTGGTGGGCTCATCTAATATAGAAAGCTCACATCTGATTTGTTTTATTTCTCGTAACAGTTTTGCTTTCCAAGCTGGCTCTCTATGTCTGTTAACTTTATTTATTGTCTTGATCCCAAGCTTCAAAGTCGCTGCTAAAGCTGTTGCGTATATTACGTTGTTAACTTCTGTGATGTTTCCCGCTGGTTTATCTGTTAACAGTGTTTCCAGAGCAGCGTTGTATATTTTCACAATATGCTTGTTGGAATTCGTCATATGGATTTTGGGTAGCTGGTCTCTTTCTGACAACTGTATGAAAGTTACTTTGCTGAGTACTTGGATTACGTGGTTTTTCGCTTCGGTGATTTCCGCTTTGTGGTTTTCAAGGAATCCTAACATAATGTACCAGGAGTCATCTTCAGAAACATTGTCTGGAGAACTGCAGGTTGTGTTTAAGATAGGGTCTTTGATTTTATTTCCTGGTAGGTTATTTCGTATTTCATTTGTTTTAGTTTTTACCTCATCCTCTGTCACACTACTTATATCTACATTCATCTCATTACAGTTTGAGTGATAGATCATAGTATTTTGTCTTATATCTAATTTTATCCTATCTATTTCTGCCTTTGAGAGTACGTTGTTTCGCATAATGTCCCTACGGACATTAGAAAGCATGTTTGGATTGAGGTTAGGTCTTATATCATTTCCCAACATACTTCTCCATATTTGGTATGTTTGATTGGTGGTGTTCTTTGCTGGATTTTCGAGTGCAGTGAAGAAAGATGTCATGACCTGTCGATACTCTTCGCGAGACCATTTAGTTCGTTTTCTTTTTATTAGTCGATTTGGTATTGAGTCACTTGGTCCAATGTTGGCAATTTATTATTATTATTATTATTATTACTATTATTATTGACATGAGGGATCATGGCTCTCTAAAATTTCTTATTTGTTGTTCTTAACAGTGTTTCACTCTTGTTGTAGCATACCTATGAGCGATAATGCGTATAGTTCCAATAACATAAAACTGACCGCGTGGGGTGGTTGGTAGATATCCTGCAGTTGGTGATTCATTGTAGAATTCACTTGACTCACTTCTAAAAGTTGACTACTTCCTCTCCGCGCCGCTTGCGAATCTTATATGTGTAGTTCTAGTCCTAAGTAATATCGTTCATTACCAACTTTAGTGTTATTATTCTATTCAGTAACCTTCCCTAGGTTACAACTCTTTGCCAAAGCTCCACCCGATTTAACACCCACTTTCTCAAGCTCGTTAGGCATGTGGCACCCTGCCTACCCCTATTTCACTTATTTTCAATATGACCTATGAATGATAAGTTTTCCAAATCATCTTTCCTAAATATGTTTCCAAGGAATTTCAGCTGTCTCTTCCTGATTCGGATTTTGTTTCAATTTTATTCCAGTTTTTCTCTTCTTTTCTGTAGAACTGAATTTCTGTTGCCTCTAATGTTCTCTTCATATGTCAGGAGATTGCCCAGCATTCACTGCTATATAGGAGGAAAGATATCATATAACAATCCAGCACTGTTTCCTTTATTTTCTAACGAATTTCATTCTGTTTCCCATGGAGACTTCAGCGATATATTCATTTTTTTTTTCAGTTATTTTATGCTAATCGTAATCTTCTTCATTGCGTTAATGCAGATAATCCCAGCGCCAGTTTTCAGAGCATAATGGAACTCTTAGAAGTGTCTTTGAAATTTACACTTCAGTTTAATATTCGTGCGTTCAGAAATGTTTACCGAAGCGTGATAACTTTAAGATGTTTCAATGTAAAATGAGGCTGAATAATAAAAAGATTACATTTGAACCTTTATTTTTAACATTTCATCTTTCAAGAAAGACTGCGGAAGCAAAGGATGTGACACTGGTGAATAGAGTAACAATACGGTAGATACAAACGCCGGATTTTGCGTGTGGATGTGGAGCGCAGCGACAAAGAACGGTCTGGATGGATTCAGATATTGTAGCCTATTTTATTGAAGGACCATTCAACACACATCACAATAAATCTCGCAATAACATTAAAAATAGAACCGGTCAATTTTATCGAAATCGAATAATAAATTTAGGGTCAGTGAAGTCAATCGGTTTAATGCCTGCATCACATCGACTGTTCAGAAACTGCAAATCTGACACATTCGATTGATTGTTCAATTCTTTTTCTACGGATTATCGAGCTAATTAACCCATTGCTGGGGCGACAAGAGGTGGATTCATACTTCTCCGAACAGTATTTGCGCGTAAGTAAATATAACGAACCTAGCGGCAATTGGAACTCGGCTCTCCGATTAAAATTTCCGAGCCATTATACATTCAACCATGTGTAAATTCAAGGTTACAGCACCTGCTATTCCTAAGCGGTCACCAATGTATGTACTGACCAGGCTCGAAACGGCTTAACTTTGACGAATATTTTAGATGAGGAATTCCTATTATCATATGTCCGGTTATTTTACTTTCTGTCATAGTTGGATTAATGCGTTAGTTAAAATATATATGCTTCTATGGTATTTCTGTGTTCAATCACTAGCTATGGCAGTGCCTGAAATTCACAAATCTGCTTCAGTGGAAAAGAAATAGCAAACGACATAAGGATGAATGAGTTTGGATATTATTAACTGATATGAATTATCTCCCCTAGCCATTGAAAGCAGAATGAGTATTATCTCGCTACCGTGGTTTGAAGGAGGGATCACTTCAAAATTTCGAGAAAGTTATGACAGAAAAGGCCGGAGTGCAGAACCTCGGAAACGTTGTCAGTATAAGACTCAAGATGACTAACCCAGGCAGACATATCATATCTTCGGTATAAACAAGAGAAATTACAGAGTAATGATTCTATGAATTTAAGGAATAAAAAAAGTTGCTAAATAAGACTGGATACTTCTTCATTTATCTATCGATATAAAAATCTTCTGGAAATAGTACAGTATTCGATCTCTCATTTAGACGCATAGCGATTTAGTAAGCGTAGCTAACATTTGGCTTAAGGAGGAAAATATAGAACACCAATTAAGAATAGAACTCACAACTCAGTCGTAATTGATCTAGCGAGTCAATATTTCTGCCCATTACACCACGTCGAAGAGACATCGCTTAGCGGAATAGTCATTTAATAAGTATAGCTTAATGTGGCACAAGGCCGAAAGTAGAGAGCCCCCACTGATTATCAATTTCACTGCTAAATCTTAACTGATCTCCAGAAACAAGCTTGCTAACCATTACGTCACATCGAAGTACCAGCATTTAGACGAATAGTGATTAACTAAAATTAGTGGAGATGTGGCACAAGACCTAAAGTAGGGAGCACCGAGTGAAGATCAAACTCCCTTCTCAGTCGTAATGGATCCGGATAGACATGGTTTCTAACCATTACACTACGAAAAGTGCCCTAAATGATTTTCTAAGCGTAACCTATTTGCGGTACAAGGCCGAAAATATGGAACACCCAGTGAGGGTCAAACTCCTTTCTCAGACGTAACTAATCTAGCAAGACAAGTTTGCTAACAATTACTCAAAGTCGAAGTGCCTAACGATTTTCAAAGCGTAACCTATTTCTGGTACATGAAAATATGGAACGCCCAGTAAGGGTCGAACTCACTATTCATTCGTATTGATCTAGCAAGACAAGCTTGTTAACCATTACTCACGTTGAAATGCCCTCATTTAAGCAAATAGATATTTGACGATGCCCTGACAGGCTTTCTTACCTTGACAAGAATGTTAGAAAGAAGAGCAACGTATATACATAATAGACTTGTCCGTCAACAAAGTTTTCAGGACTTGTCTTTTTTCCTGGCTATTAGGTGATAAGAAAGTCCCTCCTCTTCCCATTTGCAAAAAAAAAAAAAAAAACCTGAAAGAAAGAGAATTATATATACGGTGTGAATAAAATAGTTGAACCACCAAAAGCAGGCAAACTTTATAATTGCTACACTATTTACATTGTTCAGACTATCGTCCTCATCTTTGTTGCTATATTTATCACAACGTTTGGGCCGTTGTACGCTCCGGACTTCTTCGAGTGGTCGGAATGTTGAACTGAACGCTTTATTTCGCTCACTGAAATAGACTGTTCTAGTTCCACATGCCATGTCTAATGGATGTCAGTTATCAGTTATCTGCTGTTAATTCCCCTCTCCATGATGAGAACGATAATCCGAACAATGTAAATAGTGTACATAATAACTCATCTCAGAAATATATACATATACTTTATAATTAATCTTTGTCCTTTTAACAAGGCGAAGATTATGGATTGATGTTGTTTAACGAATTGCGAGAAAGCCGAGGTTATCTCTATAAGAGGATAATAATAACATCGGTTATGCGTATGTATCGAACGAACCGTGTATTGGTAAGTGTTTATGATTGCTTAAACTAACGGCGAACGAGTCTATAATGAACAACCCTGTAATGAAAACTCAGAGTCTAGTTCGGCTTAATGTGCCTTTATTGAATGTAACTGAAGAGTATTGCCGTTTTGCTTAAGACGACGTGACGTATCTATACAAATCATGACGGTGGTGGTGGGTAATCGGGTTGTCTTAACACAAACCCTCAAGTCAAACAACGCAACCAATAAAGAGAAAGAAACATTAGGCAACCAGCTAACCAGATGATTGGCACTGTGTTACGAAATATGCACGCTGTCAAAAGCAGCCGTCTTCACTTATTCTGTCTCTCTGAGTTGTTTGTTCTGTCTGCTGCAAATATACTCCATGTCCTTGGCTTGTCCCTTCAGGCTTGTTTCATCGCTCTAGGGAATAGTGAGATTGAAAACCCCGTCCACACCACATCACCGATCTAATAGCACCAGAGTAATTCGATATATAATCAAGTTAACTTACGCCTGGCTGCCGACACGTTAAAATTATTATTGGAGTTGTGGACCGTTTCGGTAATAATATTTCAATTCATTTTCCTCCTCTTACGTTCATATCACATGGCTCAATCTGTAGTAACCCTCTATCTTGACGGATTCTTGTGCCTTGTACAGGATGAACATCAGTATAAAAAATACAATCATTTGTTTATGCATTGTTTGCTATTAAAAAATATTCCTGTATATATGCTATCCGTTTGAATTAGAAGGATGGGTTGGGATTAAGGCTATTTGACTGAGCAGGTAGTGCAACGTATGTCGGCTGGAATAGCGAGTTTGACAACTCAGTCCACGCAACAAGAACGATCTTATAGCGTCAGAACAATTCAATATATAATCACCGTCCAGGGTATGACGATAAACCATGTCCAGCACCAAGGCCTCTGATCAGGAGGTTTTGAGTAGTGTGGACCCACCTCTTAGTTGCTGGTGTTCCCGAGGTGGTAGTA
Organism: Acanthosepion esculentum; assembly: GCA_964036315.1. Classification (NCBI taxonomy): domain Eukaryota; kingdom Metazoa; phylum Mollusca; class Cephalopoda; order Sepiida; family Sepiidae; genus Acanthosepion; species Acanthosepion esculentum. Next base: position 35,937,251 of record OZ038481.1, on the reverse strand, counting down.
CCTGTTAGGGTCCCAGCTAATACCCAAATTTGTGTAAAAATGGATTTTAATGCCGGATATACTTTCTAATAAAAAACAATTATTACCAGCAATAATTTTTGAAGGAAAAATTATTATCAGCAATACTTTAAAAAAAAAATACCAGCAATACAAACAACTATATATTCTTTGAAAAAATATGACCAACTATAGATTTCTTGAAGGAAAAATATTCCCAGAAATAGATTTTTGGATAAAAACATATTACCAGCAATAAAAATTTTGTCGGCATTAAATAAGCCATTGAGGTTGATATACCGTAAAACAAACCAAACCAAATCAATACATAATCAAGTTAATTTACGCTCGGTTGTCGACACATTGAAATCATTATTGAATCTGTGAACGTTTTTGGTAATAATATGTCAATGCCGTTTGTGGTGTAATGGTCAGCTTCCTTATTTCGCGAGATTAACTACGACTGTGTAGTGAGTTCGATCATCACTATGTTTTCGGCCTTGTGCCATATCTAATCTACGCTTAGTATATCGCTATGATACCAGAAATGACTTTTTTTTTTTGTAACGAGTTTCGTTTATTAAGGGAACTTCAACAAATTTAAATATAGCGCTTGACTTTATTTTATCGTTTACAATAATACTCTTCCTGTACAAGAGCAAACAGAGCAAGAGGGTTACAAAGTACTAGGCACAGTTTTCTGCTGATATGTGGGGAAGGAAGCGGTTAATGCTAGACTTGAACAGGTTAAGATTATACTGATCTCTGAAGCATCATCTTCGGAGTCGTTTCCAAAAAGCAGCGGTTTGTTAGAAGAAACTACACGAGTGGAACTTACATTTCAACTCTAGGATGTTTAACTACAATGTGGTTGTCATGGCGGGTCTTAACCGTGAAATTTAGCTATTGGTTGTTTTTCTTAGAGGCATATCAACCTCTATGAGGTATTGAATGCCGAAATCTAAATATTTTGAATGCAATTACATGTATTCAAGTCCAGATAAAATGCATTGTTGCTAATTTTGCTATAATCATCATTTCTGATAATTATATTATAAATATTTATTGCTGGTATTTTTAAGATAAATATCTATTTCATACTTACGTACTCTTTTGTTTTAGTTTCGGGGTTCCCTATTTGCCCATGGCTAAGATCCTAACAGGTGCTACCACCTTGTGTTCACTGTGGACCTGGTAACAACCGCAGTTAAGTGGTGGTTCTACGCTCCTCAAAACCTCTCAAAGATCACAGGCTTTGCTGTCGGATGCAGTGAAGTTTAGATATGGGGGAACTAAGGAATGTAGTTCATCTGAACACATTCCATGGATATAGTGAGGCCTTGCTGTTGGATGTAGTTTATCTTCACGCTCGAGGACGGGCCCCGAAACCGGTACACAACCCAGAGATCTCTTAGATGAGAACAGATCAGGTACGTGCCGTTAGTCATTACGAATGGTTAGGCAGCTTATGACCTTTCTGCATTAAATTTGCAAGAAATAAAATAATTTGCATTTTATGCATAAAAATCAGAGTAACCTTCATAATTTTGTTTGATTAGTGTGCATATTGGGCCGGAGAAGGAAAAAGAAACTGTTGATCAACAGGGTGGTCTGAAAGTCTTGTCATCCATAGAATTAACGAGAACAATAGAACATTTGAGTTATTTCTGCAAATAGTATGCGGATTTAAGTCGTGATAGAAAACAACACAACGCCTTTCAATAGCAGCTGCGAAAACGACCAAAAAGTACTGTCTTTATTCGCGAATTAAAAATATGTCTACCGCTCGACAACCCAGAATAATTTACATTACAGTAACAATGCCATTACTTGTGAATTAGGTTCGATCTCTGTTTTAAACCTGTGCGTTATTCTGTTGATCATATATTAGATTGGTTAGCTGTATTAATTTAATTTTAAAAAATTGGTTCCCACATGATCTTAGAAGTTAAACAACATCGATCCTGGCAGTACCTAAATGGTTGACACCAAAAATTAATTAGAACAAGAGAACAAGTAATACAGTAATACAAAGCACATGTCTTGGATTCATTTTATTCACTTTCATTGACGAAATCGAGATCCTTTGTCATGTGTGTTATCTGTGATATTGGTATTCCTAGCTCGGAAGTCCGTTTTCTTCGTGACTACCTGGGTGATCATAGCACAGGCGCCTATATCTCTGCACCTTTGTCCCTTCGCGTTAGGAGTCGTCTTTTCCTCGCTTTTTTTTTCCTTAAATGATCCTGTTAGAAAAATTTTATGTTCCCATCTCAGTATCGTCCTCTTCCGGGGAGCAGGTTTGTCGAATCTTGCAGTGAAGTCACGTCGCATATCGTCCATACACATGGAAGCAGCCTCTCTTCCAACCTGCAGGAGCTCGTGTCAGCCATCAGAAATAGAAAATGATATTCTGTGGCGGCGACGAGATTTTCGGATCATCCTGTATTTTATTCAGGGTAGACACTGCCTACCTTGCCTACCTAGACGACACGTCCCTGGTAGAGATAAATACGCTGTCAACATGGGTAAGAGATTTCTTCTCTTCACCACCAAGTCACATAAAAACCATGGTATTAGTTCTATTTATCTACTACGAATTTTTAAAACTGAACCTTTTTCATCAAAACTAAAACTGAAACTCCGAAATCGGTAACATATTTATAGTAAGATGGATGCGTGGTCGTATGGATTTTAAAGTCTGTTTTTAAAACTTGACTTAAAGATTTTAAGAAGTTTTTTTTCTTTTTCTTACTATAAAAACATACCTCAGATTTCTTGGTAAGAATATTTATTTTTCGATAAATTTTCCTCCGTGTTCGACGGGCATTTCACGCTGATTTCCAGAATAGGCAAATACATTAAAGCCTATTCCATTCTTAATGTCAATCATTTTCTTTCGTGACTGAAATACTTGGAGAAAGAGAATCGGGTCAGTCCCGTGCGACGCTTTCTTTTCTTTTCTTTCTTTTCCTTCCTTTTTTTTAAAAACATTATTTCATCAGTGTCATTTCGCAGAGATTCCTGGCACCACACGCGAAATAGCTTAGCTATTCATCATTGTAGACATGTCACTGTGTATATATAGATGCATAGGGCGCATGCTGTAGATCAATAATCAGCAGGGTGACCTTGAAGCCATTACTATTTTCCCGAATTCGGAGCTCACTATCTTTCAAACTATCGTGGTTCTGAATCAAATTAAGTTAGAATTTGGAAATATAACACTTGCTAGAGAGTAATACGTAAAAAAAATAACATGTCTAATCAACCGCAATTTAATCAATTCGCTTCCAATTAGAAAGTAAATATTAACGTTCAAGGATAGACGGAGTTAAAGGTTAATATCCTAATTTCTTCATAAAATTATACGCATCAATTATAAGCATGGGTATGACGATAAACTACACCCGGCAG